>CM044325.1:38179440-38696940 GCA_024291935.2 Okapia johnstoni
GAGGCCTCGTGTGCTGCAGTCCATGGGGTTGCAAAGAGTCAGACATGACTGGGCAACTGAACTGAACTGAGCTTATATTAGCTGAGTAGACTGGTTTTGCTACAATAACAAAAGACCCTCAGAGCTCTCCCTCACAGCACCCCCATTTCACTTTGTGAGTTGTCTTCATCTTTTGCCACCTCCAATGGACACCCTCCAGGCAATATAGAAAGAGTGAATATGGCCTCCAGACATGTCCAGGCTTGCATTTAACCAGTCTTTGACCCCAAAGGGAAGAGATAGCTTGCATCTCTCAGTCACCATATATAAAATCCTGAGGAAAGACTTTGACCAGGGTTGGAACAGGCATTGATTTCTTACTGTGTCCAGGGGCATAGGATACTCTGTATGGCCAAGCCAGGGTTCAAACATCTGCCTCCCTTCTGGAGTACAGAACTAGAAATGGATCTCACTCTGCTTTCTATCTGCAGCCTTGCCCACCCTGGGGACGCCATGTAAGGGACATTCAGTCAACATCAGTTGAGTCAAAGATATTAGCAAATCTAAAGGTTTTCTCTGGCAAGCCCACTCAGCACAAACAAGAAAATTAAAAAAAAATTATATATATATATATATATATATATATACACACACACACACACACATATGTGCTTGTGCTTAGTCATGTCTGACTCTTTGCAACCCTATGGACTCACCAGGCTCCTTGGTCCATGGGATTTTTCAGGCAAGAATACTGGAGTGGGTTGCCATTTCCTCCTCCAGGGGATCTTCCTGACCTAGGGTTCGAGCCCGAGTCTCCTGTGTCTCCTGCATTGCAGGCAGATACTTTACTCAATGAGTCAACAGGGAGGATAAAATTAAACACAGAGAATGCTGATAACAGAGGTGACTCATAGACCGAATAGTCGATTGATTGGCATTGTATTATATTCAATGGCAGCAGCTATATTTCATCTAATAAACTGTTTCCAGAGCTAATAATAAACAGTTTTTCCCATGGTGATTCACAAAACATTTCTACATCATTTATTTCACTTCAATACAATTCACATATAATAATGGGAATCTTCCATGTGGCAGGCACTGTGCTCGGTGGTGGCCTATGGTAGTGGAAGCAGACATGCTCTTTGTTCTCAGAGAACTCTCAGTGTAGTTATAAAGAAAGGTTAAATTATTGAAGAGAAAGTAATAGCTGGTGTACTAATACCTAGCTTTCACTGTGTGTCAGGTACTAGGCTAAGTGCCCAACACATATTAACTCAATTAATCCTTACAATAGTCCTCTGAGAGAGATACTATTATTAGTCTTGGAAGTTGGGTAACTCATCCAGGGTCACCAGCCAGCAACTAACAAAGCCAGAAATCAAACTCATGTAGCTTGGCTCCTGAGTCTGTGCTCTTAACCATAGCACTGAAACCACCAGACAACAGCAGTGTTATGAGAGTTAAAATGGAAAGTAGATGGATCAAGAAGGCTCTGGTATTTAACCCAGTAGAGAGGTCAGGAAAAGCCTTCTTAACTGAAGCCTGCAGGATGAACAGATGTTAATGTCACAAAGACAGGACACTGAGAGCCCCACAGGGCGCACAGCGACCAGCTGCATTTTATACTGATGGGAAAATCAGGCTGAACGAGACTATGGGACTTATCCAAGGTCACACAGCAAGTAAGGGATGATTCAGGTCTTCGAGTCAGGCCTGGGGGCGGGGGGTGGGGAGGGTTGCTTTAGAATCCAGTGTCCTTCCCAACTGGCTAAGCCCAAAGACTGGAGTGGGGGCTTCTATAAGCTGAGCTCATGGGTATCCAGGGAACTGCAGCCGTAACACCCCCTGGCCTTCTTCCAGTTGCCTCAGCATAAATAGCCAACAGGTTGACAGATGCACATCTTATAAACCACATCCTATAAAGAACTTAGAAGAAAATTGCCCTTTTGGTAATTGCATTAAGGGAACATATTTGTTTGTTTACCTTAGAAGTTAAAACAGAATGACCTTGTCTTGAAAAATTTGAAATAATCATCAGAAGTTATTTGCTTATGTTTATATTTAGGATTAGGTATTCACATGAGCAAATGCAAAATAAGGAGGGGGTTGTAATACTGGTTACTGATTAAGAGCCTTCAGAGAGGTGGATTATTATTCATTCTGCTGTAATGATTAACAGTTAAAAATCCACTCTTGCTCTATGTCTGGGGGAAGAATAGAAGCTTTTGTTTTGGAGAGGTGTGTTTTTTTTTTTTCCTGAAATAAAAAGCTACATCTTTCTTTCCAGGGACTGCATTAGAATGAGGGGTTTTCACAGAGCTGGAAAAAAGCCAGGATATTTTGGAGTCAGGGTCCCCTGCCCCTCCCCCTCGCCACTACCCTTGCAGGGGGTGGGTGAGGTAGGGCTCAGACTGAGTGCTCAGCGGGAGAGAAGGAAGACTGACTCCGCTGGAAGCCCAACCGAAGGGGCTTAGGGTAGGTTGCAGGATATGGCAAGAGCAGGGCCACCAAGCAGTACTAACAACAGCTGATCATTAACCTTTATCGGGGACTCTCTATGGCCAGACACGGGTCTGGGTGCTGTGCCTCCATTAGCTCATTTGACTAGGTTGATGTAATTAGTACCCTCAATTTGCAGGTGAGGAAACTGAGACACAGGGGTTCACCTGTTCAAGACCATATTCCTAGAAGATCGAGGAGCCAGAATTCTAGCAGGGTGACTCCAAAGTCAGCACCCTTTGTCAGTTGCCACAGCAAATCCATCATCCTGGAATCATCACCCTGCTGACGGGGCTTCTGAGACCCTCTCAGGGTCCTCTGGAGAGCACCTCTCTTACGAGTTCTGCTGGCCCTGAACTTGATGCTCTGCAGTCATTTTTGGTTAATAGCCATCTCCATACAAACCATCAGCTTAATTTTGGCCCCAGAGCTTCCTTCCCTGGGGAACCAGGGTAGGATGAGGTAGGGGGGTGGGGGAGGAGAGAGATAGAGAAAGACAGAGAGAGACTAGCTAATGATTTGGAAGAAGTCAGACAGCATTATAACCAGCCTCTTACCCAAGTGATGAAAAAGCTATTGTTGGGGCGTCTTGGCACCAGAAAGGAAGAGAGAGATTTTCCTGAATCATTTCTCATTTTTTATTTAGCCTTCACACTTTTCCTGGGGCCTCCGGGCAGCCTTCCAGGACCCCCATCCCCAGGACTGACTCTGAGTTCCCGAGGTAAAGGATCCGTTGCTCCCGGGCTGAGGAAGGGGGCGGGCTGAGGCCCGGACAGGCCGTGCCTGGCTCGGCCCCCTGACAGTGTACACGCTAATGCGATGTGAAGGAGCACGTCTAAATAGCCTGTCCAACTTTTTTGATGTTCTTGAACCCACAGATGGGATTCATTTCCACACTGTTCGCAAAATGTAAACGATACAAGGACATTAAAGAGCATTAAACTACTTGATGACATTTTGGTCACATTAATGAAAAGTGGCATTTTTTAAACTACCAGAAAGAAAGAGAAAGAGGGTGGGGGCGAAGAGGGGAGGGATGAAGAGGAAGAGAAAGGAAATAGGGAGGGGAAGGAGGAATAGGAGAGCGATTGAATCTATCTAAAAAGTGGAAGGAATGTGGCCGTCCCATCTCTTACCGGCCCAGATGGAACTTCGCTGAGTAGGATGTAAGAAGCAGACATTTTCAGTGACTGGACAGATCTGCTGAACATCCCAACACCTACAGAGTAAGCAGTGCAGACATACTAACACACAAACATTTCCTTCCAGACTGACTAGTGTGGCCAAGTCACCACTGGGACACAAGAGAGGACAGAAGCAATGTCAAACTCACCTCCTCCAGGCAGCCTTCCCTGAGTGCTTCCTGAGCCTAGATTAGGTATCTCATTACTGGAGTTCCAGAGACCCTAAGCTGACCTTCACTGTAGCCTGTATCACCTCATCATTTCAACACTGATCTACTTGCTAGAACCCTGTCTAGACTGTGGGCTTCTTGAAGGCATACAGTAAGGACTGGAAGCATAGGTCTAAAGAGATTAATTTACTGGGGCTCAAATCCCAGCTGGGTTCATGTATTGACTTTATGACGTGGAAGAAGTTAATTAACCTCTCTGAGCCTCAGTTATGTTATCTGTAAAATGGAGTAAGAAGAAACCTAGCTTGTAGAACTGTAGTGATGCCTAAATGAGATAATAAATGGAGATGGAAAATACATAGCACCAGGCTGGGTCCTCATACACTCAACACATGTTGTAGATTAGTACCAGCCTCTTGCCCAGCACCCCAAGTGCTTGGCACATAGAAGGCACTCAGTAAATACTGCTGAAGAAATGAGTCTCAACAGACTCACTTAGGCAGAAAAAATTCACTGATCAAGAGACTAAGAAATTGGACACGGAGCCACAGAGAGTGAAAATGGGTGACAGAGACATTTTATAACTTATCAAGTCCTGAGCACCTTGTTTTAAAATAAAACCCATTTAGTACCTTGGAACCTCTTGGGAGTGTCTGGGGACATGTCCTGCTCAGCCCCCCAGCCAAGCATGGCTGGTGAATGGGGTGAGCAGCCCTCTCCCCCAGCAGCCCCTGCCCCCTCCCCACGCCGGCTGCCTTGGCAGGGTTTTCTCCTTCCAGCCGTGGTGGTTACATTAATTGCTAATGACAATGGCAACCTTCACTCTGTGTGGTTTCCTGCCCAGATTCTGGATCCTTTACAAGGCTCCCTTTTCTTTTTTCCCAGATAGGAAATGCAACCCGAGACGTGTGAAGAAAAAAACACTGCGCTTATTGTCACAGCCTCCACTCCTCCTGGGCTCCCAGGCCGCCTCTGTGTGCTCTGGGGTGTCTGCCCCGCCACAGGGAAGAATAAACCCAGACTCAAATCATAGGAAATTCATCAAATGTGCTTCTCAGAGCTCTGTCTTTCAAGGTCTGTTTCCCTGCCATATGATCTCTATAAACCAAATCACTGTGAGCCAGGGCACAGGACCAGAGGCGCCGGAGGCTCATGGATAATGAATGCCAAATGCATGTGACAATAGACTGATCAGGGAGCTGAATGAAAATTTCTGAGTCGTGCTTTTATATAGGTATACATGCGTACATACATACACACATGCATGCAACTTTGTGCATAAGCACGTACACACGCACACATATACACATCATGCACACAGCACATCCTAACAGTTATCCTTGGTGCCAGGCTCAGTTAACTAACTCACCTCTGAGTAACTCAGTTAAATTATCAAGACAAAGAGAAATAAAATGAAAGAGAGAAAAATAGACCTGAGGTCCTCAGTTTAGCTGGGGATACTTGACGCGGAAGAATCTCAGTTTGACTTAGGGAAGTCTTTTGCTCAAGGACTAGCATGAGGGCCTTCAACTGAAAAATGAGAAACATGGACTCGTTTGGGGCACCAAAGGTGAATGGGAACAACTGTCTCCATTGAATGAAATATTGCATGGTCTTTCCCAGTAATGGTTTTGACTCCTGGCTCTGACCAACCCCTACCCCGGATAACTGGTTACCCGAGTGGGCAGGTAAGAGAAGAGAACATGGGGGAGAAACGAGCAGGCAACCAGCTAAAAGCAAAAAGGTAATTAATGTTATAGCCTTTTAGATTCTAGAAAATACTGCACTTAAAACTGCAAGTCAACGAAGCGGCTGTCTGCAACCGATAAATGCTTCCATATTCACAGGCATCAGCAATCTTTCCCTTACAAAAAAAAAGTAATAATACATACATATTAATGGATCACATTTTGTCCTTTGGGGAGCATAATTTTTAAAAGGGCCAAGGCAGCAATAATAGTTCCTTTAAAAATTCTAAATGCTGTAATTGTTTTCTCTGAATTATGGTGCTAGGATTTAATTAGTGATGAATGTTCGGTATGGGGTTTGGACATTTTTGATGAATTCAGCCAAACAGAAAAGTAGTCTTGTCCTCGCTGCTCTCTCCCCATCTGCTCCCCATCCGCTTTCCCTCCCCAGGACCCTGAAGTGTGCATGTGCACAAAATTGTGTCCCTGTAGGAAGTTCCCTTCTGCAGTTGGGCTGTAGGAGATTGTCTTAACCACAGTTCAGTGAGGAAGATGAAACATGGTCAGTGAGGTCATGCAATTCAGCACAAGTTTTCAGGTTAAGACAGGAAAATAATAAAAATGCAAATGGTAGACATTTCTTCTTGGCCATGTTCTTATCACTAGAAAGAAGTTGCCCAGGTCTTAGGTGTGGGCTTTGGAGCTTAAGGGGCTCATAGGCATCAGGGCTAAAGGTGTGGCTGTGTGGTGTGGGGGGTGGGGAGGTGATTCTTCATTCATTCAATTAAGCAAAGCCTCCTGAGTCCAGATTCTCTGAACTGGGCACCGAGCACACAGCCCTGGCAATGGAGCTCTTGCGGGGGAATAAACACAATCCCTTTGTTCTTCTCCAAACCATTTCTTTGTAAAAGCAGCTGGAGGAAAGCCCAGACCAGCGGCCATCCACATAGGCCAACTCAACGTGGCCTCCACAGCAGGGCCCCTGGGGGCCGAGCCACCCCTCTCCTCCACCTTCAGGACTTCTTTCATTTGAGACCTGGAGGCTGTTCCTGGGTTCCCAGTATCCTCTATTAACATGCAAATGCCCCTGGGAAAGGTCACACCTTGAGACCCCATCAGCTAACCTCTTGCTCACCAGTTACTTCTTAGCAAGGATTAGCAGAAATAGAACACCGAAAAGGCTTATGGGGTGGGGGGAAGGTTAGGGCTTGCGGGGATGGGAGGTAAAAGACCTCTTCCTCTTGCCAAGATTTTCCTGGACGGTCAATTTGCTTTAACTCAACACAACAAATCAATATATTTATTTCATAAAGTTTGATTTTTTTAAACTGTGAGACTAAACAAAGTACATTTACATATCTTTCATTTCTGCCTAATTTCTGCATTTCTGCCTGTTTCACAATTTTGCCCAAACAATAAAAATGCTGTGTCCCAGGATGGCAGGCCACAGTGGCCAATGGTGCTTTTTTCCATTCAATCTAGTGTCAGTTTTGTTTTTCTCCCTGTCATCTCCCACCCCCACAGCCATCATTCTTGCCTCCTCTCTCTTTAGCATAACCCATTTCCTCTTCCTCATTTTACACCACTGTAGGCTTCTCCAGAGTGCTACTGAGGCCCATTGGGACAGCTGCTACAGAGCCATCAGCATTCTTCTCAATGGAGCCTTTAAAATGTTATCTGGAGAGGGTCATGGTGAAGAACACAGGATCCTAAATCAGCCAGAAAGACTGGGTTCAAATTCTGATTCTGCCATTTCTAGATACTGGAGGCAAGTGTTTTATACTCCCTAGCCATCACTTTCTTCATTGTGTATCTTTTGAAACTAATAAATGAAATTATATACATATAATGTGCACTATCTAAGTAGTATATACATACTATATAAATATTATATATATAGTGCCTAGCATGTTGCCAGGTACACAGTTAAGTATTAAATATTTGTAATCACCATTGTCATATCTTATATATCATTACATAATCCTATTTCTTTATGAAATCATAATATAATCAAATTTCTTTATGAAATGATATTCCAAAATAATATTGATGTGTTGTTTAGTCACTAGGTCATGACCAACTCTTTGTGACCCCACAGACTGCAGCAGGCCAGGCTTCTCTGTCCTTCACCGTCTCCCGGAGTTTGCTCAGACTTATGTCCATTGAGTCGGTGATACCATCCAACCATCTCATCTTCTATCACTCCCTTCTTTTCCTGTCCTCAGTTTTTCCCAGAATTAGGGTCTTTTCTAGTTTGTCAGCTCTTCGCATCAGATGGCCAAAGTATTGGAGCTTCATCTTCAGCATCAGTCTTTCCAATGACTATTCAGGGTTGATTTTCTTTAGGATTGACTGGTTTGATCTTCTTGCTGTAAGGGACAGGCAACAGTCTTCTCCAGCAACACAATTTGAAAGCATCAATTCTTTGGTGCTCAGCTTTCTTTATGGTCCAACTCTCATATCTGTACATGACTACTGGAAAACCCATAGCTTTGACTATATGGACATTTGGCATCAAAGTGATGTCTCTGCTTTTTAATATGCTCTCTAGGTTTGTCATAGCTTTTTAAATGCGGCATACCAGTGAGTAAATGTAAGCCTTTAAAGTTATCCCCTTAGGGAAATGTATACTTATTACTTTGCTGCCATTGATAATAATTGTTATTCATTCATTTAACAATTACTTCATGTGGCCTTACTATCTTTCAAGCACTGACCTAAGTACTTAGGACCCAGAGGCAAGCTCACTTACTTGATCTCTCATTTCTAGGAGCTCACATCTAATGGGTCAAAACAGTGAAAAATAGTAGGTGCCTATAAAGGGCTATTAAAAACAGTTAAAGAATGAACTGTCTGGGGTAGCTGGTGAAGACAGCCAGAGAGGCATTGGAGCTGAGTATTAAAGGAGGGTAATATTTCCTACAATCTATTAAGACTCTTCTATGTACCAGTCACTAAGCTAGAAGTTTTATCATTTTAATGTATTCCACATAATAATCATCTAAGGGAAATATTACTCTCATTTGGTAAGTGAGAACACTGAGTCTCAAGGAGGTTAAGAGGTGTGTCTATAATCTTACAACTGGTATGTCATAACTGAGATTTCAACCTAGGTCAGTAGGGTTTCCAAGCTCGTGCTCTTCCTTGCAACCCAACAGGCCAATTCCCAAGTCACTCGGGCTAGGAAAAGGGGAAAATGTCTTTTCTTTTATAGACACATCTTCAGTTTTTGTTTGCTTTGTATCATGTAATACTTGATACATACAAAATAACTTGCTAATGTATTTAAATTTATTATATAAAATATATATTTATTTTAGAAAATATTGGAAAACAGAAATAAACACACAGAACATATATCTACTTCTAGGTGAATTGCTTGCCAGGCATTTTTATACTTAGAGAAAGAAGGTTATATCTATACACAAATATGATCATATTTTGATACATACTTATAACTTCCTTTTCCCCCTTAAGGACAGATCAAGAACACATTTTGATGTCAGCAAATATACACATCTATACCATCCTTATTAATCACTGTTAAATGTTCTTTGAATGGAGAGATATTGTCATGTACCTCTTCAGACAGCTAGCTTAATTTCAATTTTTTAAATTCTCATGAATAACTTTGGGATGAGCATCTTTTACACAAATGCCTTTGCATATCTGTCCAGTCCTTCTCTTAAGATAAATATCTGGAAGGGGAATTGCTGGGTCAAATATTTAAGGTCTTTTATGTGTTTTGTCACATTGTGTTTCATCATGTATAAATTCATACTTCCATTAATAATTGATAAAAGTGGCCTGATGTTTTTTTATTTGCTACGTTCACCATTTTATCTTACTGATTTTATGAGCTCTTTATATACTAATGCTGTAAATGTTTTGTCTTTCATATATTCTATGATATATTTGCTATCCAGAAATACTTGTTTTATGTTGTGAAATCTATAAACTTGCTTATGGTTTCTTCTGTTGATGCAATATTTAGGAAAGCCTCCCCTAATCCCATCCTAAAATTTCCCATAGATATTTTGTGGCCTTAGTTCTTATATTTTATTATTTTACCTATCTAGAATGTAATATAGTATATGGTAGGAGGAAAGAGTCCAAATTAATATGTTTCTAGAGTCGGACACGACTGAGCGACTGAAGTGAAGTGAAGTGATGTACCACATTTTGCCCAGCCCTCCACACGTGAAATACTACTTCTATTACGTACCAAACAATAGTATGGAGGAACTTTCTGTTATTTTGCACTGATCTACTTTTTTATTTTCATTCACAGACGAGGCAGCTTTAATTACTACTGACCTGTAGGACATTTAATGTACAACAGTGCTATTCTCATCATTTTTCTCTTTGAAAAATTTTTATACAGTCTTTTCTGGTTTTCTTTCTTTCAGAAATAAGGGTATGGTGTGGAGGATAACTTTTTAAAGTATGGTAGTAATAGATAGTGAAGGACCAGTAAGCCTGGTGTGCTATAGTCCACGGGGTCACAAAGAATCGGACATGACTGAGTGCTTGAACAATGACAACAACAAATGAATTATAAAAGGTGTCATGTTTTTTAAAAATATCAGTCTCACAACTTCAAAGTGACACTCAGTTCATTTCCACACTGAATGGTGTTGTTCTAGAACTTCTATCACTACATCTATTATATCCTGTTCACCAAGAACCTTGGCAGGAGGTTTTGTTTGTTCTGTCTGTATGAAATGGCAATATAGTATAGTGGTTGAGAGCACTGGCTGTGTGACCTTAGCCAAGCTATTTAACCTCTCTGAGCCTCCATTTCCACATTTGCAGTGGAGGAGGGTAGACTACACCCTGCCTGGTAACATACACAATACATATGGAAGGCACTTGGAAGAGTGCCTGGCACAGAGAAAATGTTCTGTGAAGGTTAACTAGTATAGTCAAGTCCCAATGGCCTTGTCATTCCAGGGCTTTGCTGATTTATCTTGACTTGAAAGAGAAAGATGGAAAGGAAGATGTTAAATTAGGAAGCATTATTTAAGTAAAATAAAATTTTACAATGTTTGCATATGTTTGAAGGGATGAGTAGTTGTCATTAAGTTGTCATCCCTCATGGTGCCCAGGGAGCTGGCATTTAAAGCAAGCCATGGCCTGGATGTAGAGGAGGGCCATGTGGTGTCAGAGATGCCACATGAGGACCCACCACAAGCCAGCTCATCTGAGCCCACTGCTGATTCTACTGAAGGCCCTCTTCTTGAAAGTGAAAGTCACTTGCGACCCCATGGGCTATAGAGTCCATGGAATTCTCCAGGCTGCTGGAGTGGGTATTCTTTCCCTTCTCCAGGGGATCTTCCCAACCCAGGGATCGAACCCAGGTCTCCCGCATTGTAGATGGATTCTTGACCAGCTGAGCTACAAGGGAAATCCAAGAATACTGGAGTGGGTAGCCTATCCTTTCTCCAGCGGACCTTCCTGACCCAGGAATCGAACCGGGGTTTCCTGCATTGCAGGCGGATTCTTTACCAACTGAGCTATCAGAGTCTTGGTCTTTGTCAGTCCTGTCATCTCAGACTTGCCCTCACCTTCATCTTTCCCTGCCACCTCTTCTCAGAGCAGGGGTTTTCTGCTGCCAGCTGAGAATCTGAGCCTGGGAGTAGGCCTGAGCTCTACAGTCAGACTGCTGGTTAAAACTCCAGCTCTGCCATAAAACCCTTCAGTATTAAAACTGGAATTCTCTTCAGTTGAAAGGGGAGACATTATGCTTTCTCTGCCAGGTTACCATGGAGATTAGGTGCAACTAATACACATAAAAGCATTTCATGGCGTGTCAGGCATAGAGTAGGTGCTCAATAAATGTTACTATGTAAATAGGGAATGTTTGCTTCTAAGTAACAGAAAACCAAATTCAAAGAAGCTTTAACAATAAAGGAAAATTATTGGTTTATATAACTGGAGATTCAAGAAAAAGCTGGGCTTTCGGAGCAGTTTGATTCAGTGGCCTACCCATGTCATCAAGAAGTTGTTCCTTTGTTTATTTGTTTTCTCTCTCAGCACCCTATCCTTCTTAGGTTCAGCTTTACCCTAAGGCTGTCTCCTTTTCATTGCCCTCCAAATGGTTGTAAGTATCCAAAGAGAACCAAAAAACTCAGTGGCAGAGCATCTGACTGCAAAGAGAACAGAAAAGGCCCATGCCTGGAAATTTCTCCCTATGTGTGAAGAAAAGCTTTCTTAGGAACCCCTAGCAAATTGCTCTTCTTGTAGCTCAAAAGCCAGAATGGGCTCACATGCCCATCCCTGAACTAATAACTGTGTCAGGAAGGTAGGATTGTGCATGCTGGCTTAGGTCTGGGCCACAGCCCTTGTGTGTAGCCATCTTTCTTGCTAGTGCAAGAATCGTTTAGAGGCGGGAGGATGGAAACTGGACCAACAATCAGGGTAATTGCCAAGAGGAGTAGGAATGAGGGAACGTCTACAATGTCCACCCTTCTTTTTCCCAGTCCCCAGCTTGAAACTTGAGGCCTCAAACTTTTGATTGAGTTCTGAGTCAATGAGGAGAGAAAGGCAGTGCTTTCCTGGTGGCTCAGACAGTAAAGAATCTGATTACCATGAGAGAGACCAGGGTTTGATCCCTGGATCAGGAAGATCCCCTGGAGAAGGGAATGGCAACCCACTCCAGTATTCTTCCCTGGAGAATTCCATGGACAGAGGAGCCTGGAGGGCCATAGTCCATGAGGTCGCAAAGAATCAGACACGACTGAGTGATTTACACACACACACCATGTAGGGACTGAAAGCATTCTTCCTAAACAGCAGGAGAAATAGCCATAATGATACTGTGCATGGTGTTTTAAAAGTTAACAGTAAAAAAGCCTTTGTGAGAGAACAAAACTCTTCTTGTTCCACACCACTTAAGAAGTAGCTGTCTGAATGTGTGCTGTACACCAACGATCAAGTCATAAGCACAATTAGTGTTTTTCTTTTCAGCTCCTTCTTCCCTGGGACTTTGGTCTTTATGCGGCTCCCTTTCTCCCTGCTTTTCTCTCTGCTTCCATTTCTTCCTCTGTTTATGTTTTATTAGACTCAAGTACCGGGAAGAAATCTGGAAGGGGAGGGACAGTGGGTCAGGGCCTGAGGGAGCCCACCTTCCTTCCCAGCCTATTCCCTAATGCCAGGGGAAGCTTGGTCCCTCAAAAGTTTCAGTGGCCAAGCCCAAGTGGGCCCTTCATGCCTCTGGGTTGCTAAGCAACCAACACTTCAAGTTTGGAAATCTTCATCCACACCGGATATATTATCCTGGCAAATTGGACTTTCAGATCAGCAGCAATGGAAAGAGTAACTTTTTTAAAAAATAGAGACAATTTAGATGATTTCAAAGACATCTGGTCTCTTTTTCCAGCAATGTATGACTCTTCCCTTTCACTGAGCACATTGGATCCAAACACTTCATGGATACAAAAGCACACGGTCCCTGAAGAAAGAAGAGTTTCAGATGCAAAAGTGGACTCACAGAAAGTGCTGCCAGTTGGAAAGACCTAGAACTGACTAAGGCCACAGCACCCGGCACAGGTTCTCCCCTCTTCCCTCCATCTGAACCTTCTTTTAATGTGGTTACCTTCACATTCTCTTTCTTCTCTCTGATCTTCTCTGTTACTAACTCCCTTCCTGCCCTCTATCTTGCCCTCTGTCCTCTCTCTCTCTCCCCGCCTTTCCCTCATAACCACTTCTGTCTCTTTAAACTTCTGTCCAATCTTCTCCCCTTCTCCCCATCCTTCTTCCCCTTGAGTAGGGACAACACAAGGACAAGAGGCAGCAGAATGGCCCCCAGCCAGAATTCTTGGTCTTCTTGCCCATCAATCACCTCAGTGGGGGCATAGCATTAATCATGTTTCTTTCCTTCCTAAATTAGAGTTGGGGTTAACACAGGGCAGAATCTCCCTCCCCTAGGTCCTTTAAAAAGTTTTTTCCAAGACAAACCCAAACACCAAATACCTTCTCCACCTGCTTGCTAATATCTAGAATTCCTCCAACAGAGAACACTACATTCCACAATTGGAGACCAAATTTCAAATCTAAATAATAAACAACTCACATCTGGGCAGCTCTTAACAGTTTTCCAAACACATCCAGCTGTTTTCAACCAATTACCTCATTTGACCCCCACAATAATCTGGAGCTGAAAGTATTAACATACTATCACCTAACATACTATCACCTGCATTTCAAGCTGAGGAAATTGAGGCTCAGAGACATTAAATGCCTTTCCAAAAGTTGTCCTAGCCCAGTTCTATCTAATATTCATGTTCTCCCTCACCCCCCACTTCTCTGAAAGGAAACCATAATGACCTGACATGAGGAGTAACTTTCCCCTGATTTCTTCAGATCCAGTTCAGTTCAGTTCAGTCGCTCAGTTGTGTCCGACTCTTTGCAACCCCATGAATCGCAGCATGCCGGGCCTCCCTGTCCATCACCAACTCCCAGAGTCTACCCAAACCCATGTCCATTGAGTCTCTGATGCCATCCAGCCATCTCATCTTCTGTCATCCCCTTCTCCTCCTGCCCCCAATCCTTCCCAGCATTAGGGTCTTTTCCAATGAGTCAACTCTTCACATGAGGTGGCCAAAGTATTAGAGTTTCAGCTTCAACATCAGTCTTTCCAATGAACACCCAGGACTAATCTCCTTTAGGATGGACTGGTTGGATCTTCTTGCAGTCCAAGGGACTCTCAAGAGTCTTCTCCAACACCACAGTTCAAAAGCATCAATTCTTAGGCACTCAGCTTTCTTCACCGTCCAACTCTCACATCCATATATGACTACTGGAAAAACCATAACCTTGACTAGACAGACCTTTGTTGGCAAAGTAATGTCTATGCTTTTAAATATGCTATCTAGGTTGGTCATAACCTTCCTTCCAAGGAGTAAGCATCTTTTAATTTCATGGGTGTAATCACCATCTGCAGTGATTTTGGAGCCCCCAAAAATAAACTCCGACACTGTTTCCCCATCTATTTCCCATGAAGTGATGGGACCAGATGCCATGATCTTAGTTTTCTGAATGTTAAGCTTTAAGCCAACTTTTTCACTCTCCTCTTTCACTTTCATCAAGAGGCTCTTTAGTTCTTCTTCACTTTCTGCCATAAGGGTGGTGTCATCTGCATATCTGAGGTTATTGATATTTCTCCCGGCAATCTTGATTCCAGCTTGTGTTTCTTCCAGCCCAGTATTTCTCATGATGTACTCTGCATATAAGTTAAGTAAGCAGGGTGACAATATACAGCCTTGACGTACTCCTTTTCCTATTAGGAACCAGTCTGTTGTTCCATGTCCAGTTCTAACTGTTGCTTCCTGACCTGCATACAGGTTTCTCAAGAGGTAGGTCAGGTGGTCTGGTATTCCCATCTCTTTCAGAATTTTCCACAGTTTATTGTGATCTACACAGTCAAAGACTTTGGCATAGTCAATAAAGCAGAAATAGATGTTTTTCTGGAACTCTCTTGCTTTTTTGATGATCCAGCGGATGTTAGCAATTTGATCTCTGGTTCCTCTGCCTTTTCTAAAACCAGCTTGAACATCTGGAAATTCACGGTTCACGTGTTGCTGAAGCCTGGCTTGGAGAATTTTGAGCATTACTTTACTAGCGTGTGAGATGAGTGCAATTGTGTGGTAGTTTGAGCATTCTTTGGCATTGCCTTTCTTTGGGATTGGTATGAAAACTGACCTTTTCCAGTCCTGTGGCCACAGCTGAGTTTTCCAGATTTGCTGGCATATTGAGTGCAGCACTTTCACAGCATCATCTTTCAGGATTTGAAATAGCTCAACTGGAATTCCATCACCTCCACTAGCTTTGTTCGTAGTAATGCTTTCTAAGGCCCACTTGACTTCACATTCCAGCATGTCTGGCTCTAGGTGAGTGATCACACCATTGTGATTATCTGGGTCATGAAGATCTTTTTTGTACAGTTCTTCTGTGTATTCTTGCCACCTCTTCTTAATTTCTTCTGCTTCTGTTAGGTCCATACAATTTCTGTCCTTTATCGAGCCCATCTTTGCATGAAAAGTTCCCTTGGTATCTCTAATTTTCTTGAAGAGATCTCTAGTCTTTCCCATTCTGTTGTTTCCAAGATGCCCCCTAATTTCTATGTCTCTGAGATCTTTAAGGTCCTTATAGTTATTGCTGTTAAAATCTGTCAGTAGGGTAGGCTGCCACCAGGTGGCAGATGATACTCAGGTTTCATGGTAAGTTCCAGATTTTTACCTTAACCATGGGAGTCAAGTGTTTTTCTATATTTTATTATTTCATAATCAAAGTTATAGTTCAATAAAAAAAATAAGTAAGCATAGGAGTATCCTTATAGGTACAGATGATACAGATAAGATACATATTTAGAAGAATAAATAGATTGATTGTATGCCTATTAAAAATTTTTTTTGCTGTTAACAAGCATATGCATGCGTGCTCAGTTGCTCAGTCATGTCTGACTCTTTGTGACCCCATAGACTGGATCCACCAGGCTCCTCTGTTCATGGAATTTTCCAAGCAAGAATACTGGAGTGGGTTGCCATTTCCTACTCCAGGGGATCTTCCAGATCCAGGGATGGAACTCAGTGTCTCTTGCAGCTCCTGCATTGGTAGGCAGATTTGTTACCACTGCGCCACCTGGGAAGCCCATTAACGACTTAGTCTAATTCTGCATACAAAGTCACAGCCTACTTCAAGTTTCCAAGATGTTGGCCAAGGCACTCCAGGAGTACTGCTTTCCCATCCTGGCCTCTCAATTCCCCAAACTCCGGCCCAGTTGGAGAAGGCAGAATGCTTTTCAAACTTAAAAGGACATCAGAATCATTTGGAGAATGTATTCAAGCACAAATTTCCTTATCTCAATTCCTGAGATTCTGATTCAGTAGGTGTGGAATGGGCCCGAGAAATCTGTATTTCTAACAGATTTCTAAGTGATGATGTCACTGGTCTGGGGAACACATTTCAAAACCCACTGGACCAAGGCAAGTCACTCTATCTGGCTCTCATGGGTGCCCCCTCTTCCCTGACCTCTCACCAGCACAGTGGAGGTGGGAGTGGGAGTTCCCTGTGACTCCCAGTCACAGTCTGGGGTCCTAGGGTGAATGATTAACCAATAGCCTTAAATACTGTGGCCAGCACCAAACTAACTTCATGTCATTTTTAATACGTCTTTCTGCTGCTTAGCACTATCTTCTGGTTAGACAGTCTCTGATGCCAGTGCCTGTCAGAACTTTGTATATTAGTAATTATAATGACAGAAAATGCTAGTGTTTATTAAAGCTGTCAGCTTCTGAGGTAGTTGTTGCTTTCATTGCCTCATCTAATCCTCACAGCAGTTCTGTAAGGGAGACATCGTCGATGCCCTCGTACAGATGGCAGATGAGAAAACAGAGGATCAAGATTATAAAACCCATAAGTTGCAGAGCCTAGACAAAACACCAGTTTTTCTGTATCTCTCAGCCACTGTAGATACTAAGTGTTCAGTTTGGATACTACAAATTGGATTCCTGGTTCCCTCAGATCAGTTTCTTTGGGTTTCTGTGCTGTAGTCTTAGCATTTTCCCTACTGTCTATGTCTAAGCCTTCCAGCCAATCAGGATGCCCCATGGAGTCCCTGATTGAAGTCTCTGCCTTGGTTCACCACACTGGACAAGGGAACAGCCTCTTCCAGAGTCTAAGGCAACGGTTTCCCAGATGGTGCTTTCCCTTTCTAAGGCAGAGAAACAGAATGAGACACTTTACAATGAGCTTCTATAAATGTTATGTTGGTGAGTTGAAACAGCATCATAAAAATTCCTCTCTTATTTATGAAAGAACAGTGCAGACGCATCATGAAAGAAGAAAGAAAGTGAGACAGGAGAGAGAAGGTAGCAAGGAGAGAAAGAGGTGGGAAGAAAGGAAAGAAGAAAGGGGAAGAGAGGCAAAGAACCAACCTAAGGAAAAAAATAGTAAAGAAACAAAACGAAATTCTTCACAGTCCTTTCATGTTACCCGACATCTTAATAAGAACATAAATTTAGGAGCTGTAGGGCTGAAAGACAAGATAATGAGATTAAAAATAAAAAGGGAAATTGAGAATCTAAAGAAACAAATTGAGGGCCCAAGCCACATTATTGTAGAGCTAATACAAAAATTAGAGCAAGGAACAGGTATATTCCACTGAAAATAAATTATTTATATGGAGGAGACTTTGAGATAATCACAGCAAGTGCAGATTAAAACAAAGGTATTTGAAACAAGTGCAAAAAAGCTAATAGATTTTTTTTAAAGCCTAACAGATAAAAAATAAGAAATATCCAACCCAAAGGTAACGCTTTTTAAAATTATCCAAATAAAGGGAAAAAATTGAATATGCAAATTGAAAGACATACCATGTTCCTGGAAAATTTAATACTGACAGCTCAAAATATATCTCTACTGGTTACATAAGGACACTTCAAACATTCAGTCAGGAAGAGCAAACCATTACAAGGGGTTAAAATGAAGCTTGCCTCAGCCTTCTCCACAGCAGCATTTAATGACAAAACACAGTGTTCATGATGATCTAAGAGAAAGAAAGTGCACTCCAGGATGTTGTAGCCACACAAGAACGTTATTAAATATAAAAGCCACAGACTTTCTTAAACCTGAGAAACCTAGGAATATAGCACCCATGAGCCCTTCTTAAACAAAATTGTGTGACAATGACATTCTGCCAATTAAGAAATAAAGAAGTAGGGAAAAAGAACTTAGGGATTGAAATACCGTGAGAGAGCACTAGTGGTAAGTAATAAATCTATTTAACATGTATACTAGTATTAAGCACTATCTCTCAGTGGAGCCTGCCCCAGCTGCCCTACTCTGGCAGGATATGCCCTAGCGCACCTCAGCATTCTGCATCTCCTTCCCCCTGCTTTGCTTGTTGCTTTTATTTTATAGCACAGAACTGGACAGGAAACAACAGACTGGCTCCAAATCAGGAAAGGAGTACGTCAAGTCTGTTTATTGTCACCCTGCCTATTTAACTTATATGCAGAGTACATCATTAGAAATGCTGAGCTGGATGAAGCACAAACTGGAATCAAGATTGCCGGGAGAAATATCAATAACCTCAGATATGCAGGTGACACCACACTTATGGCAGAAAGCGAAGAAGAACTAAAGAGCCTCTTGATGAAAGTGAAAGAGGAGAGTGAAAAAGTTGGCTTAAAACTCAACATTCAGAAAACTAAGATCATGGCATCTGGCCCCATCACTTCATGGCAAAGAGATGGGGAAACAGTGGAAACAGTGACAGACTTTATTTTGGGGGGCTCCAAAATCACTGCAGATGGTGACTCCAGCCATGAAATTAAAAGACACTTGCTCCTTGGAAGAAAAGTTATGACCAACCTAGACAGCATATTAAAAAGCAGAGACATTACTTTGCCAACAAAGGTCCATCTAGTCAAGGCTATGGTTTTTCCAGTAGTCATGTATGGATGTGAGAGTTGGACTATAAAGAAAGCTGAGCACCGAAGAACTGATGCTTTTGAACTGTGGTGTTGGAGAAGACTCTTGAGAGTCCCTTGGACTGCAAGGAGATCCAACCAGTCCATCCTAAAGGAAATCAGTCCTGAATATTCATTGGAAGGACTGATGCTGAAGCTGAAACTCCAATAGTTTGGCCACCTGATGTGCAGAACTGACTCATTAGAAAAGACCCTGATGCTGGGAAAGATTGAAGGCGAGAGGAGAAGGGGATGACAGAGGATGAGATGGTTGGATGGCATCACTGACTCAATGGACATGAGTTTGAGTAAACTCTGGGAGTTGGTGATGGACAGGGAGGCCTAGCATGCTGCAGTCCATGGGGTTGCAAAGAGTCGGACACTCCTGAGCAACTGAACTGAACTGAACTGAACACTTTCTAACATACCATATGTTTTACTCTTTTATTCTTCATTATCTGCCCCCATCCCGCCCCATAGAAGGTAACTCAGTCAGCATAGCTGGGATTGAACAGTTGCATGAAATATGGGAAATATGCTAGCTACAGAGCTGATAGTCAGAAATATATATCTGAACAATGTAAAACAAATTATGTAACTAACAAAATTCAAATTGTGTGGGGAGGGGAGCTGGAAGACTTAGGAGAGTACTAATGTCCTCACCTTTCACAGCCAAAACACAACTGATACTAAAATTGAAACATGTAGTTTAAAAAGAAATAATGGCTGCCACTTTGATATACATCATAATCACTCTGATCAGCCTTAAAGGGATTTTTTCATAAAATACTGTCCTACAGTGGAAACGCATATATACAGTAACCTGTAGTTTGACTCTGGCATATTTTCTTCCATTAAGTTCCAGGAAAGTTAAAGGTAGTACTTCTGATTTTCTAAACAGTGTTTAGAATTATCTCATTTTTATTAAAGTATTTTTAGACATCTATTTTTCTATCTATGTACACAAATACAAAAATAACAGAAATGATGTTTAATTATTCTCAGTAGGATTATTTCTGAGTAGTAGTATGTGAGATTATTTTACTAATTTATCTTTAAACTTTTCTCTATTATATATATATTTTTTAAATATCATTTTTCAAATACAGTTGGTTTGTTTTGTTTTTAAAAGGGATAATACTGGCAGCATATATGTCATCTAGGAACGGCTATAGAGACAGATACAGATATAGACATAGATATATGTGTGCATGCTAAGTCACTTCAGTCAGGTCCAACTCTTTGTAACCCCATGGCCTGTGGCCCACCAGGCTTCTCTGTCCATAGGATTCTCCAGGCAAGAATACTGGAGTGGGTGGCTATGCCCTTCTCCAGGGGATCTTCCCAACCCAGAGATCGAACCTGCATCTCTTATGTCTCCTGCATTGGGAGATGGATTCTTTACTACTAGCCACCACCTGAGAAGCCCAGATATGGATATAATATATCCATATCTCTACCCATGTCTGTATTTCTCTACACATCTCTATCTTCTATGTGTATGTCCATATATCTATATACATGCATACACAGATACAGAGATATGGATATATAATAGATATAGATGTTTGGCACTCATGCTAAGAATAACAGAGCTTGACCTTTAACCTTCAGCTGACTTGCATTTCTTTCTGTCAACAAGAACTCCCACTTGCCAAATGGAAGGAAGGAAACTGATGCTGACTGGAGAACCTACTGTTTCTCAACTAACTTATGGTTAGATTTATGGGGTAGGAATAATCTCTCTTAGATGAAAACTTTGAGGCTCAGATAGGCTGTGATTTATCTGATTTGGTACAAGTAGGAGGGATCATAAAATGGTAGTAACTGCATGCTCACCATGAGTCTGACTCCATGCTAGGCATATCTATAAAGAATCACTTTTTAAATATTTACAACAGCCTATGATGCCAGCAATTTTTGCTCTTATTTTTAAAACATGGTTCAGAGAGAACTGTACAGCCAAGGGTCACACAGCTAGAAAGTGGCCTGTTCCCATGCCCAAACCCAAGCCCATGCCACACCATTTCCTTTACCCTATGCTCTCTCTAGTCTGGAAGAGGAGGGGCCTGTGCTGGTCACCCATAGAGACTGTGCCTGGCAGCTCTAACCCCATCGAGGTCTCCTAGTGAGTACAAGTCAGCTGCTTGTTAAGAGCCCACTGTGTCCTCTGCTGCTGACTGCAGTCGTGAATCCTCTTGTCCCCTACTGGGTGCCCCTGTAGAGCTGAACACAAACGGCGGTTCCGGTGATTACCTGAGATGGATGCTTCAAGGCCAGCCTGGGAACTCGTACCCCTTCTCAGCAGGTATTTCTTGGCTGGGTCTGAGACAATAAATGCTCAGCCAAGAAAGAGGCCCAGCTGATGGATGGTGGGAGTGTAGACAATGCACCCTTCAGCTGAGTGTCAGGAGATCCAGATTCCAACTCCTCTTCTGCCATTCCTCTGTGGTGTGACTCTGGGGAAGTCGTTTGATGTCTCTGAACCTCATTTTCCCTATAAATAACATGAAAATGTTTCACTGCTGGACAATTTCCAAATTTCCCAGCTCAATACTTCTATGACTCAGTCAGAGAATGAGTGAGGTCTTTTTTTTGGTAGTGTCTGGGTGGTTGAGGGGCGGGCTTCTCTTTGAGAAGGTAAAATGGGGGCCAGGAAGCCAAGCCAGCAATGAAATGGAGAGCCTGGATTATCCTCAGATGGAAAAGGAGTGACTTAACAGATCAAGCCTTCAAGGCTGTGGGAAGGGGTCTCTGCCACAGGCCTTCACTTTCTCCAACAGGTGGGTCTTGGCAGCTGGACCACAGGCCTTTATGAGATTATCTGCTAATCATGGCCTGGGCATGAGCACCTGAGAGGTGTCACATGCAAAATGAGATGCTTTTTTATGATGCAGTAAAGGAGGGGAAATCGTCTTGGCCTCTTGCCTCATTTTGCACTCCGTAAGGAAGCAGGCGTGCCGAGTCCAGCCTCTCACTGGAGAGGGCTCTGAGAGCTCAGTTTTTGCCCAGGGGCTACCATTTCATTAGAGGGCTACAGGGAGGAGCTGGAGGCAAGCAGGAGAGACAGGCCTGCTTTCCAGACTTTTAGGAGAGGCGAAGGATTGCTCAAACCCAGAGACACTAAAAGTTTAGAAAAGCAAGGGTTACATACACAGCATTAGCAACGCTCTATACTCACAACTGGAGAATAAATCACTGGCCCCACTTGGGAAAGGAATTTTGCTCCAATGCTATTATTGGAACAATCTATTATATTTTCTCTGAAAAGCAGACCATGTCCAGAACCATGGCTCTTCCCAGTGACCGCTTCCTCTCACCATCAGGGTATCTAGTGATGATTTTCATCCCAAAGATAAAACAGAGGATTTGACCACCATTGACTGCTGCCAGCTATGTGCCAGGAGTTGTGTTTAGTATGTATGCATTCATGAGATTGAAAGCAATGAGTTAATGCTGACCTGGTAGCTTTACATGTATTAATTTATTTAGTTGTTATAACAACTCAAGTTCAACCCAACAAAAAGTGAAATAGATGTTCTTATCAAGCCCCGTTTTATAGATGGGAATATTGAATCCCAGAGATATTGAGTAACATGCCCAAGGTTACATAGCTAGTAAGTAGCAGGGCCAGGATGATTCCTGTGTGTGTGCTTTTAACCCATCCCATAGCTGCCTCTCACAACTTACCATTACAAGTATAGGTCTCCAGTTTCTCCTTCCATCAAGCATCATTTTAGTCCTAATACACATAGGAAACTACTCTCTCTCTCTCCCTCAAGGTGTTAGGTATAAATCTTCTGTCCTTTGCTGCACCCTCTCTGAGGTTCCCGCCTAGGAAAGATGGTTTGTCTGATGTATGAACTGGAGGGAATGTCTTCCATTGGTCCACCCTTTTGTAACTGAAGGAAGTGATGGGTGGCTTCACTGGTTAGTGCAATTGATCCCTCCTATTGTCAGGTGAGGGCACAGCAACCCTCCAAGCAAGCTGCTCATGGTGACTTTGCAGACCCAGTTTCCCCCTCAGAAAATTGACAGCTAGACTAAAGTGTAGAAGAGGACTCTCATTCTGGGGCCAGGTGCCTCGTCAGCAGGACTGGTGACCCTGCATTTTGACCCTTGTGTCTATTTTTCAGAATCCAGAGTGGGGAGGAGGTGACCAATTAGCTCTGCAAAACAAAAACCACTCCAAACTTCAGAATTCAAGCTCCATTCCTGGGCAACTCCAGGAAGCTTGTCCTTCCAGGTACCTCCCATGCTCAGGTATTCCTGCAGGGTCACTGATGGGGCTGGAGGTCACCCCAGCCATTCCTCTGCTCCTGCCTTAGGCTGCTACAGCCTCATTATCCTCACAGTTCTTTGCCCCGCATTATCCTCACAGCTCTAAATTTTGGCTCTGACATAATTTTTCAACACTAAGACCAAGGAGGACTAAACATTTAGCATAATGTTGGTGAGGATTTGAGAATAATCAGAACAGAAAACATGAAAAAAGGAAAAAGAAAAAAAAAAACAAAAAACCTCAACTGAACTCATCACAGCTTCTGAAGACACCCAGGGGTCCCTCCATGGGGAGACCCTCTGACCTGCCCTCTTTAGGTCACCTCTTCCCCACCTGTCACATAATGCAGGGATCCCCTCCCATGGAGTGCCTTTGCTCATGTGCTTCTGTCCTCTCAAAACTTTTTAGACTAATAAAGAAGGGAGGGAAAATGTCCCATCTACAGTCTCCTCATCAGTCTTACCATTATTATTCAAGTCATCTTCTGGGGGTGCTGCTCCATCTGGGCACCTCAACTTTCTCCCTGGACTAGTAATAAGAGAAACAAATAAACAGAAATAAACCATTTTTTCCACACCAGTTGATGCCCATTTGGCAGCATCCAGAAAATTATCCACTGAGAAGCATTCCTAGGACAAAGCAGTTTCTTTTCTCATTTTCTCAACTTCACCATTGGCAACAGGAGCTGGGTGTCCCCTTTACATGATCCGAAACTCCATCAAAATGTTTGTCCAAGGGATTCCTGAAAAAATGATCCTATTCCCCAGGAGCTGCAGAAAAGACTGGGGTAGATGGCACAAAAGGAGCTTGTCCCAACTACACGTGGTTCCAGGGCATCTACAGAGAGGCTCTGTGAGGTGATTTTTTCCCTCATTTTGTAGCTAAGGAGTTTGAGGCTCAGAGAATTTAAACACCATATCCATGGTATCTTTGCTGGTAACTGTTAAAATAGCGAGTAAACATGAAATTGGTCGGAATTCCTGACACCAGACTCTGATTGGAAGAGACAAATCACAGCTGCCAGTCCTCATGAGAGCCGGAGGAGTTCATCCTTCCCAGCATCCTCCTCGGCAGAGGGAGGGGTGGGGGAGGTGAAGATGGCGTCTGCAGGCTTCCTGACGGGGCACCCTTGGGACTCTGATTCTGTGACGGCCGTGGAATGTCCACCTCACTCCCCTGAGAAAAGCCCTTCCAGACCCAGAATTCCATGGTCTACAATTGGTCATCTGTCTCATGTAAACTCTGTCTGCCCATTGGTGTTAAGGACCCAAGTCATAGGATCCCAAGTCGGTCATTTTCCAGCCATGGATTATATCTTGACCAGAGAAGCTTCAAACACCATTGCTGCCTAAGTTTCCTATCATACTAGCGGTTTTGCTCAATATTCAGTCTTTTTCCTGGACAAGGGGTGTGGGGAGGTGGCAAGGCACAGAGTTGGATTTTTGAGAGGGAGAATCTAGACTAAGGAAAAGCTTTCAGCCAGCATGTGAAAGGTGAGACAATGGCACTCTCACTTAAGCCCAGCAAGGTGCATCCCTGCAATCGTTTTCGTCACTAAGGACACTTACCTACACCTACCCTGGCCTCTATACCCAGCCTCCTCCCTCCCTATAATCCACACCCTTTTCTCCAACCATGTTAAACTCACTTTGGAGACTTTTGTGTGTGTGTGGCTGATTTTTTTTTAAAGATTTTGTTTTTTATTTATTTACTTATGGCTGTGCTGGGTCTTCTTTGCTGCACAAATGCCTTCTCCAGTTGCCAGGAGCTATTCTTTAGATGTGGTGCTCGAGATTCTCGTTTCAGTGGTATTCTCTTGTTGCAGAACACGGGCTGTAGGTGCATGGACTTCAATAGTTGTGGCTCACGGGCTCTAGACTGCTCGCTCAGTAGTTGTGGCTCAGTAGTTGTGGTGTGTAGGCTTAGTTGTCCCATGGCATGTGAGATCTTCTCAGACCAGGGATTAAACCCATGTCCCTGCATTGGAGGCAGAATCTTTACCACTGAGTCACCAGGGAAGCCCTCTGGCCACTTTTCTCATTGTCTGAAATACCCTTCCTTCTCCTCTTCAGCTGATTAATTCTTTCTTGTCTTTCAAAGATCATTTAGGCTCAGGGATCACCTCCTCCAGGAAGCCTTCCCTGACCTATCCTTTTGTCTGGTCTCCCATAGCATTCAATGCTCAAGCACACTTCCACCACCACGTGCCTATGTTGCACTGTCCTTCTGTCTGTATTGCCTATGTAAGAGAACCTTAGGATGCATCATTAATAGCATGAAATCTATCCTTGGGCATGTCTAAGCCAGGTCAAGCAGAGAGGATTTCTTTTTAATATGGGCCTCCATATTACAATAACTTCTCCAATTTCCTTCCAATTCAATTCTTCTCATCACCATAATGCTGCTGCTGCTGTGTTGCTTCAGTCGTGTCCAACTCTGTGCGACCCCATAGACGGCAGCCCACCAGGCTCTGCCATCCCTGGGATTCTCCAGGCAAGAACACTGGAGTGGGTTGCCATTTCCTTCTCCAATGCGTGAAAGTGAAAAGTGAAAGTGAAGTCGCTCAGTCGTGTCCGACTCTTTGCGACCCCATGGACTGCAGCCTACTAGGCTCCTCCGTCCATGGGATTTTCCAGGCAAGAGTACTGGAGTGGGGTGCCATTGCCTTCTCCGATCACCATAATGACCCTACCTCTAAAGAGGAAAAAGGAAGAGACATTATGATGACCACTAATCCTGCAATTTCCTTTAATATTCTACATAGGTGGGCATCATTATTACCTCCATGTACCCATCAAACATCCTGACTTACTCAAATCATATATACATCTAGCAACAGCAGTGGGCTGGCACTGGCCAATCACAACTGATGCTAACCTATCAAGAAAGGTCCTGGGGCCCCTGGTGTACCAGACAGTCCCATTTTTCTGCTGACTCATGGGGAGGTGCAGGTCCAAGAGGAGGTAAAGGTGTCAGTTGTAGGGGATGGATGTGTGTATTAACTAGTATGAAAGCATTCCGATATTTTGACCACAGTTCATCAGAAACAATAGCCTTGCAGATATTAGAGACCAGAAAGGCATCTCAATACTTATCTGATCTCACCATATTTCATGGAGGTTCCCATCGATCCCAAGTTAAGGTGTCCATAGACCTGTAGAATATATGGTATTTCCAAACTTTCTCATATTTTGCCTTGAGGAGATAGTCTCAGAGAGTTTGAGGGAACAGCTCCAAAAGTCCACAGAATTCCCTCCATTTTTAATAATCTGTTAGATTTTCTGCCTTTTACTATGAGGTACTCTAGCTTCAGAACTCTGTAATCTAATCTGGTTTATATCCCTCAAGAACATTCAGGATCCAGGCTAAGAATTGTGGCTACAGCATACTCTCTTCAAGGAGATTGGGTTTATCAATACAATCTCCACCAATGGTAACTGTTTTAAAAATAACCATTCTTTTCAGTTATTTTTTAATTAAACAAATAATGCATGTATACATTCTAATTTTAAGAGTTAAGACTATAACAGATAAAGGGAAAATCCTCTTTAGCCATCCTTCCTCTCTTCTAACTTCCCCCAGAGGTAAGTACTATCATCACTTTGGTCTGTATCCTTCCATATTCTCAATATGTATCTACATACCTATATGTGCATATAGAAAATTAATAGTTTTGTTTTATTGTGTGCGCTTGTTTTTTCAATTAACCTTTTTAAAAAATTGTGTTAGTGTATGGTTGGTTTTAGTTCAGTTCAGTTGCTCAGTCATGTCCGACTCTTTGTGACTGCATGGACTACAGCACGCCAGGCTTCCCTGTCCATCACCAACTCCTGGAGCTTGCTCAAATTCATGTCCATTGAGTTGGTGATGCCATCCAACCATCCTCTGTCGTCCCCTTCTTCTACTGCCTTCAGTCTTTCCCAGCATCAGGGTCCTTTCTAATGAGTCATTTCTTCGCATCAGGTGGCCAAAGTATTAGAGCTTCAGCTTCAGCATCAGTCCGTCTAGTGAATATTCAGTTGGTTTACAATGTTGTATTAGTTTCAAGTGTACAGAAAAGTGAATCAGTTATGTTTATACATATATCCACTCTTTTATAGATTCTTTTCCCATATAGGCCATTACTGAGTATTGAGAAGAGTTCCCTGTGCTATACAGTAGGTACTTGTTAGTTATCTATTTTATATATAGTAGTGTGGATATGTCAATCCCAGTCTCCCGATTTATCCCTCCCCACCTTGCCCCCTGGTGACCATAAGCTTGTTTTCTACATCTATAGCTCTATTTCTATTTTGTAGATAAGTTCATTTGTACCCCTTGTTTCTAGATTCCACATATAAGTGATATAATATTTGTCTCTCTCTGTCTGACTTAGACTTCATTCAGTGTGACAATCTCTAGGTTCATCCATGTTGCTGCAAGTGGCATCAGTTCATTCTTTTTTATGGCTGAGTAATATTCCATTATATATATGTGTGACATCTTCTTTACATATTATTATATCAGTTATCCTGCAGTTTGCTTTCTTTATTTAAAAATATGTTTTGAAGATCTTTCCATCTACTTCATTCTTTCGAGCTCTGGCTTAAATTCCATAGATCAGAGGTCTTATAATTTATTTAACCATCCTTATAAATGGGCATGACTGTGGTTTCCAATTTTTCACTGTCACAGACATTATTTAATGAGCATTCTTGAACATGTGTTTTTCTGAAGTAGATTCTTTGAAGTTCCCTTGATGGATAAAAAGTTAGCTGTAAATTTTACATTCATTATCAATTTATTCTTCGGTCAATTGTGTGACAATACTTTCCCCAAAACTCTTGCCCATGCTAGAGGTCATCAGTATTTAATTTTCCCCAATGTGGTGGATAATACATGATTTCTCTTTCTTATTTTATAAATTTGCAATTTTCTCATCTTTAATGAAGCTGAGCATCTTTTCAGAAATTTATAGATCATTCTCTGTGGATTGCCCTTTGGTATCCTGTGGTAGTCTGACCTCTAGCTGGCCTCCAGTGACCCTCGTCCCTTGTTATTCATGCCTTTGTGTAACCCCTTTGTTGGAGGATGGGCTGGACCCAGTGGCTTGCACTTAATGAATAGAACAGGGCAAAGATGACATTTTATGATTTCCAAATTTAGGTTGCAAAAGACTGTGACTTTCATCTTGCTAACACTTTTTTTTTCCCTGGCTTTTCTTCAATCTGATGAAGCAACCTGTCATAATTCAACCTGTCCTATGGAGAAGACCACATGCCAAGGAACTGAGCATGGCTTTCAGACAACAGCCAGAGAGGAACTGAGGCTCCCAATGCAACAACCTGTGAGGATCAGAATCCTGTCAACTGTCATGAGAGTGAGCTTGGAAACAGGTCCTTCCCCAGTCGAGTCTGACTTGACTTCAACCCCAGCCAACACCTTGAGTCCAGTTTTTTGTGAGCCCTCCAGCAAAAAGAGCCAGCTAAGCCATGCCTGGATTCCAGAGCTACACAAACTGAGATCATAAATGTCTTAAGTCACTAAATATGAGAGCAATTTGTTATGTAGTGGTAGATAACTAATACATATCCTTTGCCTATTTTTCAATTTTTTGATTTGTAGATACTCTGTACAACACAGTTGAATATCTTTTAAAGGTTATATATGTTGCAAATATTTTCCACCAATCTTTTGCTTATCATTAATTGTTTATGTTGAGTCTTTTATTACACAGAACTTTTAGTTTTCAATGTCTTTAAGTGTATCAATATTTTCTTCTATGGCTTTGAAATTTTTGACCCTTGCTTGTAAGGATGATTGCTACCCCAGAGTTGTAAGCATAGTTATTTGTTTACACCTTTCTTCCAACCTCCATTTAAGTCCCATGAGGGTAGCAGCTCCAAGTCCTGCTCATCTCTGGATTCACAGCCTCAGTGCAGTGCCTCACAGGGAGCTAGCTGACATTCATGCAGAATAACTTTGCAAGTCTGTGTTCCTCCCTCTCAATAAAGTCTCCCTGGTGTCTAATCTCCATTCCCAGACTGAGTGTGTGTACGTCTCCACTTGCTCGTTACTAAGAATGAGAACAGACGCCCTTCTAGCCTCTTCTGTAGCTTTCTCCCATCACCTCCATTAAGTATTCTAATTCACACACTTCTTTTTACCTACACAGTCTTGGCACTTAAATATTGCTGGCATGCTGAATATCTCACATTCTAAAAGGAAAGAAATGGAATAAAATAATTCGAATATATCACTTAAAATGCTGGTAAAAGTTCAATGCCGAGATGCGTAAAAATTGACAGTCCAAATTAAATTTGCAGAAGACACAATTTGAGGAGAGGCTGTCTGAACTGCAAACACCTCTCCCAGTCCCTACCACACCTTAGACATTAACATGAAGTTAGAGGCTCAAAATCCTTCAAGCTAGGCATCAGCAGTATCTGAACTGAGAGCTTCCAGATGCACAAGCTCGGTTTAGACTATAACCACATGGACTGTAGCTTACCTTGCTTCTATGTCCATGGGGATTCTTGAGGAGCTCTCCTCCAGGGGATTACCCAGCCCAAAGCTCAAAATTGGAAATCCCTTCTCCAGGGGTCTCCTACGTTGTAGGGGGATTCTTTACCAGCTGAGTTACCAGGAAAGCCCAAAAGCAGAGGAACCAGGGATCAAATGGCCAGCATTCACTGAATCATAGAGAAAGCAAGGGAATTCCAGAAAATCATCTACTTCTGCTTCATTGACCATGTGAAAGCCTTTGACTGCGTGGATCACAAAAAACTGTGGAAAATTCTTAAAGAGATTGGAATACCAGACCACCTTACCTGTCTCCTGAGCAATCTGTATTCAAGTCAAGAAGCAACAGTTAGACCCTTACATGGAACAACTGACTGGTTCAAAATTGGGAAAGGAGTAAGACAAGGTTGTATATTGTCACCCTGTTTGTTTAACTTATATGCAGAGTACACCATGAGAAATGCTGCCCTGGATAAATCACAGGCTGGAATCAAGATGCTAGGAGAAATATCAATAACCTCAGATATGCAGATGATACCACTCTAATGGCAGAAAGGGAAGAGAAACTAAAGAACCTCCTGATGAGGGTGAAAGAGGAGAGTGAAAAAACTGGCTTAAAACTCAGCATTCAAAAAGCTAAGGTCATGGCATCCAGTCCCATCACTTAATGGGAAATGGAAGGGGGAAAAGTGGAAGCAGTGACAGATTTTCTTTTCTTAGGATCCAAAATCACTGTGGATGGTGACTGCAGATATGAAATTGGAATATGCTTGCTCCTTGGAAGAAAAGTTATGACAAACCTAGAGAGCATATTAAAAAGCAGCGACACCACTTTGCTGACAAAGTTCTGTCCGTCTAGTCAAAGCTATGGTTTTTCCAGTATCCGTGTAGGGATGTGAGAGTTGGACCATAAAGAAGGCCGAGCGCCAAAGAATTGATGCTTTTGAACTGTGGTGTTGGAGAAGACTCTTGAGAGTCCCTTGGACAGCAAGGAGATCAAACCAGTCAATCCTAAAGGAAATCAACCCTGAATATTCGTTGGAAGGACCGATGCTGAAGCTGAAGCTTCAATACTTTGTCCACCTGATGCGAAAACCTGAATCATTGGAAAAGACCCTGATGCTGGGAAAGATTGAGGGCAGGAAGAGAAGGGGGTGACAGAGGATGAGACGGTTAGATGACATCACTGCCTCAATTGGACATGAGTTTGAGCAAACTCTGGGAGATAGTGAAAGACAGAGAAGCCTGGTGTGCTGCAGTCCATGGGGTCACAAAGAGTCAGACATGACTTAGCCACTGAAAAACAAGAACAGCATAGACAGAAAGTGATGTGTTCAAGTTCAGGTAACTACTAAGAGGCTGAGCTAGAATTTGAACTCATAGCTGGTTCAGTCCTGTGTTTCTCTGACCCAGTTGCGCTATCCTCCTCACTGGAAATAGGGTCAGCCAGGGGGGTGTGATGTGAGGCTGCATGTTACTACTGCATTTGAGCAAAGTCTGGGAGATGGTGAAGGACAGGGAAGCCTGGCATGCTGCAGTCCATGGGGTTGCAAAGTGTTGGACATGACTGAGGGACTGAACAACAGCAATGAAAAGAGAATTCTAGCTGAGGGTTCTTGTGGAGCAGACAGGACAGAAGGGCATGGCGCTCAATTTCACAGGTTTTTGCAATGGAAAAAGCCAGCTGAGACCTATTTCCTTGGTTTTTGAAAGTGGTCTCATGCAGGAAGGATTGCTGAAGGTGAAGCTGGAGAAAAAGACAGAGCCCAAAATTTGGTGAGTCTTTTCAACGACTTACAAGAGCTTGAACCTTGACCCAAGCACAGTACAGTCATTATCTGCACCCTCCACCCAACTGTAAGATCCCTGAGCGCAGGCACCTGATCTGTTTTAGTTACTGACATACACCCTGCACTTAGGGCTTCCCAGGTGGCACAGTGGAAAGAAACTGCCTCTCAAGGTAGAAGACAAGAGATGCAGGTTCAATCCCTGGGTCTGGAAGATCCCCTGAGGTAGGAAATAGCAACCCATGCCAGTATTCTTGTCTAGAGACTGCCATGGGCAGAGAAGGCTGGTGGGCTGCAGTCCGTGGGGTTGCAAAGAGTCGGACACGACTGAGCACAACACAGCAATAACTACACCCTGCCCCTAGCCCTGTGCCTGGCTGGCGGCAGGTGCTAAATAGAGTTTTGTTGAACTGATTATTTTATGCTGGAGATGAGATGATGCATTTTCTGAAAAGCCAGCTCTGACTGAGGTATGGAGAATCCATCTGAAGAGATCAGAGTTGGAGGCAGGGAGACAAACTGTTCAGAAAACTGATGCAGATTCAGTCAAAAATAGAGGGGGCTCGAGGAGCTCTGGACTGGCCAGCAGTGACCTCATCACAGCTCTGCTTGACCTCAGGCCACTTTTCTTCACTGGCCTCTGTGACCCTATCACTCAAATAAGGGATACGTCCAGCTGACCTTACAGTGCTCATATCCTGAGAGTGCTTTTTATCAGCCTGGTCAGACAGATACACTTGCATTTACAGGAGACAGGGAGTTACTTTCAGCATGGAAATTTAGCACCTGCCAGATTTTTGGTTTGGAGACTCTGACTTCATGTAGTTGAGCTTCATGAAAGCAAATTGGAGGACAAAGAATATTAACTGTAATATCTATTCAAGGGTCCTTTATTAGCAGAACTATTAGTGGGCGGGGGGGAACCTACACATTTCTGAAATATCTGTTTTCTTCCCATAAGACAGGGAACAGAATTCAAGCTTTCAAATTGTTTATAAAGTAATCAGCATTAATTTGTTCTGTTCAGGTTTTAATTATACACTGTACGCCGTTCTGACAGGACACTACCACCGCCAAGTCTGTCAGGAGATAATTTCCCACCAGGATGACCATGCACCTCATGAATTATACATGAAACTTTGTTTCCTTGTGACTGTTGCTAAAAGATGCTGTCAGACTCCTGAAATCTCCAAAGATCTGCAATTGTTTTTCAGTAAGTCTAATTAGCAGGAATTAGGTGGGGAGGTGTTAAGAATGACTTCCCAGGGATGTGAGATGCTGAGAGATGCTGAAAGGGTCCTTCCTCAGCTGGTGACCCAGTGGGCTCCATCTAAAGTCAGCCTCAGCGGGTGGAAGTCAGGTCGGGTTACTAACTCCCACATAACCAACAGGCAACAAGATTTACACTTGTTCCCCCGGAGACTGAGCCCCAGCAAGGCAGCCAGAGACTCCAGACATAATTCTGTTATTCAAATGGAAGAAGAGTTTGATAGCTATGCTAATGACTTTTATCTGTGAAAACATAACTAATAGCTTGGTTTACATTTGCGTACATTTATGAGCATAATTTTAGCACATAATTTTATTGCACAATAAAACATAATGCAGCATTAGTCGGCTTCACCAAAAAAAAAAGGGATACCTTAGAGTGATCTGCATGTAAACCTTCACACTGCATTTATATGACAGTATCATTTAAAATGTTGACCCATTTGAATTAATGAAAGAGTTTCCCAGTTAACAATTAGCTGCATAAGGCCATTTCCTGTAGACATAATATTTGGGGGTGATGCTTATGATTTGCTACATAATTCATCACAGCATTGATTGCTAAAGATTGTTTTTCAGTGCTGTTATTCTTACAGTTAAATTGGATTGAATGAAGGTGAGCTTTCTTGTGTTGCATACACAAGCTTTCTTGGAGTCTGTGCAGCGTGGCTTCCATGTGAGGCATGCAAAGATACCAATCAGGCCAAAGGGAATCACTATGGACTTGAGGAGGGCCCTGAAGATGGCATGGGGACACCTCTCTGCACAAGAGGTCTAATGGAGCAGAGCTCAGAGATGGAGCACAGGGGGCAGGGAAGGGTGGGGCCTAGGTTCCAAACAACGACCAGTGTGAAACGAGGAGACCGTCGTGGGTGGGATGTCATGAGGGAAGGAATCTATGTGATCTTGGCTGAAGGCAGAATCAGAAAGAAAGAAGCATGGAGTTTCGGTGATGGCCAGAGTCAAACACAGTCACTCCTTCCTGGATGGCCCATAGAGGAGCACTGGCTGGACTGGATGTGTTTGGCCAAGACTCTTGCTTGCAAAAGCAGCAAACCAAGTCAAATAAGCTCAAGCAAAGATGGAACTCTAGGCTCATGGGAAGTGCTGGGATGGATTAGCATTAAACAGAGCTGAATCCAGATGCTCCGAGAATATCCCCAGAATTCAGCCTCTCGTCTCTCTTCATCTCTTCCCTCCCCCACCGCCCTCTTTCTTTTTCTCTCTTTCTCCATTGTTTTTCATTGTGTCTGAGCCATTCTCTATTAGGTTCTTTCCCAGGAGTGGGAATATAGCACTCGAGGGGCTCAGGCTTACATGATAACAACATCTCATGAGCATAAATTAGTCCCTGCAAGTGTTCATCTAACCCCATCCACTGTGTCCAGGGGTCTGAGGTGCTCTTTCAGGGGTCCTTGTTTTCCCTGGGGTGAGAATGTTGACACCCTTGATCAGCCTCTTCAGAATCACAGAGCGTGGGACTCTTCCTAAAGGAAGGGAGGCAAACAGGCAGGAGGACAATCGGTGTCTAGTCCCTTCACCCAGGGCTGTGGTGCGAGGGGCCAGAGAGCGCTGATCATCCTTGGGAGCCTCCATGGAAGTGCCTGGGCTGGAGAAAAAGCTGCAGAGGAGAGCACACTGCATTTGGAGGGGGCCAGAGAGCACACCAGGCATCGACTACCTGGAGGAAGCAGGGCTGTTCACCTTGACACCAATAGACCCTTGGGATGGTGTCAGCTCTCTGCAAATATAGGAAGCCTGTGTATCTCATGTTACTCCAAAGTGGGTGAAGTTATAGGCAAACAAGCAAATTTGTTTTGGTATCTGGCTACTACAAGGTCTTAACAGGCAGACAGCCTCTAACCAGACAGGCTGCCCTGAGGCTGGTGAGCTCCTTGTCTATGAATAAATGCAAGTAAGAGGGGACTTGCCTGGTGGTCCAGTGGTTAAGACTTCAGCTTCCAATTCAGGGATGCACATTTGATCCCTGGTCAAGGAACTAAGATCCCACATGCCTCAAGACCAAAACATAAAACAGAAGCAGTATTGTAACAAATTCAATAAAGACTTTAAAAATGGTCCATATAAAAAAAAAACTAAAAAAATAAAAATAAAATAAATGCAAGCAAGCAAGCAAGTCCCAGAAAAATCTCCCTGCCAAGATGCTCTAGAAGAGAAATCAGAGTAAGGCGAGAGAATGCTCGAGATGACTGTCTATCATGAGCATAGGGATGGGAAGATACCTACTAACTGTAGCCTCAAATCCCTGCTATCGTCAGGTTGAAGATGAGACTGAGACGCCTGTGTCTGAAACCTCTGAATATTAAAAGATAAAGTAAACTAAATAAAGCTGGAATGTGTGCATATAAATCACCCTCCTCAGGCAATAGTGAAGAGAGAGTTGGGAGAGACCAGCGCCTGGCAGAAAGCAGGCTGGACTGCTATATTAGTTTCATAGGGCTGCCATAGTCAATTATCACAAGCCAGGTATCATGAAACAACAGAAATTTAGTCTCACAGTTCTGGAGCCTAGAAGTCCAAAATCAAGGTGTCAGCAGGGCCCTGCTTCTTCTGGAGGCTCAGGGAGAGAATCCCTCCTTGCTTCTTCCGGCTCTGATGGTCCTCAGTGTTCCCTGCGGTTACATCACTGTCTCCAACTTCACGTGTCTTCTCGTCTTTTCCAGCCATGCTTGCTGATCCCTGTCTCTTGTAAGGACACTTGTAAGTGGGTTTAGGATACACTGAGGCAACTCAGGATGAACTCATCTCGAGATTTTTAAATTAATTCCATCTGCAAAGTTTCTTTTTCCAAACAAGTTCCCATTCACAGGTCCTAGGTGGGTGTGTCTTTTGGGGTGGCTACATTTCAACCCTTCCCAGGTGGCTCAGTGGTAAAGAACCCACCTCCCAATGCAGGAGACACAGAAGATGCGGGTTTGATCCCTGGGTCCAGACAATCCCCTGGAGGAGGAAATGGTAACCCACTCCAGTATTCTTGCCTGAAAAACCTCATGGACAGAGGAGCCTGGAAGGCTACAACTTACGGGTCCTCAAAGAGTCAGACACAACTTAGCGACTAAACACAAACACACACCATTCAACCCAGTACAGCAAGCAACTGGCTAGACTTGAGGATATCACTAGGGGTCACACAGCAGGCCTAGTGGGTGGTCCTGGCTGAGAGGGGAGAGGCAGACCTCAGGAAGATCTAATGCTTGCTCCCTCTCTCCTTGAAAACTCAGAGCCTGCAAAGGATGCCCAGGATGGAAAAAGGAATAAAGATGTCTTATGTGCTTGAATGACCTTAAGGAAGGGAAATAAAGTGCCATTGGTTACAAACTGAAGTCACCCAGGAATTCCCAAGCTTTCTCTCTTGACTATGGTGTAATGTTAAATATCTATGAATCTCTCAGTCAAATATTAAATCTAATATAATTTCTGGTAAAACTGTTTATTCATATTTCAGATTTCCCAGAAGTGTCAGTAAGCAGCATATGCTATGAAATTAATGATCTGGCTAATCCATGAGAAATAGCACAAAGACAGACACCCACCTATATAATCAATAATCACTATGAATGTGAACAGTTGCATTCAGCAGACACTTGAGTGAGAAACGTGGCTGTAAAACATCCTGGTGTAATAACCACAGTGTCTGAAGAATGTCTTCATCTATCCTGATTGTCAAGTTCCCTGTTATTTGATATCCTACCTTGCAGGCTAAATCTAAGCCTGAGGTTGATTTCTTGAGGTTGAGGTATACTTCCATCCTTGTCATCACCATTTCTATTAAAGACACCATCATTGCCATTTTTAATGAGCTCCCTTACAATGAGTCTGATGGGGCCACTAAAAGCTGTTGAAGAAAGTTATGATGCATGAAAAGAGTCCTCAACTTGGAGCCATTTCATTGTATCATCCCACTGGCCCTTTGGAACAGCGTGATGTTGTTCCCATTTTACAGAAAGGAAAATGGAGGCTCTGAGAGGTGAAGTGACAGCCCAAACTCTCACAGCTAATAAATGGCAAAGCTGAGATTTAAATTCAAGTCTTTACTGATTTCAATATTCATTCTGTCTTCTGCTTACAGCACATGGGCTGGTGATGATTTTGGGTTGGGTCTGTGTCAAACTCCTTCTGCAGGTCCCAGACTGCACTCTTTGGTTGGTCCTTTCCCTTTGTATCAGTGAAGTAGTTGTTAATAGAGGCTTCTATTACCAGTGTCACTGTAAGTAAGCCTGGAGAGGCAAGGCATCTTGTTACTTTCGCTGAGTTGGCTGATTTCAGACATGAGAAACTTACAGTATTTTCCATTAGATATTTAAGGAAAGGGAGACTAAGGAGTATATAGAAAGAATGCTTCCTGAAAGTCTGAGGGGACCCCTTTCCTTGCCAGCCTGGTTCTGTTGGACTTAGGAACAGCCATGGTTTGAAGATTCTATCTTAAGGGTGTTCTAAAAGCCCCTTTTCCTTCATGCCCCCCACAATTACAGAAACTTCCCACTGTGTTTATTGTTTAGGGAACTGCCATCTGCCCCTAACTTATCTTGTCTCACTTTTTCTTTTCTTCTACATTTTACAGTTTCTTGTCTCTGGTCCTTTGTTCAGCCAGCGCCTCTTTGTAACTAACCCTTTTCTGTGTCTCTGGTGGGATGCAGACCAGCCCTTTAGAGGCGTCTAATGATACCCACTTTGGCTCCTGCTGTGGTCCAGGAGATAATGGCCTCGGAAGCTTTCTCAGAAGCATGTGGAGTGGCTCTGGCCCAGCCCGCTGTGCCCCACTGCCAGGCTCGGTTTTGTATTAATAGATACACAGTTTAGAAAAAGAGACAAAGAACCATGACTTAGCCCTTTGTGCCTAAAAGACATAGCATCAGGTAAATGTCTTTCCGTCCCTGAAGCCAAATGTTCAGTAAGCTCAAGGGCACTTCTCTTAGACCCCCTAGGAGATGTGGCTCAACCTTGATTAACCAGAGTGTTCAGGAAAGGGCAAGGGAGGAGGGAGGAAAGGCTGGGGGTAACTGGAAAGTTCTATCTTACTGAAACTTAACCAGAAAACTTCTTTCCTCCAATCTATAGTTCATCGTTTTTCCTGAAACACTTTGAGAAATCATGTTTCCGTATCAGGGTGGGCTGGTGAACATTGTTATTTTCCCCTTCTTAACTTCCTCAAGAACTGGGGGGCTTCCCTGGTGGTCGCTCATTAAGAATCTGCCTGCCAATGCAGGGGACCCAGGTTCAATCTCTGGTCTGAGAAGATCCTACATGCCACGGAACAACTAAGTCTGAGCACTACAACTACTGAAGCCCGTGCACTCTACAGAGCATGCTCTGCAACAAGAGGAGCCACCACAGTGAGAAGCCCATACATCATACCTGGAGAGTAGCCCCCACTCGCTGCATCTAGCAAAGCAATGAAGACCCAGTGCAATCAAAAATAAGTAAATAAATAAATCTTTTAAAAACAGAATTTGGGGGGATTTGGAGATTGTGATTGGCATATATACACTATTAATACTACATATAAATAGATAACTAGGAGAACCTCCTGTATAGCTCACGGAACTCTACTCAGTGCTCTGCGGTGACCTAAATGGGAAGGAAATCCGAAAAGGAGAGTATATATGTATACATAGATTGTCACCCTGCTTATTTAACTTAAATGCAGAGTACATCATGTGAAATGCCAGGCTGGATGAAGCGCAAGCTGGAATCAAGATTGCTGGAGAAATATCAATAACATCAGATATGCAGATGACACCACCCTTATGGCAGAAAGTGAAGAGCCTCTTAATGAAGATGAAAGAGGAGAGTGGAAAAGTTGGCTTAAAACTCAACATTCAAAAAACTAAAATCATGGCATCTGCTCCCATCACTCCATGGCAAATAGATGGGAAAACAATGGAAGTGACACAATTTATTTTCTTGGGCTCCAAACTCACTGCAGATGGTGACTGCAGACATGAAATTAAAAGACACTTGCTCCTTGGAAGAAAAGCTATGACAAACCTAGAGAGTATATTAAAAATCAGAAACATTACTTTGCCAACAAAGGTCCATCTAGTCAAAGCTATGGTTCTCCCAGGAGTCATGTATGGATGTGAGAGTTGGACTATAAAGGAAGCTGAACGCTAAAGAATTGATGCTTTTGAACTGTGGTGTTGGAGAAGACTCTTGAGAGTCCCTCAGACAGCAAGGAGAACCAACCATAGCCAACCATTTCCTAAAGGAAATCAATCCTGAATATTCATTGAAGGGACTGATGCTGGGCCTAAAACTCCAATACTTTGGCCACCTGATGTGAAGAACTGACTCATTAGAAAAGACTCTGATGCTGGGAAAGATTGAAGGCAGGAGGAAAAGGGGGTGACAGAGGATGTGGTGGTTGGAGGGCATCACTGACTCAATGGGCATGAGTTTGAGCAACTCTGGGAGATGGTGAAGGGCAGGGAAGCCTGGAGTGCTGCAGTCCATGAAGTTTCCAATAAAAATTAATTAAAAAAAAAAGAAATGGACTCTTCCTCTCTGCTCCTGGAGCACTGAGTTTGAGTCTGATCATCCTAAGCTCACGAGATTTATTGTTTTCTTTTGTATCCATTTTTATTCCTCTGCACCTTATGAATATAAGACTTCTACATGTCTTATATCCAGGTACCAAACGCAGGGTGTTTGGGCTCTGCCATTTGTGTCACAAGGATATTTGATCCTGTATCATCCTACTTCATGCCTCAGTTACCCTTGAATAGGAAACTCCCATATACATTCTGCTTCCAAGAGATTTAATTCTGCCAAGAATAGACAGCTAATTCTGGCTTATTCATGCCACAAAACTGCCGTAAGTGCCAACTATATGCCAAGTACTATTTCAGGTAGAGCCGCTACATCATATTCTGCATTATATGCTATGTAAAGGGTGCCCCTTCGAGCTGTGCAATGTCTTCGCCCTGGTTCTAGACAAACAAAACTAAACTCCCTGCTTTTCTGGAGCTTACAGCTCAATGTGCAGAGACAGACAATACAGTTCACAAATATAAGGAAAATACAGAATAAGTCAGATGTTAATAAGTGCTATAGAGAAAAGAAAACCAGGAGAGGGGATAGGAGCACTGGTATAGGGGGTACTTTGAAAGGGGGCATTCCTAGAAGGCCTTGTTGAGAAGGTAGTGTCTTTTTTAAGATTTTTTTTTTTGATGTGGATCATTTTTAAAGTTTTTATTGAATTTGTTACAATATTGCTTCTGTTTTGTTTGGTTTTTTGACCTCCCAGGCATGTGAGATCTTAGCTCCCATAGCTCCCCAACCAGAGATTGAATCTATACCCTCTGCACTGGAAGGTGAAATCTCAATCACTAGATCACCAGGGAAGTCCTGAGAAGGTAGCATGTGAGCAAAGACGCGAAGGATGAAGGATCAGGCTCTTCAGGTCTCTGGGGTAAGAGTAGCCTGGGAAGAGGGAACAGCCCTGCTGCTGGAGGGTGTCCGGTGTGTGAAGGATCCCCAGAGGCCAGTGTGGCTGAAGTAGAGAGTGAAGGAAGAGCAGTCGAAGAGGAAGTCCAGCAGGTCCTGGGGGCCATGTTCATTAAGTCAGGCCAAGTGAAAGTGAAGGCTGATGCAGAGAAACAACAAGGCTCTCAGGTCACTGGGGACACAGAGAGGTATCAAGCTGACTCAGTCCTTCAAGTACTGAATGTACATGTTGAGGAAATTCAAGGGGTGTATTGCCAGGCGGTAAGTGTGTAAGGAGACCACCAAGAAGATCCATGTAGCCCATTCTTGAACAAGGCATCCCTTTTATTAGAGCAGAAAGAGAATTTGGAGAGCCATCTTCGTGCTGTCTTCAGTTCATGGGTAGGAACTCAGAAAACCATAGAGGAGAACAGATTTGGCTATGGTGCCCCATTGGGATCAGTGGCAAAACCAGGTCTAGAACCCAGGACTCCTGGAGCACAGTGAACCCTCTACCATCATGTTCAGCTTCCACCCCTCGATTTAGACCACAAAATTACCTAGTTAGCTTCATCACAGGATCACTGTCAGGAGTGAATGTAACCTACACCGAGATAAAGTCGACGGTACCTCTGGGACGTCTGTCATGTCTTAGTATGTCCAGAGGAGTGGGGAAGGGAACATAGGCCCCTCTTTCTGGAGAGAAAGGGAATGTAAACTCGAGCAAATAAGGCACAAAAACATGGAAGCAATGACAACATAATACCTCTTGGGGATCTCGGTCACCCAGTCAAGCTAAAGAAATTTTAGTGTAAGCCCTATGGAGAAGGAACTTGTGGTAGAAGAGGAGGAATGGGTTTCCAGAGGGACTTGATAAAATGTAGTCCATGGCCAGCACAGTCTGAGACCCAAGCAACACAGATGAGGGTGTAGGGAGGCAGGAGGGAAGTCCCCTTACATAGAGTTCAGCCATGTTCTAGTCTCTGAAGAGTGGCAGATGGAGGAGCTTTGGGGACCTGGTCATACTCATTGATATTAGAGCCCGGATGACTTCCATGGGCAAGAGGCAGGGGAGTAAGATCTCCCAAAGGCTGCATATGGTCATCACATACCTGGCCAAGTCAGGAGCCTCTAGGTGATCATCCTGAGTTCCTCCACGCAAGACCAGAGAGTCCTGCAGGATGGGGCAGGAGCCGATGAAGCATGAGATCTGACCACCACAGAAAGCTGGAGAGACCTTGAAAAGAGCTGGAATATGCTTGTCGAGTGGTTGGCACACCAAAGGTGCTCAATTAATGGTGTTCTTGAATCCAAAGTTTATGGAATTTCTGAAGCAGGGCCCCAGCCAAGAGCCCATTCAGTTGCCATAACTAAGAGTAAATTCCACAGAAAGATTATTTGAGGGGCTTTGATGAACAGGAGGATTATAAATTTTTGGATGGCCCTGTCTGGTTCATCCCCATTATGAATCTTGAGGCAGTTGCCAAAATTGGAAGTGGCATGTTTGGTGTGTGTGTTTGTCTGTGTGCACCTGCCAAGTTTACATGATTAGTATTGGTGGAGGTGGGAATTAGAAAGAAAAGGAGAAAAGGTCAGGAAGAGAGAAAAACAGTGGGTCAGGAGGAGCAGAACAGGGAGGTTATAGGTCCAGACTGAGTCAGAGACCCAGGGTCCACCCACCCATTGGGAAGGCCACAGCTCAGCCTTGGAAACACATCTGGTTTGAGCCAGAAAGGAAGTAAAAGGAAGCTAGGGACCCATTTGGTCTCAGGCCAGGCAGCTAATTGTTTTTGACACAGGCCAGAGTTCTGCCAATAATTGCTGGGCTCATCCTCATATTCGAAGTTTAAAAAAAAAAAAAGGTTCCCTAACATCTGTTTCAGATTTCTTTTTGATTTCAGGCAGGCCTTAGTCCCATTATCTTGGAGCATTTGACATTAGCGAAGGGAGCAGGTTAGGCTTAATAGTGAAGAAGCTCATAGGGATCCCCTGGAGCCATCCCTGCTCCCTCGGTCTTAAAGGGGGCACTGGTCCCCTCTGGACAGGCCGGGAGAGGAACTGTCTGCACTCAGGACTCGCACCCATGCTCTAGCACCAACCTGGAATTCCCAGCCCAGTGCCTCTGCTCACAACATCGCTAGTCGCCCTGACATGCTATCACTGTCCCTTCTCTTCTAGTCTCCCTTCTTCCTCCAAGAGTCTCAGGGCTTGTTCACAAGTCTTCTTCATGCCTGGAGATGTGACAGAGTAGAAAGACTCAAGGATGGAGCAGTATCAGCTGTGTCTCTTGCAGGCTGCAGATGGCCACGGAGTAGTAATTTACTTTCACTATCTCAATTTTCTAATCCCCAAGTCAGAAAGAACAGTGACCATCTGGCGATGATACATATGGAGCCCAGCACAGTGCCTGAAACATACCCATGCTTCATAAATTAAGTCCCAGCCCCACCCCACCCCCCAGGAGGGCAGAGTTTCATCTGGTTCATTCACTGATGCAGTCCCAGCACCTAGACTGGTGCCTGGCACAGGGCAGCAGCTCAGTAATCATTTCTGGAAGTAATGAAGGAACTGGGATCGGGATGGGGCGTTGAGATTCTAACCAGCTGAAATAGAAGCCGCCCTACTCAACTTCACTCACTAAACTTATCTTAGCATTCTCTTCCTGTCCAGAAACCCAAGCTTCTCAGATATCACTGTGTTTTCCTCCTTCCCTTTAGAGCATCCTCCTGCACCCAACATCCTTGCTCTCTGCTAGCTCTCCCTGCTCACTTTTCTGCCTTGAGGGACATGGGATTGTCCTCCTTTTATAGATGAGGAAATGGAGCCCTAGAGCAGGAAATCACACACTCAGTAAGTAGAGAAGCACTTCATCCCGGCTCTGGTGCTTCTGTTTTCCATAACCATCCTGTCCTCCCATCCTATCGCTCTTCAAACCACCCCCCAGGATCTGCTGGTCCACAGCTCAGTGCCCTTGGTCCATCACAGGGAGGCAGCTGCCCTTGCCTGATCACCCTTCTTGAAGTCCTCTCTACCCTCAGCATCTAGAGCTCAGGGTCTCTGTGTAGGAGATTTCAGGGGAAATCATAGTTAGTTACATCTCTTTCTGCCCTCTGAGTTAGAGTCAATTAGGAAATAGGATGCCAGTCAGGCAGCTTGTGTGATAATTTGAAAGTTCAGTAAATTCTTACTCTCTTTGGATTCCCTGAGCAAATTGCCCTGGTCCACTGAGGCTAGGCTGGGCCACAGGACTGGCTTTGATGGCTGGCTTTGATGGGTGGAATGTTTGCAAATGTGACTTGCACATCTGCCATCACCATTGCTCTCACCCAGGTGGTCCACTGGCCTTGAAGGAAGGAAGGATACAGGGGGCAGATCTGAACCGAACCTATAGTGCTAGGGTTGACCCCGACTAGATCAGTCAACACCTAGATGCCCCACAGACACAGGAGCAAGAAGAGAATGAGGTTTGAAACCACTAAGTCACAGGGTCTGCAGCTTTACTGTAGTAACAAAGAAGTAAAAGATCTAGAAACCAGATTCCTAACTGATAGGGCTGACAGAGTAACCCTGCCCCCACAGCCACACCTGTCCTGTGGCCACACCTGTCACCCGTTACCGTGCCTGGGGAGGAGGCACAGAGCCAAACATACCCAAACCTACATCCAGGGGCCTTAACCAGATAAAGAGAGATGCTGTGCATTTGGATTGTTGGGTAAGTGGAGGAGGCTCAGACCCCTTCTGTTTCCACATTTGTTACTGAAAATCTCTATGAGACATCACTGTCCACTTAGGTGACTGAGAACTGCCCAGGCTGCAGAGGCATAAGGACTGGGACTGAATATCTAGATGGGAATCAGGCTGTGGTGGGCTGTGGTGGCTCCGGCCTGTCTTTCTAGTTACTGTTCTTTGTGGGGATGGGGCTCACTTCAACTCACTCCTGGACCTCAACTCGATTTGTGATTCAACTTTCAACTGAGAGGTTAACGTGAAAGGGAAAAAAAAGTAAAGCATACTAAGGTTTTCTTCTCTGTAAAAGCAAGAAGATGGCCCCTCTTGTACATCAGTGAACTGTGGTGATGTGATCAGGAGCTTCCAGCTTCCTGGGGGTGCCCTTTCTGACCCAGGCAGGTCCCCCAGCCTCATAGCTTTGCTCTCCTCCACAGTGTGGGAATAGAGATGTCTCCCTGCCCCCCTCCACAGGGCTGTGGTGACAGAAAGCAAATGACAGAAAGTCAAGATATGGACATACTTGGAAAATCAACATAGCCTGCAGATGCAAAATGGTAAAACAGTTCTCACTTTTTTGGCAACCTTGGTCTCCCCTTAAAAGTCAACCAATTTAAGTACAATGTCACTAAGTCATATTTCTGTAACAGAATGTCTGTTCTGTTCCTCGATCTTCCTAAAAGAACTGACCTTTCTACTTCTGCCATGTTCAGAAGACCACATGCTTAGGAGACAGAGAAATGTGGATCCAAACCCTGGTTCCAGTATTAATAAGCTAGATGACTGTGGGCAAATCAAGTAATGTCATTTAGCCTGAATTTCCTAATCTGTAAAATGAGTATAATAATAAATATCCCTGCAGATTGCTGGGAAGGTCAAAATGGACATTGTTATCTAAAGTACTCTATGATTTGAAAGTGACATGTGGGTGTCAGATGTTGTTACTGTTTTTCAAGGATTTGTTAAGACTTGTGATATGCATGTGTGTGCGCTAAGTCATCTGAGACGTGTCTGACTGTGTGACTCCACGGACTTTAGCCCTCCAGGCTCCTCTGCCCATGGGATTCTCCAAGGAAGAATACTGGAGTAGATTGCCATGCCCTCCTCCAGGGGATTTTCCCAACCCAGGGATCAAAGCTGCATCTCCTACACCTCCTGCCTTGCCTGTGGATTCTCTACCACTGAGCCCCCAGGGAAGCCCAAGTCTTAGGATGTATAAAGGCCCTATGCTCCATCCTCATCAGCATCAAGTAGTTTGGGGGCAACTTCCAGTATGCACCCAGGAGCCTCTGCTCTCCCTCTTAAAGGACACCTTTTACAGACAGGAAATTCCAGGTCTCTCTTCAGCAGCCAAGACTGAAAGAAAAAAGTGGCCAGAGAGAGACAGAGTGATGGGTGGAAGGAACTGAAGCCTCCTGCGGTGCCTGCAACACCACCTCGGTTTCCAGAAACTCCCAAACATGCTGGGTCTCCTCAGGGACCAACAAGACGAGGTGTAGAAATTGCTGCTGGCTAACAGTTATAGTCATAAAAACAACACTGTGAAAAATCCACCTCGTGGATAACAATGAGAAGTTAACACAACTCATTGCCCTTCATTAGCGAAAACTTCGGCAGCGACTTTTCCAGGCTCCCGGGAAGCCTTTGGAGAATGCTGCTTCCACCCAGAAGCACTTCATCATTTATATGAATGAAAATGAGTGCAAACAGATTGTCGGGATGTCTGTTAACATCACCTCTTTTCTCTTGCAAGGAATCCCCTCTGTAATTACATTTTGCCTGTCAGTTCATAAATTTTTCTTATTACAAACTGGCCGTTATTGATTGCTTTTTAAAAGTACAAAAACTGAGCCCAAAGCAGTAGATCTCTCAGTAAATTCAAAACATACTCTCTTTGGTCCCAGTCACTGGCGAGGAGCAAAGGGGAAAGTCCCCGAGTTCGTCGTGAGCAGAAGCAGGCCTGACATACGTTTCAGTTTAGAGACTTGGCTTTGAGGACTGCATGTTTTAAGCCACAGTGAAAATAATAAATAAAGGATAAACTTATTTGGCAAATGCTGACACTCTGCGAGCCAGCATCCTGCCATTGTTCTTTAGCTGAGTCCCACCGCTCAAAGGCTTCTATTTGGGTTCTTGGCATTTATGACCAAACGTCATGATGAGCAGAGGGAGAAGGGGGGACACTGGCAGGATAATAAAGACTTGCAGTCAAGAGTTTTTAAGTAACTAGTAGATCGTGTTCCCAAATCCTTTTAAAATGAGATGCTGTGATTCTATATTTAGACCTATCTGGTTAAAATGTGAAAGTGCCAAATTTCAAGTGATTACTGCCTGCTGGGGAAAGAATGGGCGTTCCTCATTGTTCTTAATCGGAGGGATGTTTCTAGAACATTTTCTGGTCACAAGTAAGGGAACATATCAGCAGAAGATGCTCACATTCCAAGCCTCTGCTTTGAGTCAATGGTGGCAGAGCGGGGGGGGGGGGGGGGGGGGGGGGAGGTGGGTTGGGGAGAAGGGACATCCAGGGGACACCTCCTGTTACTGCAGCCCAACCCCCAGCACACAGAAACCGAAATAGGCTTCCAACCCCAAACCCACTCCTTTAAGCTGCAACTGTGGAAAACACGTGGGGGAGGAAGAGCAAATGCAAACCTGGACATGTGTGATCCATTCCTGATTGGAGCGGGATGGAACCAAGTAATCAAAGCAAGCCACAGCCTGGTCTCGGTTGGGCTGCCAGTCTTGGACTGCTTGCTCGCTAAATGCAGGCAGCAGCTACTGATCTGGCCAGGAAACAATGCCCCATTCAGCTCTCAGTATCTGTTCTTAATATCAAGATGCAGAAGTGGGGTCCCCATCGGTGAGGAAGCAAAGTCCGGGCCAGGAGAGCAATTACACCTTAGCCAGTCAAGTGAACAGAATGGGAGACATAATAACATTTTTCAAGTGGAAATAATTCAAGAGCCTTCTAAATATCTTAACAGCGTACTTGGCCACACTTGGGATTAGGAAACAGTATTTTATGCTGGGCAGTAGGGCCTTTGTTTTCTGTGCTTGCATTTTTCTCTTTAGCCAGGGATCTGAAGAGGGGACTGCGTTCTGTCAGAGTGTGGCATGGACCCCTCCAGCCCCCGGCAGAGTACGGAATCCTCAGCATTTGGTGAGAAGGAAGGGGAGTCAGTGATGAAACAGACCTACTCCCGTGTCGCGTCTGACAGCTTGGAAGCACACCCCACTCACGCTCATGGGTTCCCCCAGCCTCACCAAGCTTGGTTTATGAGAGAGAGTTACCCTTAGAGCAAAAACCCAAGAGACAGGCAAAATGTCCAGATCACAAAGGGTTTGGTCATGGCCCCCAGAGCAGGGTGAGGCTTGAACTGGGTCACCCTCTGTTTTCTGTCAGCTCCCAGATAAGATGAGAAAAGGTTGACCCTGCTGAGAGGAGCCTGTAATCCCAGCAGAATCCCTCAGTCGGCCCTAACGTTGGACTCCAGGCCATAAATCTGCATCCTGTGAGCACTAATCCTGCTCTGCCTGGCCTTAGGGTACCCCACTTGAGTTCTGAGAAAATTCTCTGTGCTGGGCACTGGAGCCCAGAGAATAACAAGTGAAGGCTGGAGGGAGGCTGGGAGGAAAGGGATGGTGATGATGGCAAAAATAATGAAGAAGAGAAAACATCTATAATGGGCCCACCCTGAGAGCTTTACCAATGATCACTCCTTTAATCCTCTACTCTGTGAGATCAGTATCTCCATTATCTGCAGCTTACAGATGGTGAAACCAAGGCTCAGAGAAGTTAAGTAACTTGCTCAAGGTCACACAGGCAGAGTCTGGATTTGAACCCAGAACATCTGACTCCAGGGTCCATATTCCTAACCATTTCCCACATAAAGGAGCTGACGCTAGAAGCAGATCAGGGAAGACGTCCTGAAAGAAGCTTTGAGAGGCCAGACAGATATGTACTTTGTCACAAATTCATCTGTTAACACTCCGGGTCTACACAGGGGAAAAATAGTACCTTGACTCCGGTGCTGTCTACACAGCGTGCCTCAGAGTCCAGAGGATGAGAATGGGTTAGTCAGAGTGTGGTGCCTGGGTGACAGCACCAGCCTCTTCTGGGAGCTCCATGAAACAGAATTTCATTTTTAACAAGCCCCCAGGTGACTTTCATGCACTATCAAGTTTAGGGGGCCCTGGCATAGAACATCAGAGCTAGACAGACCTGTGGAGGTGGTGTGAGTGGCAGGCGTAAGGCCACAGACAAAGTCAGGGGAGAACGGGTGGCAATGTCCCCCCCGCCCCAGCTCCCAGTCTGTCCCATCGGTGCTGCCACAGCCAAACTGGAACTGGAGCTTTTCTCACCACAGCAAACCAGCATGATGGTAGGAGGCGGCCACTCTGCCACACCCCACGCTCTTTCCACAGCTGACTCTCTTGAGGGGCCCCCTTTAAAAAGAAGCCAGCCCCTGTCTTCCTTACCACCCTTTACTTAGGGAGGAGGTGGGCAGGAACCATCCTGGACACTCACTGACCTCAATTCTCATTCTCAAGGGGGCTCTCCTGTCCTACTTCTCAAACTATGACCCTGGGGCAGATGTTCGCTCTCTCTCCCTCTCCCCATCACCAGTCTCCTTTAAAACAAGTCTTGATGGAGGGAGCACAGACCTTGAAATCACAAAGTGAAAGTGTTAGTCACTCAGTCATGTCTCTTTGCCACCCTATGGACTGTAGTCTGCCAAGTTCCTCTGTCCATAGAATCCTCCAGGCAAGAATACTGGAATGGGTTGCCATTTCCTTCTCCACGGGATCTTCCCAAGCCAGGGATCAAACCTGGGTCTCCTGCATCACAGGCAGATTCTTTACCATGTGAGCCACCAGGGAAGGCCCCTCTCTCCCTCTTCCCATCACCAGTCTCCTTTAAAACAAGTCTCAATGGACAGAGTACAGACCTTGATGTCACAAAGACTCAGGCACAAAAATCAGTTTCATCATTCCCTACCTGTGTCACCTTGGGCAGTTTGCTTAACTTTTCTGAGTTGCATTTTCTTCACCAGTCAAATGGAGATGAAAACAGATCTCTCATAAATGGATGAGATAATACGATTCTAACACCAGGCACAGAGGTCCCTTTCCTGACCACCTTCCATCACTGGTCACTGGGCCTAGGACCCAGGTGATTGTAAATGGCGTGGATGGTGCCAAACCAGGATATGTTAACCTGGGGCTGCTGACTCCAACCCCACATGGAATGCCATGGGGGTAGTGCCCATGCAAGAATAGGATTATCACTCAGGGGTTTCAGACATGCAAGACCTGACCTATCACATTTCCATCACTGCTTTAGCTGATACTAAAGCCCATTTCCTCTCTAGGATTAGTCTCATGCTAACAGCTGCAGGTGGGTCCCAGGAGCACACCTCTTTCAAGATCCCAGTGGCTCCAGGTAGAGCTGCCTCAGCCAGGCTGCTGGTGGTCAAAATCAGACCAAAGGAGACATGGGAAAGATTAAGACCCAGAGTCCTTTGCATCTGGGATTGAAATCGTCAGCCCCCAGGTGATCTTATTCTGGGTTGGCATCATCCAAGTTTTCCTAAACACCCTCCGAGCCACTGCTTCCCACATCCTGGCCCAACATAGTAAAAAGGATTCTAGGAAGGTTTTCAGGGACCACATCTAAGAACAGCCATGGCCTCCCCACCCACAGGACAAACATCACCCACAAGCATCACATGAGCATCACTGTGACAGATGCAGAAGGGCAGGGAGAGGAAGCAGAGCTGCCTGAGAGAGCCGCTGCCCACAAAGACCAGGACTCACCTCCTTGGCCCTGCCCATCGCTCCCAGGCCGTTTAGCACATTGCCTTCCCAGATGAGAATCCCTTCCAGAATTCCTGTGCTTCATACTTCAAGGATGCTTCCCCTTCTCTCAGAGTAAGTGTAATCATACTTATAACTGTTGCTATTTGTTGAGTGCATGATACATGCTAAACATTTTATATAATAACTTATTCAAATTGACCCTTGAAAAGCTCCTATGAGATAGAACACACAATCATGCTCTTTAACAGATGAGGAAGAAGATGAGGCTCACAGAGAAAGAGGAAAATTTCTGCTCAAGGCCACACAGTCAGCAATATGGAGCCAGGATTCCCACTTAGATCCCTTTAATTCCAAGGTCATGCTCATAGCTACTTGGCTAACAGATGTCCTTGTCACAAAGATTCCGCTACCTTTTTAGTTCTGTTGCTTAACCAGTTATGTCTATGTTCCTTATGAATTTGGGGACCACAGGCAAACACCCTGATATCTTTGGAGATGATCAATATGGAGGATGGCAGGACTATCATCTCCCTGATTCAGCACACTCTACCTACATTGGTAGAACCCCAAGACATCAGCCTTCCAGGCAACCTTCCACCACTGCTGAAACACACTGAGCTAATATCAGCACAAGAATCTAAACACTTTTCACCTCCACTGATTTCCAGAGGGACTAGGAGTGGGCCTCCCTGCTTCCTGATGGGGTCTCAGAGTTAGGATTCGGCAGCGCAGTCCCTGGAATCTTCTCTACCAGTTCAGGCTGTCCTCATTGCTTTTCCTTTGCCCTGAGCCTGTAAACTCCACATTCTTCATTAACAGCAGAGTCAATAATTGCACTTCTTCGACAAGCCAGAGTCAGACCCATCCCCAGGCACCCCAGATGCCCCAGACCTGTGTACTTTTTCAGAATTTAGGTATTTTTAAAATAACAATTGCTTACTCCAAATGGCAGGTGCATGCTCCTGATCTGTGGCTTTCATTGTAGTTCCTGAGGTCAAGTCAGAGGCCTGGAGCCAAAGGGCCTTTCTGCCGATTCAGAAGGTTCTCTCTGGCCCATAAGACAGCTCCCTCCCTCAATCTTTCCCTAGTAAATGATATGAAAGTTCTCCCTAATTAGAGTCTCCCTTTAAGTTCTGTAGACTGCTAATGAGTAAGAAAGAGGAGGCACTTGGGAGCCCTGAAGAAATTATTTGAAAGCAGAACCAAGTGGCCTCGGTAAAACATCACCATTTCAGTCAAAGGCATTTTTCTCCCTTACACACAACCGTCTGACACAGCCCAGCTGGCAGCATATTGAAAAATTAGAGACACTGGCTTTTTTCAGAGAAAATGGCCTCCACTTTATTATTCCTGGGTTTCTTTTGCTTGGCAAACTGTCTCCTTATCAACTTGACCCTTCCACGACCCCCAATCCCTATCAGCCAAGACAGGAGCGGGTATCCTCTCTTGCCCAGGGTTCCAAAGAAGGTAAGTTAATTGCTTGAGGTTGCACAGTAAGTTGACAGTCAGCAAGAACTGGGTTTTAGAGCTAGACTTTCAAGGTCATTTCACTCCATCACTAACAATTCTCTGAGTGCTCACTGTGGGGTAGGAATAATGTTTCACAGGTGCTAACTCATTCATCTATTCCTTCACGAAACTGTTATTGAGCAAAGAGGTATTCACTTGCTGGGCCTACAGCAGTGAGCTCAACAAAGTCTCGGCTCTCCTGAAGCTTGCATTCTAATGAGGGAGACCACAACAGATAAATGTACATGACGGTGTCAGCCGATGCTCAGTGACTTGGGGAAAATACATCAGGATAAGGGAATTGAGGGGGCTTCCCAGGTGATGCAGTTGTAAAGAAACTGCCTGCAACGCAGGAGATGAGAGTTCAGTCCCTGAGTCGGAACGATCCCTTGAGAAGGAAATGGCAACCCAATCCGATATTCTTGCTTGGAAAATTCCATAGACAGAGGAGCCTAGCGGGCTACAGTCCATGGGGTCACAAAGACTCAGACGCGACTGACTGAGTCCACACACACACATATGCACCCGTACACAGGGGAATTGAGAAAGCCTCAAAATGCTGCTTAAGAGAGAGAATCAGGAGTTGTCTCTAGGAGGAGGTGACAGAGAGATTGCAGCAGAGTTTAATCAATGGTGGAGACAAGCTTTGCTCTGTTTTCTGAGGGCTTCCCAGGTGGCGCTAGGGGTAAAGAACCTGCCTGCCAATGCAGGAGGCATAATAGATGTGAGTTTGATCCCTGGGTTAGGAAGATCTCCTGGAGGAGGAAATGGCAACCCATTCCAGTATTCTTGCCTGGAGGATCCCATGGATAGAGAAGCTTGGCGGGCTATAGTCCAAAGGGTCGTGAAGAATCGAACGCAACCGATGTAACTTAGCACACTCGCATGGGGGCAAGGAATTTAGGCAGAAGGAACACAAGCACAGATTCCCTGGGGCAAGAGCCTGCTCTGTTTAGGGAGAAAGGAAGTTTGCTGCTGGCCAAGTGCAGGAGCAGACTAACTAGGGATGAAAGGAGGCAGATGGCAGATCGCATAGGGCCTGCCAGTCCATGGTGGGGACTTCAGATTTTATCCTAAACACTCTGAGATGTGTGCTTGAGAAAACAAGTTCCAATTTCAGTTTTATGGGGTTTATCTGGCCACTCTTTGGAGAACAGTCTGGAGGGGGTCAAGGGTGGAGGCTGGGAGCTGAGTAAAGGGCAGATGAGATCATCAAATCCTTCAACAACCCCAGAAGATAAGTTGTATTGTTACGAGGCAACTGTGGCTCAGAGACATTACAGAACTTGCTTCAGGTCTTACACCAGGATGCAGACAGACTGGGAAAGAACCCACATTTGACCCTGAGCCTGAGCTGCCCCAGGACCATGAAGCTCAAAAAGTGAAAGACACCAAGGAAAAGGGCAGGCACTGCTGCTTCTTTAAGGAATAAAGCTCTCATTTCAGGCCTGCCTCTAGCCAGCGCCCCGAGCCCTGGTTCACTTGAGAAGCACCATTTACTGGGGCCTCGCTGTGTCCCAGGCACAGGCCGGGGCTTTGACGTACAGGATCTCATTTAATCCTCACTCTAGCCCAGGGATCTGGGTATTATTATCCCTGCGTTACCAGATGAAAAAGATCTCATTTTCTCAGTGGAGATAGTGAAAACATTCCAAAGCTGCTTTGGGGTTTAATTCACAGAAACCTCAGCATTTAATCTACTAAACCAGAAAGTAATCCCTTCTTTGGCTGGCCCTGGGAGCCTGGGCCTGCTCAGAGCCTGTGGGGGAGAACTGGTTGCTCTCACTTGTACACGTGCTTAGGGGCATACACTCTACACTGCATTAAGGTCCCGACCTATTTGAACAATGCCAGCTCATGAGTCCCCAAGGCTCCCCTCCCCTTCCTGCTCTTGTCTGTCCTAAAGCCCCCCTCTCTCCTCTATTCATCCACACTCACACAGTCGATGGCCTCCCTCTGGCCATTTGGCAGCCCCATAAACCCACCCACGAGGCTCCCCCAGCTGCAACGACAAGCACCTCCATCCATCTGCACCCTGGCCTAGGCCTCTCCCCTCCCTGCTCTATCAAAATTTACTGAGTCGGTAAAGACGTGGAAGGACCTAGAGACATACAGCGTGAAGTCAGTCAGGAAAAGCAAATATAGTATATTAATGCATGTATGCAGAATCTAGAAAAATGGTGCAGGTGATTTCACTTGCAAAACAGAAAGGGAGATGCAGATGTAAACAGCAAACATATGGACACCAAGAGGAAGGCGGGTGGGGTGGGATGAATTGGAAGATTGGGGTTGACATGTATACACTATTGACACTATGTATTAAAAAGATAATGAGAAATGATTGTAAAACTCAGAAAACTCTACTCAGTGCTCTGTGGTGACCTAAACAGGAAGGAAATCCAAAAAGAGGGGATTTATGTATACATATAGCTGATTCACTTTGCTGTACAGCAGAAAATACATCATAAACCAACTATACATTAGTTAAAACAAACAAACAAAACAATACAACGACTCATCACATCTGTGTCACTTTTTCTCCAGGACCTGGTAAAGCTAATCTGACAAGCTAGGCTGGGCTCAGTGGTGCATGGCTGTCAGGAAGCTATTGATACCAAAATCGAAGGTGATCCTTTTGTCTTTCAAAAGAAACCTTCTGAGACAATCATTTGGCTCCAGGCAGTGAGGATAGTAAGGAAAACTGCTGAGTGTGGCAGACAGGAAGGAAAGAGATGTTCTAAGAGGAGTTTACGGGTGAGGTTTTGGGGTGTTTCCTAAAATTCTGCTTTTTCAAAACTCCTGTCCTTGGAGATAAATTCAACCTGATAGGGATTTAAGCACCTATTACAGACTGGGCGCTCTGAGTAAGGAGCCCACAGTTTAGCGGGGAGCCAGATTAGGTAGACAATTACAATGGCTAGGTAACTTGCTCAGCCCTGGAACTATGTCCATGGTCTAAGAGGGCTGAGGAGGAAAGGGTTAAGTCTATCCTGGGAAGGTTCCTAAGCTTTGGGAGCAGATTTTGAAGTATAAATGTTAATGTATTTACATGGCCTATAAACAGGAAAGGGAGCTCCAGGCAGAATAAACTATGGGGACAGAGGCCAAGAGAAGTGTGGCCTGGGAGACTTTGGCATTGCTAGTGTGGACAGGGAAGTGGGCAGAAACGAAGGATGGTTTTTCCTCGTATGTATTTTATACCCTAATTTTTCAAAAAATTCCTCAGCCAATTCCATTTCCCAGCTTCCCCCTGGAGCAAGAGGGTATAGCAAGAACTGCAGGGGCTTCAGCAAGTAGATGGTTTTCTGATGGGGTCACTACCATGCACAAAAACCCTCCATGGCTCCCCAGTACCTAGGGAATTGAGTTCATACGAATAAACAAAGATTGAGGCCATTGCTAAGTTCCCAGCATCTTCTTCAACCTCGGATCCTTCTCCAAAATCTCTTGCCTTCAACATGAAACTAATTGATTCTTCCCTGCTGAAAGGGGACCTCTCTTATGACACTGTGACGGGCCTCCCTGTATCAGAGACCTTTGTGCAAGCCACTGTCTGGGGCCAGCACGGTCCAGTGGGAAAAAGCAAAAGCTCAGGGGTCTTCACGATGCACAGAGATAGGCATGGCCAGGGCAGGGCCTCACAGTGGTTAAGTCCACAGGCTCTGGAAACACTGTTTTCAATCCTGGCAGAACACACTCAGCCTGGGGGTGGAGTTATTAAACATCAATGCCCGATCTCAGCCTCAGAGATTCTGATTTTATTGGTTTAGGGAGAGATCTAGAAATGGCTATGTTTTAAAAGCTCTCCAGGTGACACAAAGGGGCCCCCAAGATCAAAACCACTGATCTAAAGCCGGACCATGGAGGTCAAATCCCAGGTCCATCCTCACCAGCTGGGGACCTCAGGCAGGTCACCAAGTCTCAGCTGTTGAAACTGACAGTTTCCAGAATTATCCAAAGGGGATTATACAGCACCTCCTCTGAGGAGTGCCTGGAGACTTAAACTAGGTAATGCGCATCCAGCTCGGGGCAGAAGCACTGCATGTGGTAAACACTCCGTATTAGCTCTCATTAGTATGGCTTTAGGCGGGTGTAGCCACTGAGCTCTGTCTCCCCCGCAGAGCCCATCGCAAAAGAGGCACCCAGGAGGTAAGTGCTGTATTAGAATCTGTTTTACTGAGCTCCTTGGGCAGCCAAGCGCTGCCAGGCAGAGCCCAGCCCTGGCCACCTCCCTCTGAGGCTTCCTTGAGTACTCAGGCTTATTCCTCAGCTGGTTGGCAACTTGCGTCCTCTCTGGGACCCTTTCAAGACCAGCTCGAGTGCAAACAGGTGAGAGCTCAAGGCAACCCCAGGACCTCTGTGTCTTCTCGCTCTTAGCCACTTCCCAGCAGGGCCTGTCTGTATAACAGGACTCCAGACCCCAAAAGTATCACTGTATGTTCTCAGGACACAAGCTCATGCACCCCAGCCCCTTAAAGTCTGATCACTCTGGGCAGTGGCAGGGGGAGCTCCCTGCCCCCACCCCCCAAGGCCTCTCTCTGGCCTCTTGGGTCCCCAGGCCTCTGGTCAATTAATAGTAAGGTTCTGATCAGTAAAAGAATTGTTTTAGATTTGTGCATCTCAGCCTTCACGGGGACCTTGCCAATCCAGAAATCTGTGTCCCACCACCCTGGAAACAAATATTCACATTTTCCGGGAAGGCTGGAAGATGCCTACAGGCCTTCCGCTGTTATATTTATCAAGAGCTGTAAAAAGTAAGAACATGTAAGTGTGACAGTACGATTGCCAGAAATTCATTTGTTGTTGTTGCTAAGGCTTTATTGCACAAATCAAAGAAATATCTGTGGGGGAAGAGAAAGCCTACATCCCTCTCTCCAAACCTCCAACCAGCCTTTTCCTCACTCCCTGTCACCAATAGGACATCTTCTAATCTGCTAGATGGGCTGTGTTTCCTAATCAGCAGGATTACTCCCTGGAGAGACCTGACGCACATCCCTCCCCCCCCCCACTCCGTCTCCACTTCCTGTGGTTTCTTGGCAGAGTTGGTTGGGGAACCCATGACTGCCCCTCTTGATGGCAGGCCCTGCAACTCTTCTATCTGCGTTTCTTGCATGTGCTACAGCAGGGCCACTAACATGTGGTCCTTGGACCCGTGTCAGTCTGTGAACTGGTTTTCACTGGTCGGCAAGGAGATTAGGACCTGACCCCGGACGCAAGCACAGTGTCACCAAGCGCACCGTTTAGCTTGGCTGACGTTTTCCCCAGCAAGGCTGTCTTGATGAAGAAAGCAGGGTGTTGATGTACATTCTCCGTAAGAGGCTCACTTCATTGCAGAAGGGTAACAGCTTGTGGAGGACTCCTCCATATAGCACTCTGCTGTCAGATGCCCTCACTTGGATGAGGTGCCTGGCCAATGATGAGGTTCATGTCTGAGCTCAGATGGAAGGAAAGAGGTTGCAACCAATGTCCCACCCCTACCTTACCAGGCATCTGCAGGGGGCGCATCAGGCATGGCCCAGCTCACAATAAAGTAGTGATCGTTCCTTTTCTTTGTATGAAACAAACCCAACAGCCCAGCTGGAAGGAGGGAGATTCGCCAGCCAGAATTCAAGCTTAAATACAATCCTTATGTTCCCAATATCCCTAACTAATTATATTTGTATTTTGAAGTGTATTGATATGTAGTATGTCCAAGGTTACCTTGAAAGAGCCACAAGGTTTTAGATGAATCATCCACATCAGGCAGAATTCTTGCTTGCGAGTGGACCCAGGAGACCAAAACTCAGGAAATGTTCTGAACAAAATTCCACCCCAAAAGCATGCATCTGCAGAGGTGTAGAGAGAAAGTCACATGTTGGGTAACCTACCTGGTTTTCTAGGGACCACAGCTAAGCCCTGGGTCAAGTAGTTACAACAGGGCTTGTTAATCAACAATGGGGCTCCTAAGCAGTGTTTGTAGTGACAACCACAAACACTAGTGTCCTGTGCTTGATTCCTCTGATGGCCAAGGCAGGGAGTCGAGGTTCCCTAATCTCTCAGAAGACTGGATTTAGCACTTACTATACATGTGACCCTGGGCTTCCCTGGTGTCTCAGCTGTAAAGAATCTGCCTGCAATGCAGGGCACACGGATTTGATCCCTGGGTCAGGAAGATCCCCTGGAGAAGGAAATGGCAATCAGCTCCAGTATTCTTGCCTGGAGAACCACATGGTCAGAGGAGACTGACGGGCTACAGTCCATAGGGTCGCAAAGAGTTGGACATGACTGAGAGACTAAACAACAACAATGCATGTGACCCTAGGAAGTTTCCAAGACTCAATTTCTCTGTCTGTGAAATGAGAGTGAAAGCATGTCTGAGGGGGAGGCAGGGGTGTGTCCCCTGCAGAGAAGCACTTTCGAAAGAGGTGCCCCAGGAGGGGGCCTGTCTGCTCTGACTCCAAGGCAGCTGGACAGCAACTGGATATCTCCTTAGTAATAATGATGCTGAGGAACGCTGGTGGCTCCTGAAGTCCCTTCAAAAACAGTTGGCAATTCTCTGACGTTCCTTTTTGGACACCAAGAGATCACAACAGGGGGAATTACACCAGTTGCAAAGAAAAGTCACCGGTCTTTAACCAGACACTCTAGCCGCTGTGTCTCCATGGTTTGGTCTGAGGGTCTGTGCGTGTTTGGCTGCTCATTTTCTCTTACTTTTACGTGATTTAGCAACATGCTGTGAACAATGATGTCCAGGTTGCTGAGAGGCTTCCTGCCCCCATGCCTGAGCCTGGGGAGCCAGCACCTCCAGAGAAAAGTGGTTCTGATCTAGGCCCCGATGAGATGGCCAGCCGATCCCCTTGCATATCGGGAGTGAGGGGGAGGGGCCAAGCCATCTTTGTGTCCCCCAGTGCCAGGGTAGTCATTTCTTAGGGCTGCCTGGATGGCACTTTGTGACCATCAAGTAGAGAGCTTAGAACAACAGAAAGTTATCCCCTCGTGGTTCTGGAGACCAGATGTCCAAAGTCAAAGTGCCAGCTGGGCCCTGCTCCCTCCAAGGTCTCTAAGAGAGAATCGTTCCTCGCCTCTTCTGGCCACTGGTGGGTCCAGGTGTTCCCTAGCTTGTGAGCACATCACTCCAATCTGCCCTTTTTCATATGCCTTCTGTTCTCCTGCTTCTTCTTCTGTTTCTTACAAGGGCAGTTGTCATTGGATTTAGGGCCCACCCAAGTCATCGTGGACTTCCCTGGTGACTCAGACAGTGAAGAATCTGCCTGCAATGCTGGAGACCTGGGTTTGATCCCTGGGTCGGGAAGATCCCCTGGAAAAGGGAATAGCAACTGACTCCATTGCCTAGAGAATTTCATGGTCAGAGGAGCCTGACGGGCTACAGTCCATGGGGTAGCTACAGTCCATGGGGTAGCTACGTGTCCATGGGGACATGACTGATTGACTAACAGTTTCACTTTTCAGGTCATCATCAGGTATGATATCATCTCAAGATCCTTAATGACATCTGCAAAGACCTTTTTCCCAAATAAGGTCACATTCACAGTTTCCAGAGACTAGGATGTATCTTTTGGGGCAGGGGGCCACCTGCCCCACTCCACCAGCTTGATGCCACCAATAGTGAGATCAGCACCTGAAGTGAAAGTGAAAGTGAAGTCTCTCAGTCATCTCCAACTCTTTGCAACACCATGGACTGTAGCCTACCAGGCTCCTCCATCCATGGGATTCTCCAGGCAAGAATACTAGAGTGGGTTGCCATTTCCTTCTCCAGGGGATCTTCCCAACCCAGGGATCGAACCCAGGTCTCCCACATTGCAGGCAGACGCTTTAACCTTTGAGCCATCAGGGAAAGTAGAGACAAAACATGTTGCTGAATGAAAGGATGAATCTGTTTTGTTCATTTCAAAGACATTCACTGAAGCCTGTCCTGAGCTGGACCCTGTGCCAGCTCCTAAGGACACTAAATTCATGAGACACGACCCTGAACTTGAGGAGCTCAAAGTCAAGAAGGAAAGATAGAATAGGACCAACAGACTAAGCAGCATGACTCTTAGCCTCACCTCCTACCAACTGGAGAGCCCTGAAGCTCCTTCTTTACCTGTGAAGTGAAAGTTGCTCAGTCATATCCAACTCTTTGCAACGCGATGGACTATACAGTCCATGGAATTCTCCAGGCCAGAATACTGGAGTGGGCAGCTGTTCCGTTCTCTAGGGGATCTTCCCAACCCAGGAATTGAACCTGGGTTTCCTGCGTTGCAGGCAGATTCTTTATCATCTGAGCCACCAGGGAAGCCCTCTCTACCTGTAGAACAAAGAAAATAATCCCAAGGGTCTGAGTGGTGGAGGTGTGATGTTTCCTTGCTTGTGGAGAGGTCCACAGTTCCCTCTCTCACCTGACCTTGAAAAGTGAGAAGGAACTCTGACTGGTGAATTTGGTAGAGCTAACATGGCCAAGCTCCCTCAGCATCTCTCTTTACCTGAGGAGGCAGCTTGCATTTTCTCTCTTCTCCTAACAATTTAGAGATCAGTGCTCCACTTCCCTACCCTCACCCCCCATGCAACATGTCCCAGCATAGCGTGCGTGTTTACGGGGAAAGAACTAGATAACTGTGAGCTTCAGAGTTACAAACCCAGCTTGCCTGCAAATACCAGGCACCTCCTGCAATACCAGCTTAAAATATTGGTAGTAAGCAGGATATTTAATATCAGTAGTAAGTATGGTATCAGTGGTAAGCTTGATATTGATCTCTCATTTGCATCACTCTCTTGTCTTATTTCTCAATTGGTTCAAAATAAGTGAGGTAAAGAGGAGTATTGTTTCTCAAGCTCTCTTAAAACCCTCACAACAATTACAGTAGGTGGCCATCAGAAATTTTAAATGAGCTAATGCATGAAAAGGGCTTCCCAGGTGGTGCTAGTGTTAAAGAACCTGCCCACCAATGCAGGAGATGTAAGAGACACAGGTTTGATCCCTGGGTTGGGAAGATCCCCTGGAGGAGAGCATGGCAACCCACTCCAGTATTCTTGCCTTGAGAATCCTATGGAGAGAGGAGCTTGGCAGCTATGGTCCATAGGGTCACAAAGAGTTGAACACGACTGAAGCAAATTAGCACAGCACAAATGCATGAAAAAGTTCCTAGTAGGCATCTGGGACATCAGAAGTTGCTCAGTTAAGGGCAAGTATGCCATTCTCCATCCCTTCTGCCCACAGCAACCCCTCCAAGCCCCTGAATTTGGAGGCACCGAGCCTGGCATGGAGGCTGCCTGGCATGGAGGCTGCCTGGCTTTTGGGCTCCCCGAGCCCGCCACTCCCACAGCCAGAGCCCTGTTTCAGATGCCGCCTGCTCCCAAGTGGCCCACAGCCTGGGTGGTAATCAGAGATTCCAGCCGAGTCTTTGATGCCACAGCCGGCGCAGCGAGCCGGGCACTGTTTGAAGTGCCTGCCTGTGTAATAAGGATTTCTAATTCACTCGAACCAAAGCAACATTTGCAGTAAAGATCATTTTTGGAATGAAAAATAAATTGTGACTGGAGGGTCTGGGTTTGTTTCAAAACGGGAGATCACCCACAAGCATCGCGTTCTTTAAGAAGCCACCCGCCCGCCTGTTTTAAGATGGAGAGCATGCCACTCAGAATTTCAAAGTGCTGTTAATTAAGAGCAGTTTATTAAAATGTCAATCTTTTAAACCAAAACAACTCTCTTCCCCAGCTTGCCGAGTGGTCTTCCCAGTCGTTCTACCCACCCCAGATATGCCAGCAGGCAGCTTCATCAAGGCCCATGGAAAAGGATCTGTCTGCATATTGCTCTTGAAGAACAAGAAAGAACTGGTGGTCCCAAGGATGGTCCCCAACACCCGTCGTTCTGTTACAAGGACTGCCCGCGGAGCCCATCTTGCATGAGACAAGATGACACATGGACTCAATGTATGGACTCAGGGGCCAAACTGCCCAGGTAGAACCCTAGCCCTGCCTCGCCAGCTACATTCACCCCCTTTTTTTTTGTACTTCAGTTTCTTTTTCTACAAAATAGAGTGATAATAACAGTAGCTACCTCACAGGTTGCTGTGAACATTAAAGGAGATAATACTTATAAAGTGTTTAGACTGATGCTTGTACACAGTCAGTGCTAAAAGAGCATTAGCCCCATTCTTTCCCAGAGTCTCCATGTAGCAGACACTAAATCTCACTTATTTCTTTACACACCTGTCTCTTTCAAGGCAGGAAATGAGCCTTCTTCAGTTTTGTCACTCCAGCAATCAAGATTTTGCACACAGTAGGTAGGGAGCAAATGTCTGTCAAATGAGTGAGACAGTAAATGAATGAAGGCACACAGCTTCCTACGGGTGCTCGTGAACATGATGTCAGCTGCCCTGCAGGAATTCGTGATCTGAGAGCAGCCAAAAGAGAGCTGAGGGGTGGCGGATTCTGGCACAGCTCCCAGGGACCTCTGCCCCTGGTGTTTATACCCTTGTGTAATCCCCTCCCCTGGGTGTGGCTGGACCTAGGAACATGCTCCTCATGACAGAGTACAACAGACTGTGCTGGGACACCATGTCCAGGATTTCATTATTAAGACTGGCTTCCATTTCTCCAGCACTCTTGCCTCTCTGGTTTGCTTGCTTTGATGAACTGAGCTGCCATGTTGGAGAGACCCCTGCAGCAAAGCATGGGGCCCGTCTTCAGCCAAGAGGCAGCAAGAATGGAATCTTGCCAACAGCCTCCACAAATGAGCTTGGAGTAGATCCTTCCCCAGTTGAGCGTTCAGATGACTGCAGTGCCACACAGCACCGGGACTGCAGCTCATGAGAGACCCAGAAACAAAGGACCCAGTTAATCTGCCCCCAAATTCCTGACCTGCAGATACAATGAGATAATAATTGCCACTAAGTTTTGGGATAATCTACTATGCAGTATCAGAAATCTAATACAGGCTGTAAGGGAAGGGAAGAACCTGGGGTAGAGGGAGTACCTCCAACCTTGTCTGGAATCTACTTTGCAGCTTACTCTCTCCCAGAGATCCCTGGGAAGAGCTCTCAATTCAGGAGGCCTGGGTTTGAGTCCCAGGTCTGCTACTCTCAGATTGGTAATCTTAGGGAGTTTCCTTAACTTCTCCAAGTCTCTGTCTCGTCTATAAAGGAAGATCACAGTACCTACTTATGGGTGTGTTGGAAAGATTGAGATCACATATATGAAAATTCCTGTCAGGCTTTTCTAGACTTTTCAAGTTAGAAGTGACTGGAAGAGACCTGTGCCCTCACTCTGATGGCCACCTGAGAGCCCCAGCTGTCCCCTCAATGATTGAACGTATAACCCTGGAGCAGCTATTATTGTGGGCCAGTCTCTGTGTGAAGCACCAGAAATACAGAAGTAAACAAAACAGCACAGCCCCTGACCTTGTGGAGTTTACTCTCCAGTGCTGAGAGACAGGTGACCTAGTAAGGGCAAGAATGAGGTTCAACCACAGAAGTCCAGGGCTCTGAGAGAGCAGACATGCCGGGTATGAGGACATGGCTGGTGTGGCAGGGAAGTTGAAGAAGGCTCCCTGAAGATGTGGACTTTGAGCTCAGAGCCAAAGTTCACTGTAGTTAAACTGCATGAAGAAGGTGGCAGAAGGATTGATATGTCTGAAGTCCCCACGGTGAGAAATAGCAGAGCAAGTTCTGATTCAAGAATTATTTATTTAGCATATACTGTACACTAGACAGTGTTCTAGGCACTGAAGATACAACATTAACCAAAACACACATTTCCTCCTCTCAAGAGGCTTAATTCTAATGGGGATAAAAAGACACAAAATAAATATAATAAAAAAAAGATCATTTCAGACAGTGATAAAGTCCAGAAAGAAAACAAATAACCCCTCAGATAAAGGAATGAAAAGGGTTTGAGTGAGAGTAGGCACATGCGTTTCAGGAAAGGCCTTTGGAACTGAAGTGCCTGATGGAGTAAGATATTCTGAGAAAACAGTAGCTCAAGGGACACAGTAAGTGGAATGGTCCCCAGACCTGAATGACATGGTGTGTTCTAGAACCAGCAAGAAGCCTAGGGGGCTGGCATGAAGAGGTCAAGGAGGAAATGGCCAGAAATAAAGCTGGTGCTTGGGCCAAGGAAGGTCACGCAGAGCCTTCCAGGCCCAGGGGAAAAAGTTGGCATTTTTATCCTGGTACCAAAAGAGCTGCTGAAGGTCCGGAGTAAAGGGCGTGACATGACAATGTTGGAGTTCTGGAAACTTGGTATGGAGAATGCTCGGGGCAAGGGTGGGACGGCAGTCTGGGTGGCCAGGGAGGAGCCACGGCAGAATAGGTGTGAGAGAAAGAGAAGGTGGCAGTGGAGATGAAGGTGAGGGCTGGCTTCCAGAACCTGGGACTCCCGTCAGCCCTGCTTCACCTGGCCTCAAGGAACACCCAGCCTGAAGCTTACCCTGGTCTCTGACAAGGCTCCTCCCTTCCCCAGATGGAGAAGGTCTGGGGAGACTCATGGTGAGTCACCACGAGTGTCCCCAGACCTTCAGAGGACTGCCACTCTCCCCCAAACTGACCTCCCATCAAAGATCTCTGCACTGGGATGGGGAGGGAGGTGGGAGAGGGATTCAAGATGGGCAACACATGTACACCCATGGCTGATTCATGTCAATGTATGGCAAAAACCACTACAATATTGTAAAGTAATTAGCCTCCAATTAAAATAAATTAATTAATTTTAAAAAATGGATAACCAAAAAATAAAAATAGATCTCTGCATAAAGGACGGCAGTGTGGGCTCCAGACACCAATTACCAGGTTCAAATGCCAACTCCACCACTCAGTAGCTGTGGAAGCTTGGGCAAGTTACTTAACCTCTCTGTGCTTCCATTCCCTCATAAGTCAATTGGGCAGAATAACGACTTCACAGGGCGGTCAGTCACAGAGATTAAGTGAGGTCAAGTGCCAGAGGGAGCCCTGGCACAGGGAGTGCCCCTGGCGTGAGTGATTGCAGGATTAGAGGGCCCGCAGACTGCCCTCCTTAGTGACCTCCTCTTCACCTAGCTTCAAATCCCCAGGGTTTAAAAAAACAAATGACAAATGATGTCTCCCCACACCCTGCGCCTCCACCCAATTGGGCCTGACTTAACAGGTTCCCCAAGGAACCCAAGGATTTCTTACCTGCCCCGTCGTGCACTGGGTCCAACGCACCCTGGCCCAGGTACACAGGCCATGAACTGTGGACAGGGAAGGTATGTGGGGACTCAGCCTCTGTGTCCCTCTTTCCAGCAAGCCCTTCCCAGGGGTGGGTTTCAGGGGGGTTGAGACTGTCTCTGCGCTGTTCTCTGATGGATCCAAACACCCAGGCAGTGCTCAGCAGCTCTGCCTTCTATGAACGAATGAGTAAGCACATGGATGAGGGCAGTGGATGAAAGGATGAGCATGTCTTCTCCACCAACATGTGCGTTTCTTAAGGGCAGCCATTCATGTATTCCACACGTATTTATTGTGTTCAGGTCTTCTCGGGTGCTCTTCCAGGTCCAGGCTCTACCCCACCCAGGGTCCCAGGGGCCTGACCTGGACTGTATGATCCAGGTACGCTTGTTCTTTGGCTTCCAGAGACCCCTGTGTGACTGGGCGGCACTCGGGCGAGGGCCCTGGTCTGTCTGGCAGCTGTTCTCCCATGTGGGGCTGGGGAGGACCCTGCTGTGGCTAGCGCTGGGCACTTCACACCCTTGTTTGTTCCAGTTAACCATGCACATGGTTGGTAAAGGTTTATAAATAGTCCCTTCATTACATTCTCTTCAAAGCCCATTCCCCACTTTTCCCCTGCATTTGGTGCAGGGTCCCCCCTTGGTTCCTGCCAGGTGTACTCTGCCCCAGACTTTCTTTTAGCCACTGAAGCAAGGGAGGTGGGTGATAATTCCTGCCTTCTGGGAACTTCAGTTTTAGTGGGAAGAGACTGACAAAAAGTATAATTGAAAAGTGAAATATATATGATATAGTAGTGAATGCTGAGAGAAGGGGGATAGGAATTCTTGTGGGTGACGGCAATTTTCCGTTTGACACAAGAAGGCAAGGGAGGCCTCGCTGAGAAGACAACGTTAAAAGATCTCGTCTAAGTGAAGGGGTAGGGATACTGAAGAAAGAGAAGCTGAGGAAAGAGAAGTGCAAAAGCGCCGAAGCAGTGGCATGTCCTCCTTGAGGAAGGAATGAAGAGGAGGTGCCAGCCAGCCTTGTCTCTCCTATAGCACCTGGGTCCCAGTGGGCTTCGGTGAATGTTGTCCCTGAAAGGGAGAGGGAGGGACGAGGGAGACGATAGTGGGCAGAAGGAGCTCTGATTAGGCAAAGTTCTCATTCCTCATCAGTATGCCAACCACAGGGCCTTCTGCAGGCTCCCAGACCATCAAGGGACTGACTCAGCATCTTGCTTCATGGGTCACCCAGATGGGGCGCCCGCCCGCCCACTGCTAACTAACCCCCACCATGGCGGTCTCTTCTGGGGCTCCTCTTGGTGGAAGCTTCCTTCCTCCCAGATTGTACAGCTGGCCCTCAAGAGAGCTAGGGCCCAAGGTTCCCAGGGGCAGCTCCGGGCTGAGAAGAAGCCCACTAGGTAGGGGCATCTGGTTCTAGGGGCCTCAGGCCTGCCCACCTCCTCAGGCCCACGTCCTGGCCAGGGACCCTGAGAGAGGAGGACACAGGGCGGAAGGGAAGGGGAGCCGGCAGAGGGCGGCCCTGCCCGTGCAGGAGAGCCTGTCCCTGGGGAGTCTCTCTCCCTTTGGTGATTGTTTCCCAGGCTCCCTGGAGCCAGAGGAGGATGGAATGTTCTTATCGCTTCCCAGAGGGACGGCTTTCTTCTTCCTTCACAAAAATGTTAAGCTTCATAATCCGATAGGAAACCTGGACAGGCTGCAGCTGGCAGCCTGGGTCCTAGTTCTGGGAACCGTAGGAGGGGAAGAGAGATGGGAGCGAGGAGGAGAGGTAGAGAAAAGAACCCTATTGATCGAGATCAGAGGAGGAGGACCAGGGGCGTGGGCAGGGAACCTGAAGACCCTCCGCTGACAAGTGGGAAATCTTGGGGATCCATCTCAGACCCCCCGACTGTGAGAGATGCCCTTTGCCCTAGCCCACCACAGCCCTGAATTATGGAGAGGAGGGGTCCCCAGGGCAGAGACAGTCTTGCCACCTCCAGGTCTCTGGCCTGTTCGCACACCTGCACGGAGTAGCCTCCCTCTGCACTGGGCAAGTAGTCACGTCCCCGTGGGAAGCTGGGTCTGGAAAAGTCTCTCTTCAGAGAATTGCAGTCGCAGGTCAGAGGCCTGCATAGGAGGGGACAGGACAGGTGACCTCAGCAGGGCCAGCCTCCTCAGAATGCCCGAGTTCTGTGAGGCTAGGATTGGGGGTTCCTAGGAACAGCTCTACCTCCTGAAATGGGACAGGTTGGGGAGATGCCCTGAGAATCAGAAATACAATTAAAGCTGATGAAGATTATCCACACAAAGGGATGTGTACCCTTCATTCATTCATTCATTCTGCAGATGTTCAGTGACTGCTGAGTGGAAAGCTGGGTGCTAATTAGTGAGCAGTTGCTACTTATCTACTTCTGTCCTGCCCCAGGGCTCCATGAAACATCCCAGGCTGGCTTCTGGAGCTATGAATGCCCCAGGGGACCACAGGGTCTGGGAGGTCAGCAGGCTCAGCCATTTCCTCCTCTGGATCCCCAGGGAGGAGCAGCTGACCCCACCCCCAGGCAGTCTGGTCAGGGGAGAAGGTGTGCCAGGGGGACCCAGGCCAGACCCCTCAGAGCCTCGGTGCTCTCTCCCCACTTCACCTCCTTCCATAGGGGGTGATCCTTGGTCCCACTGGCTACCAGATCCCAGGAATAACTGTGCTAAAAAAACAATCACTGCTCAGGCCCAGCTTCAATACTGTGCCTGACCAGTCAGCCTGAGGCTGAGTATCCAGTAGACAGTCTTCCTCTTTGCTTCCGGTGTGAAGCCAGGCAGAGTCTCTTGTCAACTGACTTTTTAAAGTCAATACCATATTGGGATCTCTTTCCATTCACACTCATTTCAGCCTTAGCTCTACATATAAGTATATTTATATATGTAGATTAAAAAAAAAACTTTTAATATTGGTTATCTCTACGTTCCATGTAAGAAGTTTCTAGTTCTCTCCAGTTTCTATCTTACAGATTTATATATGGCTTGAATTTTTATAAAGTGTGCATTACTTTTACAATAGAAAAACAACAAAGACATTCCTATTCTGAAATTTAAAATACACTAATACATTGTGCTGTTGGAGAAGACTCTTGAGAGTCCCTTGGACTGCAAGGAGATCCAACCAGTCCATCCTAAAGGAGATGAGTCCTGGGTGTTCATTGGAAGGACTGATGTTGAAGCTGAAACTCCAATACTTTGGCCACCTCATGCAAAGAGTTGATTCATTGGAAAAGACCCTAATGCTGGGAAGGATTGGGAGCAGGAGGAGAAGGGGACGACAGAGGAAGAGATGGTTGGATGGCATCACCCACTCGATGGACATGGGTTTGGGTAAACTCCGGGAGTTGGTTATGGACAGGGAGGCCCGGCGTGCTGCAATTCATGGGGTCGCAAAGAGTCGGACACGACTGAGCGACTGAACCGAACTGAATACATTGTTTTAAAAAACAACACATTAGTTTGTGTGGTGAAACAGTGAAATAACTAAGGGGAAAGATTATGTCACTGGGGGTTTCTGGAGGGGTGTGTGTTCTGATGTGTTCAGTTCCACGCCAGGTCCCCAGACATGCCTCATGCCATACCCCCATTCCCCCCAACCCCATCCATGCCACCAGACCCACCCACAGCAACTCATGCTAAGCCAGAACACCAACACTCCTTATGTGAGCCAGTGAGGGAACAGTCCACCCTGCACACAGGGCACTGCACAGGGGTCAAAGGCAAGCTAACAGGGTGCATAGCCCTTCTCCATGGAAGATCAGATTAAGTTATCTTCGGGAGAGATGAATGTTCACCCAGGCCAGGTATGCATGCTGTAGGTGTCATCTGGGAGGGAGCCAGCTGCAGCTCAGCTGCTCTAGGGGCACATCAGACAGATCCCATGGCCATCCCTGAGCTGCCGGATGGGCGCTGGGACCAAACTTCTTCCCCAAGGACAGGAGCAGCTTCCGGGGTAAAGAGGTAGGGACACTACCTGACTGCAGGTTTTGGCAGAGGAGCTGTGTGAAAACGAGGGAAGGCTGAAGCATCTGTGTATCCCAGGCTTACTGTCCCCACTCTTGGGAGAGAAAAAAAGAAAGAGACAAGAAAGAAAAAACCTCCATTCTGCTCTTTTGAGCTGGGCTCCACACATCTCTGCAGTAGTCATTTGCCACCTTTGAACACATCTGTGTGTTGGTGGAATTCCCCACTCCGACTCCAGGTCAGAGACCACCTTCATATGAAAGCCAGATCCTCCCCACCCCACCTCCACTTTCCCATCCTCCTTGAAGCCAGAGTTCAAGCCCGTGATCTCACTCTGTTGACCGGACTCACCCACAGCAAACTTTGAACCTTTGAATTGAAAGAAAATGATGCAACAAAGCAGACGCTGCCTGGAGCCCGTTCCAGCAAGGGTGCAGCAGCCACCGCACCCAGCTTCTAGGGGAGCTGGGCTGAGATTCTGGGACACTGAGTACCGGGCGCTGGCGGTGACACAATGCCGGCGGCAGAGGCAGCACCCTGCAGTGACGGCCGTGGGGCTTTCCCGGACCAGTTAGTTCTGAGAAGCCATCTGGGTGTTGTTCCTGGCTTGGGGGGGGTGGCCTCCAGGTCAGGAGCTCTGGCCCAGATTCTGAAAATTTCCCAACACCCTTTAATACATCTCCATTTTACCCAAATAAGCCAGAGCCCGTTCCTGCGTTTGCAAGATGGAAGCCAGGCTTGAATCGGAAGCCTGTGTGTTACTTCACTCTGAACACGTTTGCAGGGAAGGAACGGAGAGGCAGATGTAGAGAATTGACTTGTGGACATAGCGGGGGAATGAGAGGCTGGGACGATTTGAAGAGTAGCGTTGACATGTATATACACTACCATGTGTAAATAGATAGCTAGTGGTAAGCTGCTGTATAACCCAGGGAACCCAACCCGGTGCTCTGTGACAACCTAGAGGGGTGGGATGTAGGGAGGGGAGGGAGGCTCAAGAGAGACAGGGATATACATGTAATTATGATTGATTCACGTTGTTGTACGGCAGAAACCAACACAGCACTGTAAAGCAATTTGAAAGTGAAAGTGGCTCAGTTGTGTCCGACTCTTTGCGACCCCAAGGACTACACGGTCCATGGAATTCTCTAGGCCAGAATACTGGAGTGGGCAGCCTTTTCCTTCTCCGGGGGATCTTCCCAACCCAGGGATTGAACCCAGGTCTCCTGCATTGCAGGCAGATTCTTTACCAGATGAGCCAGAAGGGAAGCCCGTAAAGCAATTTATCTCCAATTAAAAAATAAATTAAAAAAAAAAAGTCTATGTGTGTGTGGTCTGAGCGGGGACAGGAAGGCAGGAGGTTCTCCAGAAGGGACAATAACTGCTCTGAGCCACTCTGGACCATGTCACCCCATGGAGACCTTGTGACGCTGATTATCAGCATCAGCGGAGTAGACATCTCTCCCCACCCCTACCCCGCCCCCTCCACCAGAAACAATAAAATAAATTTCCGAGTTGCATCTGCAGGATGACTCAGAAGCCCCAGTTTCCACAGGTCCAGAGGAAGCCAACACCCACTTCCCCACAGAGCCTTTCACGGGTCTGAGGGTCTCTCAGTGCTGCCTGCCTTGTCCCACAGCCCCCGGGGGCGTGCTCACAGTGCACCCCTAAGAACAGCTCCTGAACCCCAGGTACAGGAGTCCCAGAGTGCTTGGTGCACGTGGGGTCCCTGTAGCTGTGCAAGGCAAGATGGCTGGCCATCATGGGGTGGCAGAGAGGAGAGTCCTGAGACCCTAGGGCTATAGGAAGTAGACACTAGCTGGGAGGCTGTATGAAAGGACTTTTCTATAATCAGAGTGCTCTGTCCTGCCAAAGCTTCTCATCTTGAAGCATCCACATCTCTGCGTCCCTCCCCAGATGTCGGAGCCTGAGACACTCACTGCCTCCCTTGGCCAGGACCCCTACTCCCCACACACACCCCTTCCCTTAATGTCTTCTCCTGATTTATAATGTCCATATGTGAGTGTCTGTTTCAAGGGGGCTAATGAACAAATGGCACTGTGTGTGTGTGTGTGTGTGTGTGTGTGTATGTGTGTATGTGTGTGTGTCTATGCATCTGTGTGAGTGAGCCCACCCATGCTGGAGAAGTATAAGCCCTATCTCTCTGGAGGCTGCCCGGGCCCTGAGATGCTATCAGCAGCTCTTCACTCTTGCTCCACTGAAGCCAACATAAATAGAGCCACAGAGCCGCCCTCAGGCTGGGCCGCCCTAGAAGGCCCACGCCTCCTTCCCACCTTCTTGGGCAGCTACCCATGGAGCCAAGAGCCAGGTATCAGGCTTCAGTTGGCTGGACTCCCAGCAGCTCCTGCTGGTCTATGCTGGGCCTGCAGCCCAGCCTGCCCACAGGCGCTGGCCACTGCCCGGGCTGTGGGGCCGCAGCGCTCAGCCTATTAGTGCCCACCAGCCAGCCTCCACTCTGGCCCCTGGGGGGATGGGGTCTGGCTTGGCAGAGAAGCAAGGCACGTGGACATGGGTGCCCCGATTCACTGCACTCCCCAAGACCTCCAAATCTGCCCCAGGACCCTTTCCATGAGGCAATGGGAAACCTGAGTGCTCAGGCCAGAAACAGAACATTTTGAACAATTTGAGGGGAAAAAATTATTCAGACCAATTTCATGACATCTGAGAGCTCCAGGGGAAAAACTCAGCCACCTCTTCAGGCACTATTGTGTGTTCATGCCAAACCCCAAACAGCTTGGACTGAAGCGGCACAAAGGCTGTGAATCTTCACATCCCTCCAGTGGGGAACTGGGCTGACACTCGGGCCTCTGGTCCTCTGGGCCACTGGGCTTGTCCACTCCTCCATGATCCTGCTTTTCTGGATGCCCATGGCACATGGTTGATGCTCCTGGTCCCACCCACTGGCTGGAACCATCTCCTTGGCCTTTAGAACTCAGCTCAGACATGCTTCCTCCTAAGAGCTCTCCTGGCCCTTCAAGACAGTGAGCCCCAACTACCCACTGAACCACAGGGGCCTGATATCTACCGGACTTGGAGCCCCTTCCGAGTACTGGGCTCCTCTGAGCAGTGAGCCTCAAATAGGTCACCCCATTTAAAGGGCACAACCACCTTACCAGTGGGTGTCATCATTCATGTCTCGAGTAGGGCCACTGAGCCTCAGAGTTGAAATCGCTCAAAGTCGCAATGAGTAGGCAGTGGAGCTGGGGTTTAGAACCAGGCAGTGTGGAGCCAGAGGCTTTGCCCAAACTATTTCACACCATCTCTCCAGAAGCTGCCCAGAGAAAGGAGGGGCCAGCTCTGCTGGGGGAGAGAGGAGTCAGGAAGCGCTGGGTGGAAACTTCTAGAGGGGTGCCAGGTATCAAAAGATGCATAGACCTTTGCCAGGCAAATACAGCAGGGAAGAGCCACCCCTGTGAAAAGCCCAGCAGGTACTAAGGCCTAGAAAAGAGAAATGTCAGAGGGTGGTGGCTCTGGGTTCCTGCAAGTGGGTTGTGAGGAGGAGGAGAAGCTGAAGGGTTAAGCCAGACCCCAGACCCACCATCCCCTACACACACACACACACACACACACACACACACAGACACATATGCACACACCACCTGGCCCAGGGGCTCACACTGGTCCTCCAGGTCAGGAAGTACCACAGCTGTGATACAGGAGGGAAGTGCAGTAGTGCTAGGATCTGACTGGAGACCCACCCCTCAGGGACCCATGTGAAGCCCCAGCAGGGTCCTTTGCAGCCATCACAGGGCCACGTGAGCAGCATTAAGGGTCTGAGTGGACACAAAAGACACCTCTGGGATGCGCTTATGAGGCATGCTTTTATTTAAAATATATTGTTCGGTTCCGGTGACGTTTGATCATATTCAATTAGAAGACAGTTGTTTGGTTTCGTTTCAATTTTTTTCCATTTAAAAAATGGTTGAAAATGAAAGTTGGTCACTCAGTTGTGTACGACTCTTTGTGACCCCATGGACTGTATCCTACTAGGCTCCTCTGTCTATGGAATTCTCTGGGCAAGAATACTGGAGTGGGCTGCCATTTCCTTCTCCAAGGGATCTTCCTGGATCTCCCAGGGATTGAACCTGGGTCTCCTGCATTGCAGGCTGAGTCTTTACCATTTGAGCTACCAGGGAAGCACTTAAAAATGGTTAGGCATGTTTTTAACCAAAAATTTTAAAAAGAATGTTTTTTTCATGAGAAATGTATGAAGACAGAGAAGTCATTCTCCTCTCTGTTCCCACTCAGTTCTCTCCCCAGAGGTCACCACTGCAATAAACGTGCCTTCCTGAGCCTTTCTATTTTCATAAACATGCACACAGCTGTACCCATGTATAGGACTTCTTTCTTAAGAGACACATATTTGTCTGCATCCTGCTCTTTTTCTCACACAGTAATACATGGTAAATTCATTATTCACCAATTCAATAAATATTCACTGGGATCCTAACTGTGTTCATGGCCTGGGCTGGGAGGCTGAGTAGAGAGCAGTAGAGACTGGAAGTAAGGCTCCTGCCAACCAGCTTCTGCAGTCCAGCAGGACTGAGAAATGCAGGCGGTTACTGGTAGCTGGAAAAGACCAGGAAACTCACCCCAGAAGCTCCAGAAAGTAACACATCCCTGCTGATAGCTTGATCCAGCCCAGTGAGATCTGTGTCAGACTTCTGAACTACAGAACTGTAAGATAACAAAGCCATGATATTAAAGGATGCTTGCTCCTTGGAAGAAAAGCTAAGACAAACCTAGACAGCATATTAAAAAGCAGAGACATCACTTTGCCAACAAAGGTCTGGACAGTCAAAGCCATGGTTTTTCCAGGAGTCATGTACGGATGTGGGAGCTGGACCATACAGAAGGTTGAGCGCCATGGAATTGATGCTTTCATTGTGGTGTTGGAGAAGACTCTTGAGAGTCCCTTGGACAGCAAGGAAATCAAACCAGTCAATCCTTAAGGAAATCAACCCTGAATGTTCATTGGAAGGACTGATGCTGAAGCTGAAGCTTCAATACTTTGGCCACCTGATGTGAAGAGCCTTGATGCTGGGAAAGATTTGAAGGCAGGAGGAGAACAGGGCAAGAGAGGACGAGACCGTTGGATGACATCACTGACTCAGTGGAATGAGTCTGAGCAAACTCTGGGAGGTAGTGAAGGACAGGGAAGCATCATAAAGAATCAGAATTGGACTTAGTGACTGAACAATAACAAGACAACAAGTTTGTGTTGTTTCAAGCCACCAAGCTTTTGGTAATCTGTTACAGCAACAAGTAGGAGACTGATACAAGTGAGTAATCCAGGAGTTCAAGTGAGAGATGCTTGGGCTTGGTCCCAGGTGGTGAGAGAGAAGCAGACTGATCAATTTTAGTACCTTCCATTACAAAGGGAGGGCCTCACAGGGGGAGAATTGGGGACTGAGTTGAGTGGATGCGGATGCTTCAGAAGAGGAAGGAGTCTTAGGTGACTCTGGGTTTGAGATGGGAAAATGGAAGATGGTGGTACTTTACTCTGCACACCTTGTGAGGGCAGGACTCTGTCTCATTCACTGCTGTGTCCCCAGCACCATCAGAGCATCTGGAACATAGCATGTGCTCAGTAAATATTTGTCGAGTGGATTTATTAATTAAATAAGTGGAGAATCTAGGATGCTTATGTTGGAGGGAAAGATAATGAGTTCAGCGATCACCACCATATGTCCCAAGCAGTTCTGTGGGCCCCCTGCAGTCATCAGAAGGATCCATCAGGAGCAATGAACCCATCCCTGGGATGAGAAAGATGAGCCTCAGTGGAGGGGCCCCCAACTGCCCTGGCCTGTGAGGCTAAGCTCGGAGAGTGTAGCCAGCCAGGAGTCCCTGAGGAAGGCAGGCAGACTGGAGGCAGCTCCCTGCTGACATTACCCCCTAATAGGAGGTCCTTATCACCCTGGATGGAGCCGGGTGCTCTACTTAATTCAGGAGAAAGCTACTCTCTGGGAAATAGGTGCCAATTTGCAGCAATCACAATAAGAAACATCCTCTCTCTGGCTGATGCAAGCTAACAAGGTAACAGGGCATTGTGCAGTAGGGAGAGATCAAAAGGGTTTTTTTTTCCAAGCCCACGGTGGGCACTTAATCCATCTTTTGCTCTCTCTCTCTCTCTCTCCCTCCATTACAGCTGCAGATGCACTATTTACAGGGCCTGCATTAGCTGCCTTTTCAGATATCGCACTTCCTCAAAACCACTTCAGAAGGAAAGTGAATTAGAAATGAGTTTGAGACGCAGGCAGGGGCTTTTGCTGCCTTCTCCCTGCGCTCAGGCCAGCAGCACCTTCCTGGCTGGATGCGAGAACCCAGGTCCATACCATCTCAGCTCCCAGGAGAATGACTCTGCTGTCCTCCAGACCCTGTGGACACTCTGACTGTGGCCCGTGAGGCTAGCCTGGAAGCAGCAAGGTGAAGGGCCAGCAGGTGTGGATGAGGAGCAGGTAATGCCTCCCAGGCAAACACAGGAAGCCAGGCTGAGATGAAGAGGCAAATCTGAGAGGTGGATCCTGATGGAGGTGGCAGGGTAGGGGTAGGGGTGCATTTTGGACAGCACTGATCTCTGTAGGACCTTCCCCAGGAGCCTTCCTGCTTTTTTCTGTCTGGGTCCCTAGCTTCCACCTCCAGGGAGTTCAGGGCCACTGCTAAGTTAGGGTGGTTGCCTGGGCAGATACCAAACTGATAAGGCCCAGGCCAGTGTCCCGACCTTTCTCTACCAGCTCCCTCCCACCTTCACCTGTCATCTCCAGGAATGCAACCACCCCTCTCAGATGCACTGGCATCTTCCATGTGTGAGTCCATGAAGGGCAGAGGGAAGGCAGAAATGTGGGAGCTTTCTGACCCCAGAGTGGGAGAAAATTTCAGTTCATGAGAATGTTCCACCAGAAATCCCCATCCAAGTTCCACCTTTTACAGGTAAGTTCATCTGTGAACTAAGTGACTTGCCTGAATTCCTTAAGACCTGGCCAGGGACCTGACATTTCTGACCTGTGGCCAAATTCTTCTGCCTCCATCAGGTGTAGGCATGCTCAGTCGTGTCCGACTCTATGTGACACTATGGACTGTAGCCTGTCAGATTCCTCTGTCCGTGAGATTTTTCCAGGGAAGAATACTGGAGTGAGTTGTCATTTCCTTCTCCAGGGGATCTTCCTCACCCAGGGAAGCATCTCCTGTATCTCCTGCATTGGCAGGTGGATTCTTTACTGCTTGAGCCATCAGAGAAGCCTCCATCAGATGGGTATAAAAATCTAGGCTGTACAACTGCAAAGAAACTCGGGCTTCATCTAGGCTGAGACTCCTGTCTGGAGGGGAGAAGAGGCTTCCACCCCTCCTCCAGCTCCATTTAAATTGTATCGGGATTTCCCCTAAGAGTTTGAAAGCAGATGAACTATTAAGTGAGAGGAGAAGCCACGGGCCTCCCTCAGACCTTCTCTGCTGACTGACTATGTGGGAAGCCAGCTCTCAAATAGCTCCCAATAATCCCCACCTCCTAGGTCTACACCTGTGATTCCCCGCTCTGAGGGTGGGTTGGACCTTGTGCCTTGAGTTTAATGAATAGAATATGGTCAGCGTGGTGGGAAGTCACTCCTAAATGAGGTTACAAAAAGATGCTACTTCTGCCTGCTGGCCTGCCCTGGCCTCTGTCCACCCACCCCCTGAAGGAAGCCGGGCACCACACTGGGAGCCCTCATCTTGTCAAGGAACTGGTGTCTCTGGCCAATCGTCTGCGAGACCCTGAACTCTGCCAACAGCCGTGTGCGTGAGCTGGGACACAGATCCTCCCCATTTGAGCCTCGAGAAGATTGCAGCCCTGGCTCGCAACCTGATCCTGTCCGTACAAGAGACCTTGAGACTTGAATCCCAACTAAGATGCACCCAGTTTCCTGACCCCCAGGAACTTCGCAATAACAAATGTTTCTTGTTTCAAGCTGCCATATTTTGGAGTAACTTGTTACAGTGTAGTTGATGGCTATATACAATGTCCTCTTTGGAAGACCACTTTTCATGAGACTGAAGCAAGAAAGAGCAGAGGCAGCTGTGAGGTTGCCACATACTGGTTCTGGGTAAGTCAGGAGACCTAGGCTTCGTTTTGGGTCCTGCTGCTGACCCACACTCTGTCCTTAGACAGGACCCTAACCATTTATGGGCCTTACTTCCCCAACTGCTGGGGAGGACTCTGGGTCAGTTCCAACTGCCTGTGACTTGAGACCTAGGAAAGGGAAGCTTCCAGGCCTGAGATGACTGCATACATCATGAGGAAGGGGAGGGAGAAGATGCCTGACGGCCGTGTACCACCCCTCTGCCCTTTTCCCCAGACCTGAGCCCTATGGCATGAGTCAGTCTTTAGTGACACCCTCTGACCTCAGAGGTGGGGGCACTCCAGATCGGTGGGAGGAAACTCAAGACACTGAGGGTCCTTTGGAAGGAAGAGTTGCCCTCACTGCCCTAGTCCTCTCCATCAAGCATGTCTCCTGCCTTCGGACCCCATGAGCCCTGAACAGATCTCTGACAGCCCCTTCCCCTCAAAGACCCAGCTGGGCTCTAGTCCCCGCCTCTTCCCCTGGGAGAGCACTCCACAGGGGGCCCAGGGGCCAAGAGGAGGCTCCCAAGGCAAAGACCCGACCCTTGCTTTTTCCCAGGCCCCAGCAGCAGCACAGGCCTCCTGCTCTGTACCCCAGGTGGGGGCTGGGTCTCTTCTCTCCACACCAGGCCTGGGACCGTCCCCAAGGTCCCACTTCCCTCCCTGGAGCAGTGGGAAAGCCTGGGAAAAGCCAGGCCGCTTTAACACTCCTGGGGGATAAAAACAAGCCCAAATAAGGGTCCATTTCTACCACATTCCTTCAGGCTGCAAGAGAATGCCAGGCCAGGGCAGTCTCCCCACGGCCGCCTCCCCCCACCAGGGCCAGGCCAGGCCTGACGTCTCCAGGCCAGGAAGAGCTGTCTCAAGACCAGGCCCTCTGCAGCCAAGTTGGCAGGATTGCTCCCTGCAAACTCTGTCATCTGTGAGTCTGTCATCTCACTCACAGGCTGGGGACAGGGGCTCCTGCAGGACATTCGCTGAAGGGCCAAGACTGTTGGGGACCCCCCCAGAGGTTCCTGGAACCCTGACAGGCTATTGTCACTCAGCTTTGGATCACTCCATAAGGTTCTTGCCACATTTTATGCTCTGGCTGATTCTCTTTCTCACAAGCTATTCAATTCTTCTAAGTCAGGGTTTCTCAACAAACATTTGGGGCTGGATAATTCTTTGCTGGTTCTTCCCCAGTGGCTCAGCCTTAAAGAATTTGCCTGCAGTACAGGAGACTCAGGTTCAACCCCTGGGTTGGGAAGATCCCCTGGAGGAGGAAATGGCAATCCACTCCAGTATTCTTGCCTGGACAGTCTCATGGACAGAGGATCCTGGTGGGCTGCAGTCCACAGGGTCACAAAGAATTGGAGCACAAGCATAATTCTTTGCTGGGGGCAGGATAACCAGCTGTCCTGTATGTTAGAGTATTTAGGAAGCACCCCTGGCTTCTACCCACTAGATGTCAGTAGCACACCCCCACCCCTATGGGTTATATTAACAAAACTTGCTCAGATATACATCAAGAATCACCCCCAGTTGAGGATCACTGTTCTAAATGCACTTAAAGGCCTCTGACTGGTCTCTGATTAAATGTCCTTACTGCATGCAGGGCTTAGGAGGAAGAAAGACAGGTGGCAGAGAGGAAGGAAACCTCACTGGCCCCATGACCACAAACCCCTAACACACACGCACACACACACACACACACACACGCCCCCAGGGTGAGAGCTGATAATTGATCCTTCCCCAATCTTGAGAGGCCAGTATTAACATCCCTGCTTTGTCAAGGAAGCTCGGGTGGCTATGTGGCTTGCCCAAGGCCACACAGCTCAGCAGAGGCAGAGCTGGGCTCCAGCCCAGGGCATGGGCCCCCAGACCTAAGCCATACTACCCTCCCCGGTCTATGGATGAGAGACCACACCTCCCTCACTGACCTACTTCAGGGTCCTAGGCCCCCACATTCCCCCACTCAGACTGGGTCTCCTGAGCCTCCTGGGTTGACTCCTCCTTCCCATCGCTGCGCTGTCCTGATCCCGGGTGATCGATTTGCATACCATATCGATCTCAAGAGCCATGTAATATGTTTGACTTGTGGCACTTTGCATAATTTTCTGATTAAGTTACTTATTTAACCTATTGACCTTTTCTCTTAATTAGAGTATCTGGGTACTGCAAATGTTGAGTAGTAATCAAGTTGTGCATTTCCCCGAGTGGAATTCACATCCTCGCCACTTCCCCACTCCTTCATGACTTCGGCTTCCTCTGCAGTGGCTCCTGTTGAACCAGCTGTCCCCTCCCGTCCACCCCCACCCCCCAGCTTTCCCCTGAGGGGTATGAGAGGTGCGCACATGGGGCCAGGCCTTCTCTAAGCTTCTGCTGTCCAGAAGCCTCCAGAACCAGGAAGGGACCAAGATAAGGGGACAGCATCGCTGGAAATAGTATCCCCAGCTGAGTGGACAAAATAAGGCACATATGTGGGTCAGAGTAGTGGACCCTGTATCCGTTAGCTATTGTACGTAACAAACCACCTCAAAACGTAGTAGCCTGCAACACCACCCATGGATTATTTTCGTAGGAGTTTCTGGGTTGGCTGGACAGTTCTGAAGATCTGCAGCAGGCTCTGGTGATTTGGCTAAGCTCACTTACCCATCTGCAGCCAATCAGTGGCCTGCAGGGGACTGGCTGGGACGAGTGTGGTTTTCTCTGTCAGTCTCCTAGAGTCTCCAGCAGCTGACCTGGACATGTTCTTACCAGTGATGAAGGAACAAAAGTGACAGGAGAGCATGCCCCAATGCACAAGTGCTTGTGAAACCTCCACTTGCATTATACCTATTACCTCACCATTGGCCAAAGCAAGGCACCAGCTGAGCCCAGCATCAAGGATATGGCAGAAAGCTCTGCCCACAAAGGAAGGAGAAATGACCCAGGCCAGGTGAGCCTCTTCTGTCCCCCTCTGAGGAAGAGGTGCTCACTTAGAGTCTTGACACAAGTGCAAAGCAAGGTGATCTTCTTCCTCCTGCCCTTCTCACCCTGGACACCAATCCCAAGTGTCAAAGCCCAGTGTGGTGAGCCTGTGGCCCAGGAAAGGGAGGTTGCAGTTTGCTACAACTTCTTATCCCAGCATCTACTTTTTAGAGGGTCTGGATTGATACCCTTTCAAGGGCTCTTAAAAATCTTCATTCTCTTCTGGTTGCACTGGGGCAGGGGGGATACAGAGAGTCTGTCTCAGGTGCTCTGTGCCCCTGACCACCACCCTCTCCCCGAGTGTGGCCACATCGTCTCCACTCTGCCAGCACTGGCCCAGAAAATTCCAGCAAAGTTCTTGCCTCCCAGGGATCCATGCAGGCAGGGAAGAGGTCCTTCTTACTCTCTCCCCAAACCTCTTTTACTCAGCATAATTACTTTGAGATTTTCATCTATGTTGTTACCTGTACCAACAATTCATTCCTTTTTATTGCTAAGCAGTATTCCTTTGCGTGGATGGACCACAATCAGCTTATTCATTCACTTCTTGATGGATAACTTGAATTGTTTCCAGTTTGGGGCAATTGCAAATAAAGTTGCTACATTCACACAAGTCTTGTATAGACATAGGTTTTCATTCTCCTGGGTAAATATATAGAAGTGTATTGTCTGGATCATAGGGTAGAGGTATGCGTAGCCTTCTACGTAACTGCCAAGCCATTTTTCTAAGTGGTTGTAATTTTACATTCCCACAGGTGGTGTCTGAGAATTCCAGTTGCTCTACATCCTCACCAGCACAAAGAATGATCAACCCTTTCAACCATTCTAGTGAGGGTTTAGCAGCATCGCTCCATGGCTTTAATTAGAACTTCTTGACTGACTAATGAGCATATTTTTATGTCCATAGGTCTTCTTTTAAACTGGACATCGGATTGTGCCATGACAGACTGTATCTTTCAGCCTCCCTTGCAGCTAACTATAATCATATGATTAATATTAATTTTATAAACTTCACTCATGCTTACTTAAAAGAAAATTGCTTGCCCTCATTCCACACTTAGGATCAACTTGCTTTTGCTGCAGTACTACTGCATAAAACCACCCCCAAATTCAGTGGTACACAAGTATGAGTATTTATTTCTGACACATCCACAGATCTCAAAGCAGCTGCTTCATTTCCAGTCCTAGGTCAAGTTCAGGTCTGCCCCACATGTCTTGTTCCCACACGGAGGCTCCCAAGAGAGCAGTCACCTTGGGCAGGTTCTTCTCACGGCTGAGGTCAGAAGCTCCCAGAGGATCAGATGGAAACTTATGATGCCTCTTAAGGCCTAGACTTGGAACTGGGGCAGGGGAGTTTATTCCCGCTGTGAAGTTTATCCCTATTGTTTTTGATAGACCAAAAAAGAAGTGAAAATTTGCTGGACCATGAAATCTCCCAGTGTACTCGTCCCCTCCCACAAGCTGGAACACAGATGTGTCTGCGACCCACATTGACCATGAAGCTGAGATTATTATTCTAGGGATGATGGAGCCGCAGGATGGAGGGTCCCCAAGAGTCCTTGTGGAGCTGAACTGTGGCCCACCAGTTCCCCTCTCGCCTGAGGATGGTGAGGCCAAGATGCAATAACCTCCATCTTCTTTAAGACATCGCATTTTTAACCCTCTTTGTTCCAGCAACCTAGACTTCACTCTCGTATATGCTCCAGTTTTTCCTTTTCTGACACAGGGAAAACTTGTTTTTGTTTTACTTTGCTTTAATCTCTTCTCAGGTGGAAAAAAATTACCCAGCCAGCATTCTTTCATGTCTGGCAGCCAGAAGAGGGAAGACCCTGGGGTCAAAATGCAAAAGTTAATGCTTCAAGCTACCATCCAGCCACATGACCTGCCCCACTGGGTGTCTCCAAGAATTCTGGGAGCCGACTTGCCATGTTCAGAGCACCCCCTTCCCTGTTCTCCTGCTGTCCAGTGCGTTCACCTTCCTCCCACATGGAGCTCCTGGCTCCGCTGTCCCCAGTGCCACCTTCCCCGGGCCTGGGGCTCCTCCTGCAGAGCGGGGTCCCAGAGCCAGCCCGCTCTCCCTCTCTCTGACTGGCAGCACCCCCATCCAACCCTGCTCCACTCGACAAACACTAAATAGCAGGCTCTGGCATCTCCTGAAGTTCTGCTCTCATTAGCACACTGGGAGGTAAGTGCAGGCAACCAGGGAGAATTTACCCTGCAGCAACAGGCTTCTCCCAGAGAAGCCAAACACACCCCAGCAGGTAGTGAGTGCAGAGGCTGGGCCTCCAAATACTTCTGGAATCACTCCCTTTCCCTCTCCACAGAGCCAACCCACTCCTCTTCTCTCTCCCCGTGTCTTCCGCAGCCTCAGCCCCGCTTTTGTGCCCCTTTACAGCAGGCTCAGCTGTCAAGCTCTTCTCCCATGGAACTACGGTGGGAAACATCCCAGCCTCATCAAAGGCTGTTTCTCCTCCAGGCACACTCTCTGGCCACTGGCAACTCCACCCCATGGCAGGAAAAACCCCCAGTCTCACTGCCTGCTCTCCTCCCTGCCCTCAATACCCTTACCTTCTTCTCTGCCTGGGCAAATTCCTTCCCATCTGCCAAGTCTTGATTTAATGACACCTCCTCCAGGAAGCCTGCCCTCAGCCTCCGATTGCAGTGGTACTTTTTTCCTCCTCTGGCTTCTACTGGCGCACGAGCATCTCTGTTCTAGTTCCAGCCCCTCTGTATCATTGTGAGGTGTTTATCTGTTTTCCTCACTTATCAGTCTGTGCCTGCTTCAAGGGAAAGGTCATGGTCTTTTTTTGTATTCAGGTCTCCAACACCTGGCCTAGTGCCAAATAAATGACAAATATCGAGCCCATGTTTATTGATGCCTGAAGCAATGAATGAGCAAAAACAGACAGGTGAAGAAACAAACAGCCAGTTAGATGGGAGTCTGCTTGGATGCACTTTCCCTTCCTAGCACTTATTTCTGTTGAAGTACGTCTTATATATTTATTTACTATATCCTCTCCCAGCCACCCTGCGTATGTACTGTGTGAAGCCACAGGCTGCGTGTTTCATTCACTGCTGTATCTTCCATACTCAGCTTAAGGCCTGGAATGTAGAAGGTGCACAATAAATATCTGTCGTGCAAATGGAAAAAATGAACATGGATTGGAAGATAAGAGGTTGTAGGGGTGGGTACCAGGATAAAAGCAGGAAAGGTCCACTCGAGTTTCATAATCCAGAGAAACCTGGCCACTTTTTCTTGAGGAAGAAAAGAGTTTAACTGGTCTCTTGGTTTCATAAAGACAAGGCCCAGGCTTGATCTAAAGTGTGCTGTGCTGTGCTGTGCTTAGTAGCCTCAGTCGTGTCCAGCTCTTTGTGGCCCCGTGGACAGAAGTCCATGGGGTTCTCCAGGCAAGAATCCTGGAGTGGGTTGCCATGCCCTCCTCCAGGGGATCTTCCCGACCCAGGGATCAAACCTACATCTCCTGCATTGCAGGTGGATTCTTTACCACTGAGCCACTGGGGAAGCCCCATCTAAAAGTACAGATTAAGGAAATTCAGGGCCATCTTCTTCACAAAATAATCATTAAGCATCTGCCCTATGGACAAGGGCCTATATCTATACGTTTTTGTTTTTTAATGTTAAATGAATGGCAATTCTTCCTTGGGTTCTGGTGAGTTACTCCTGATGAGTGAGAGGTACAGATGTCATAGTCTTGGACCCAGAGAGAGAAAAGAGATGAGAGAAGATGCTGAGCTGAGGGGGGGCTGCAACACCCCCCGGGCCCCTCCCCCCAGGACTAGGGAGACAGGCAGGGACAGGCATCCTTGTGATGGGCCATGAGAACACTGATGTGTGCACGATAAGTCGCTTTAAGTGTCACTCTTTAAGACCCCACGGACTGTAGCCCGCCAGGCTCCTCTGTCCATGGGATTCTCTAGGCAAGAATACTGGAATGGGTTGTCATTTCCTCCTCCAGGGGATCTTCCTGACCCAGGGATGGAACCTGTGTCTCTGATATTTCCTGCATTGGCAGACAGGTTCTTTACTGCTAGCACCATCTGGGAGGCCTGAGGACACTGATACTGAAGGGTAAATTTTAAGTTTTCTTTCTGTGGGCCACAATTTCCTTAGAATGTTCTCAATACCATCCATTACCTATGACAACTGTATGTCACAGGAGACTTGGAGAGTAAGACAGGTGCTATGTCCATGTTTGGTGCAAACTGTTAGGGAGGAGAAGTCAGGACAAGCTGGTGAGGATGAGGGGAGAAGCCCACAACAGCACCTCATGGAAAGAGGTGACAGCAACAGCCACCCCAAGGAAACACTCCCCAGAAAGCCTCAGTGAGATGTAGGTGGGGCTGAGGTTTCCTCCAGTCAGACATGGTGAGGTATCAGACTAGGATGGAAAAGGAAAGAATGTCTGCAAGAGCCTAGAGAACAGGAAGGCACAGATTATTAAAGGGTGGATGGATGGATAGATAGATGGACTGACAGGTTGATGAAAGGGTAGATGAGGGGATGGGTGGAAGAAAAGATGGATGGACTAGAGAATGAGTGGAAAAATAAATGAATAAGTGGCCATTATTACTCCCTCTGCTTACAGTATGTGGACCCAAACAGAGTGACTGGCCACTTGGATGTCTGAGTTACAAAGGAAACGGGTAATCGTGTTGCCCATCTGGAACTCACTTCACTGCTTAGAGTCCTAAAAAACAACCCCGTCTCTTCGGCTTCCTGGCCCTCTGCCCTGGCAAGTCTTGTCCAGGCTGGTGCGTGGATATGCTGCAATCAGCTCAGGGGAGGAAATCTCCTAGTTAAAATATTCAACTGCAGCAGCTAAGAATGCACACTGATTAGCCAAGTGCACCCAGGCCCAGCTACTCCACTCCACCGCACGGGCCTGATTAGTATAGGAGGAGGCTCGGTCAGCAGAGGCTGCAGCCCCTAGAAGGGGCCCTGGCTCTGCCAGCTCTTTATGGACCTTCCCTCTGGAGGGGGGCAGATGGACGGAGGGGCTGTTGCTGACCCCCAGGAAGTCAGTCTTGCTCCAGGTCTCCTGCTGCCTCTTTAAGACCAGGATCCTCACAGTCTGCCAGGCTGTTTCCTGGCTGACCACCTACCATTCAATCATTTCATCATACAGCACTTTGAAGCTGATCTTATTACTACTCCCATTGTATAGATGAGGAGACTGAGGCTCAATGGAGTCAAGTAGGCTATAGAACTAGAATTCAAACCCCAATCTTAGGTTCACATGTAATACTACTGTCTCTGTACAGGCATCTGATGGTAAGGGTGCCCAGTCAGGGACCTGAAGGGACCCTATTTGTCCAAAAGGGCTGACCAGGTAGGATGAGGCTGACCAAGGAGTCCCTCCTTTGTGGGTTCGTCTCAGTTCCTTCAAGGGAGATAGTTACACAGACCTCCATTCCTGGACCTAACTATAGCTCACAGATATGCCCTCTGACCCCAAGAACGGGTCCTTCACCTTGCCCTACCACCTGGCCTCGCAGCCCTCATACCCAGAGCCAGGGACCCGGTCTCCTGGTTGCCCTAAGCCATCATCACTGGTCCCGGAGGAGCTCCACCCATCTCAAACCCTCTTCCTCATCAGAGTCTAACAGGGTGCGGCAAAGCCTCTCTCAACTCAAGACAAGAGCAACTGTGGCTTGGTCTTGCTCCCACCACTCCCTGCTCCCCTGACTGCTGGTGGAGCCCACAGGACCCTCCTCAATCTTTCCAGCTTCCCTCGCTCTCTTGACCTCTCGCCATCACTCAGTGCCCTAGCCACACCCACATGCCGCACAACTTCCCCAGTCGCTCATTCTGCAGCAGGGCAAACCGCTTCCCTCCTCCTTCCCATCCACTCAGCAAACCCCAATCCTCTTTCAAGACTCAACTTGAATATCATTTTCTTAGCGGAGACTTTTCAGCGCCCCTCCTCCACCTATCCGAAGACTAAGTAATCACTCCTTCCTTTGGATCCTTCTGGGTCTGCACCTCTCATCAGACATATGCTGCCCTGCCCACGGCTGCGATAGCACCTTAGATAGATGGCACTAGGGAGAGGGAAAGATGAAACAGTGAACCTCTCACTTGGCACCAACCTGGTCCTGAGCTCTGTACTTGCAGAATCAATAATCCCAGAGAACACTCTTGGGGCTAGGCTGGGGGAGGGGAGTGATCAAGAGAGGCTTCTGATCTGGCCTCCTGTGTCCCATCAACCTATCCCCAGGGCAGTATCAGCTCCAGTGTGGAGCCATGATCACAGTCCAGACATCTCCTCCCACGAAACGAGTTTGCTGTCAAACCTCCCCTTTCCTCACAGTGACACAACCTCTGTATGTTAGTATTTGACTAAAGACTACTTTTCTCACACTCTGTTGCAGGTAGGTAGGTCCTGAGACTAAACTCTGGCCAATGAGATGTAAGCAGAGGGTAATGACTTGCTTAAACCTTTTTTAAAGGAAGCTGGAATGTACCTTTCCCCTTCTTTGGTCATCGCTTGCTCCATCCTGCTGCCTGGGATGCTTTGAACTTTAGCTTCCATTGCAGATCATTTGAATGAGAACCACACTTTAGGGGTGGAGAAGCAAGAGCTTAAGAATAGCAAAAATGTTTTATCAGCCATGCATTAAGTACCTCCAGGTTTGTAAATGAAAGCAAAATAACCACGTCTCTTCTTCCTCTTCTTTTTTATTTTTTCAAGCTACTGCTTGCTTAGGTCTCTGTCCTGTGAAGCAGAACCCAGCACAGGGTCCTACCCACTAACCTCCGTTGGCATCACCTCCAGAGTCTCAGGCTGTGTTCACGGTCAGATATTCGATCCCTTCTTCTCCCAACAGGCACCTTATTCTTATTCTTAAGATGGTCCTTAATCTCTACAACCACCCCAATAACCTTTGAAGACCACATACCAAAAGAATGTGAGAGGTGTAACCTTTGTCAGTTGAAAATCTTGTGCTATAAACAATCACGTATTAAATGTGGTAACAGTGATTAACTCTTAATCATAGGACTATGGGTGTTTTTTACTTCTTCCCTTCTTTGCATATTCTCATTTTCCTCAGTGAACATTTATTACTCATTATAATAAAAAGTAGGAACTTCCCTGGTGGTCCAGTGGTTAAGAATCCACCTTCCAATGCAGGGGACATGAGTTCAATCCCTGATCTGGGAACTGGGATCCCACATGCTGTGGGGGAAACGAAGCCCACGTGCCGCAACTACAGAGCATTCCCCCTCTGGAGCCTGCTCACCGCAACTAGAGAAGCCCACGCCCCACAACAGAGAACACGCAGGCCGCAACTGAGACTCAGTACAACCAAAACGAATAAGTATATAAATAGTATAAAAATAATGACAGAAATAATTTAATTAAAAAAGTCCAATGCAACTCTAATCAAAAAAGTACACCAATGTCTGAGAACAAATCAAAAGTTGGGAGGATAATAAATATTTCCAGAGTAGGCTTTCCTGGTGGCTCAGCTGGTAAAGAATCCACCCACAATGCAGGAGACCTGGGTTCTATCCCTGGGTTGGGAAGAACCCCTGGAGAAGGGAACGGCTACCCATTCCAGTATTCTGGCCTGGAGAATTCCATGAGGTCACAAAGAATCAGACACGACTGAGCAACTTTCACACACTCACAAAGAGGGCAGGCAAAGAAAGGAGTGACGCCTCTCTGAAGGTACCATGTACAGAAGGTATATTTGTCCAGTCTCCACAATCAGAGATATATATGGGCTCGCTCTAATCCTCATAAACCCCAAAGGCAGGTACTATCTCCATGTCACAGAGTAAAAAAACTGCTCAAAGAAACAAGATATTTTCCTCAAGGTTGTTTATCACATAGCTAATACCTGGATGTGGAATTTGAATCCAAAGCCTGCTCTATTTTACCATATGAAGCTATTTCATTTTCCATGATACCCGTCAGTTCAGTTCAGTCACTCAGTCTTGTCTGACTCTTTGTGACCCCATGGACTGCAGCATGCCAGGCCTCCCTGTCCATCACCAACTCCCAGAGTTTATTCAAACTCATGTCCATTGAGTCGGTGATGTCATTCAACCATCTCATCCTCTGTCGTCCCCTTCTCCTCCTGCCTTCAATCTTTCCCAGCATCAGGGTCTTTTCAAATGAGTCAGTTCTTCACATCAGGTGGCCAAAGTATTGGAGCTTCAGCTTCAGCATCGGTACTTCCAATGAATATTCAGGACTGATTTCCTTTAGGATGGACTGGTTGGATCTCCTTGCAGTCCAAGGGACTCTCAAAGTCTCCTCCAAAACCACAATTCAAAAGCATCAATTCTTTGGTGCTCAGCTTTCTTTATAGTCCAACTCTCACATCCATATATGACTACTGGAAAAACCATAGGTTTGAATAGACAGACCTTTGTTGGCAAAGTAATGTCTCTGCTTTTTAATATGATGTCTAGGTTGGTCATAACGTCACCGTTATAACAGTTAAAACTTTTAATTATCAGTTACTAGTGGAAGAAATTTCAACCCAAACTAGACTAAGAAGGGAATTAATCGGCTCACAAAACTGAAAAGTCTGAGGGGAGTTTCAGCTGCAGCTTGACTGGACTTCAAACCACATCAGCAGGGCATGTCTTTCGTCTTTTAACTGTCCTCTTCCTAAATTCTTCATGGTAGCAACCTTCAGAGAAATAACTCCAACCTGCAGGTACTGGGGCTTCTATCCAAAGGGGGAAATCACACATCTTTGTCCCAGAATTCTCAGCTAAAGGGTCTTTTATCTCATTGGCTCTGTGAGTCATGTGCCCATCCATGAACCAATCACTGTGGCCTCAGGGATGTCAGGGGGTGGTGCTCCTACTCCAAAAGTTCTGAAAGTTTAGGTGATGGGATTTCCCAAACGAAATTCTAAGAGTTATTTAACAAAAGAAAGGTGCAGGGATGTTGTGGGCCGAACAACAGATATTCCTCCCCACCCAGCTCCCAATCCCCATCCTCTGCCTCGGGCTTGGCCTCTTGGAATCACTTCTTTGTGTAAATGCACAAACCCACCACTGAAGCGTGTGCAGCCTGTGGAAAAAATGGCTTCTGTAAGACCACTTATTCCTTTCCCAAATGGACTTTGTTCTTGAAATCCTTTAATGAGGAGCAAGCCGGCAAAACACATCTATCTGGATGTGGACTCAGGGCCAGAGGCATTTGATGATTTATTAATTGACCCACCAAATCTTGTGCCTCCCTGAGGCCCATGCTAACAGGCCATTTCATTTATTACTGGGCAAAGTTTGAGTCCATGAAACAGATTCTTTCAAGTACTTGTTACAGAGGAATTTGCTTTGGCCAATTCAAGTCAATGAGCACTTATTAAGCACCAATTATATGTCATGGACATTGAGCTGGGAATGCAGAGACAGAGGTCGCCCAGATCCTGCTCACAGACCAGTGGGTGGGAACTGGCCTGTGACAATGTTTTCGGTATTCTGCAGACAATGCTGCGCTAGTTTCCAGGGCCGCCATAAGGAATGACCACAGAGGGAGTGGCTGGAAACAACTGAAATGTATTCACTCACAGTTCTGGAAGCCAGAAGGATGAACTCAAGGTGTCAGCAGGGTTCATTCTTTCCAGAACCTCTGTTCTGGGTCTCTTTCCTGATTTCTGGTGGCAACTGGCCATTCTTGGCCTCTCTTGGCTTGTGGACAGCCCCTGTCTCCATCTTCAGGTGGTCATCCCCTCTGTGTCTGTATCAAATCCCCCTCGACCTTTTATAAGGACAGTTGTCATTGAGTTTAGGGCCCTATCTAATCCAGGATGATCTCACCTGGAGATCCTGAACTTTATCTGCAGAGACCCTTTTTATTCCGAGTAAGGTCACGTTTACAGGTTCCAGATGGATGTCACATTTGGGGCCCACCTCTCCACCCACAGTCAACTGTTCAGGATACAGAGAGGCTTCAGAGAAGGGAGTGGTTTCTGTCTATAGAAGGCGAGGGCAGTAGAGACCCACAGAGGAGGGCACAGGGGAGCTCTCCAAGAGGAGAACAGGGGTCTCTGTTCTGAAGAGGGAACAAAGGGAGCCAGGGCTTTGCAGGAAGGAGCAGGGGCTGAGACAGAGGAAAGAGAAAGAGTAGTCACCTTCAGGGAACAAGCAGCCAGGACGTGGCAGGAGAGTGACAAAGGATGAGGCTGGAGAGGGAGGTGGGGCCAGACCTCGACAGGGCTGAGGAGCCTTGCAAAAGAGTCTGGACTTGATCCTGCAGGCGCCACGGAAGAGAAAACTGGTTTGCTCTGTATGGACCAGTTCTTGGCTCTACTCAGAGGCTCTTTTCTTATGGATTTTATGCATTTCCTTTACAGTCATGGCAAATTATAGATTGTGAGCTACTTGAGGGTAAGATTCACGTCTGATTTACCTCTGAATCTAGCACAATGCCCATGTGTGACACACAGTGCGTGCTCAGAAACACATCCTGTTTAACGAATGAGCCAAAAGAAGTGAAAAGGTGGCTGCGGAGGACGGATGGCCTCCAGTCCTCACCCATCAGAGGCAGCGTGGAAATAAAGTACAGAACTTGTGTTTATGAGACTCCATCCAAATTGCAGTTCTGCCACTTAGGAGCTCTGTGACCTCAGGTAACCCCTTCACTTTCTGGTTCTCAGCTTGCTCCTCTGAACGATGGAAATAATCATCACTGCCATAAACACCACAGGTTAATGTCTGGACCTCAGGCGTGTGTGGCCTGCCCCGGGTAGCCTCCAATAAACAGGAGTTGTATCTGAAGAGGCTGAAGCACTGAAGGAGTGGGGGCCCAGAGCTGGGCTGGCCGTGGGAGCAGCTTCAGCAGCTCAGAAGCCAGAGGCTCGGTGGCCGGCCAGTGACGCATCTGGCATGTGGGCAGGCCCTGGCTGCGGCTGTGTCAGACGATGCTTCCGTGACAAGTCGTGGACTGCCTCTGCAGCTGCTCACACACATTGTGCGGTTGTCTGTCTGATGGAACCAGGAGTTTCTCAGTCCCAAAGCCTGAGGGTGGGCTCCAGATTGGCCAAAGTGCAACATTACCCAATTCAAACGACTGAGAGGCCTTCCGCCCTAACCTGGGTCCACCCAGCCTGTCACCCAACTCCTGGGCTCCACAGGCTGCCTGGGAGGCCTAGGGATAGAGCTTCCAAGGTGCCTTGTGCTCCAGGGTCCTCTTCGAGGGCCCAGTCCTGGCTCTGCTCCTGCTGTCCCTCTGTCAACTAGGGACCCCCACAGTGCCCTGCTTGGCCACAGCCTCCTCCTACCTCCTGTGACCTTTGAGTACCAGGTCAACACCATCCTCTTCCCTGGCATCAGCTCACCGATGCAGAGCCACAGCTCCTAGGGAATCTGGGACCATAAGAACATTCCCCTGGAGGATCTGGACTTGGAACCCTGAGTCTATTGGCCACAGGATCAGCCTTAACAGGCTTTAGCTTCTGTTGGCACTTGGAGCTCATAGCAGACATGTACACAAATCCCCAGATGTGGGAATAAATGCTCCTGCAGAGAGAACAGGGCACAGGCAGGAGCTGAAAGTGAGAGGAAACGACTTCCGAGGGGCTATCAGTTCCTGCCAGTTCCTGCAAGCCCAGTTGTCCTGCAAGCCCAGTTGTCCCTCCTGGTACTGGAAGTAGAGCGAGTGAGTTTCAGTTTCCTACAACTTGGAAATCTCTGCCACAAATATGCTTGCCCTCCTAGCTAAACGCGACTCTGCCTAAAAGGACCAACTTAAGTTGTTCATTCACGATGCCAGTGCCTGGAGCTGTGCATTTCGTGCTGATGCAGAAGGATGACAGACAACACGTACTGTGCCTGCGAAATGCCTGGCCAGTGTTGAGTCTTTAAATCTTTGCAGCAGTGCTTTGAAGAGGTACTATTTTAGGTCCAGTTTTCAGATGAGGGACCCAGGGAACACACAGAGGTGTTAAGCAGTAATGCCAAGGGGACCTATGCTTATGTAATGGAGTTGGCCTCTGGTTGCAGAGTCCACACTCATAGCCCCAGGCCACGCTGACTGTCTGAGACCAAGACGTCAGTAAGACTGGTCCCTGCCCCAGAGCCCAGTGGTGAGGTGGCAGAGCAGGAGATACTTTGTAACCACTGAGATAAACAGCAAAGAGAGAGAGATTGCAAGTGCTGTGGCTCACACAAGAAGCAGCCTTGAACAACCCAGGAAAGCCGGAGGTCTTCACTGAAGGGTGACCATCGAACTGGATGTTGAAGGATATATAGGAGGCATCAGGGTAGAAACAGAGGTGAGATCATCCCAGACCAAGGGAACAGATGATGCACAGGTGAGAAGACAGGCAAGCCTTGTGTGCCTTTTCTAGCCCGTGCCGATCCCATTCTCCTCTGGGTCCTATTGCACTGACTGGGATGCTCACAGGCTGATTAAATGCCCAGTGGACAGGTGTTGTGCGAGTCTCCTCTGTATCCACAGAGGCATATGTACATGGCTGGTCTCTGCCTCTTTAAACCAAGTGTCCCACTCCAGGACTGTGTGGAAAGCTGATCCCCAGGAGGAACAACAAGAATTGCCTCAAAGCCTTTCTGTCTCCCAGTTCCAGAGATACCAACTCCTCATAGCATGTCCTGCCTTCAGCCTCTCCCTCTCCTTCAGGCCTGCCATCTGGTCCTTCCCTTAGTGCTCATCTCACCCACAAAGAGCCTCAGTCCACTCAGATAAGACACATGTCTGAACCACCCAGCACCCAGGAGCCTGCTCTGTCCCCAGGTCAGCTAATGTCCTGGCCCACCTGCCCTGTTTCTACTGAAAGGGCTCAGTTAGAGAGCAGAATTTGTGTGCTGCTTCTTTGCTTGGCAGTAAAGCCCCAATAAACTCTGAAAAGCTCTCCTCTTGGATCCTGCACTAATTACAACAAACAGAATTCTTTAATGTATTTCTGGGCTCCCTAGAAAGTAAGGGAAATTCCCACGGCCAGACATGGACAAAAAAGAGAGCAAGATCAGCAAACTGAAACTTGCATGTAAAAGGCAGAATTCGCTGGAGTGCAAACATCAATACTATGGAGAGGAGACTAGCCCTGTGCAGAAGGCAAGGTCAGAGATCTGACCAAGACTTCAACTTTAATCAGGAGACCTCTGAAGGGGACTAAAGTAGATCCAGATCTCTAGAGCTCATTGCTTCTCATCAGAATTATATATCAATTCTCTGAAAAAATAACCTACAAATCAAGGTCTGGTGGGATTATCAGATAAGTTCAATGAAAAAATAAGCTCACAGTGGAAACTATCAAACATATATGAAATGGGTGAGAATCAGCCAAATGATTTTGACCTTCAAATGCTTTAGATGTTGGAATCATGATACCTAAGATATGATAACCCTGTATTAAATCACCCTATATTAAATAAATAAAGAGGTAGAAGAAAGAGCTGAAAATGTTCAGGGGGCAAAAAAATATCAAAACTAATCAGGCAAATATGAAAATGAGTAACATAGGACTTGGGGAAGTGAAAAATAATTTTGAAATTTAAAATTCATTGGCTGAGTTAAACAGTGGATTAGACACAACTGAATAGAGAATTAGTGATCTGGAAGACAGAGCTGATGAGATTTCTGAGAATGTAGCTCAGAGAGGCAGATGGATGAAAGGCTAAGTGATATGAAGGATGAAATGAGAAGGAGTAATAATAAATGAAAGAGAGCCAATATTCAAAGAAGTAATGGCTGAGAAAATGTCCAGAACTGATGAAAATTGATAAATCTACAGACGCAGAAACGTAAAACATAAAACATTAACATAAACATATCCAACAAGACTAAGGAAATAAATTCATGTCATGAGAAAGAGAAGACCCTAAATCCTGCTTTGCAAGACAGCAAAGCAGGTCATCCCCAAAGGAATGACAATTAGGTTGACAGCAAAATTCTCATCAGTAGTGGAAGCCAGAATACAGTAGAATAAGACCATCAGAGCGCTAAGAGAAAGGAACCATCGAAGAACAAAAACCAGAGACAAACAAATGAAAAACCCACTTTCAAGGTTGAGGGCAAAACACAGTTTATAATCAGTGAACTTCCCGAAAAGCATAACTTCAGAAGAAGGAACCCAGTCTCAGAAGAAGCGTGAGAAAGAAGGAAAATTTGGGTGAACATGTGAGTAAACACAAACAAGACGTTATCTTTAAGGTAAATACAATAATAATAACTGCCTCAATAGTAACAATAAACAATACACAAATATGAGGCTTAAACAGGAAAGATCTAAATTACCCACCGGCAGTACCATGTCATTCAGGGGAAGGGCGACTGTACTAAAGCGTTTGAACATTCCTTTGATGTTTCCTACACTGCTGAGATGCAGAAGGAGATGGCAACCCGCTCCAGTATTCTCGCCTGGAGAATCCCCATGGACAGAGGAGCTTGGTGGGCTACAGTCCCTGGGCTCACAAATGGCTGGACACAACTTAACAACTAAACCACCACCACCATGCTGCTGAGAAGAAATGTTTAGACGTTGCTTAATAATGTTAAGTGTACAAGGTGAAAAGTAAATTCAGTAAGTAAAAGAATATACATTAAATGTATAACTTACAAAAATGTGGAAGAAACAAATTATTTAATTAAACCAGTAATAATCATAAAAAGCAAGAAAAATAAAGAAAGAGAAAGTACAAAAAAGACCAGGCAAAGAGGAAGTACAGAGTAAGCTGTAAGAAGCAAATACAAATATGTCAACCAAAACAATACATATAAAGAGACTTAAGTCACCAGATAAAATATCAGAGCTCACCATACTGGATAGAAAATATAACTATATGCTGTTTCAAAGAAATAAGTCTAAAAGATAAGGACATGCAAAAAAAGGTTGAAAGTAAAAGGGTGGAAAAAATATACTGGATCAAGTTGAATAAATCTGGAGTAGCTATATTGATGGGGCTTCCCAGGCGGCACTAGTGCTGCCTGCCAATGCAGGAGGCATAAGAGATGCAGGTTCGATCCCTGGGTCAGGAAGATCCCCTGGAGGAGGGAATGGCTACCCACTCCAGTTTTCTTGCCTGGAGAATCCCAAAGACAGAGGAGCCTGGCAGGCTACAGTCTGTGGGGTCGCAAAGAGACATGACTGAAGCAACTTGGCATGCACACATACTGATATAAAAATACATTTTAAAACAAAGAGCCCAGAATTCATTCCATCTTAACAGGGTTAATCTTCAGGAAGTTATACAGGCTATTTACTTACATTCGCCTTATAAAATAACTTTAAACTTGTTAGACATATAGAGAGAAAATGAAAACTTACCTTCATAGTGAGAGTTCCACACATCTCTCTACTGACAGATGAAGCAAATAAAAACTGAGGAAAGATACAGACATTTGAACAACACAATCCACTAGCTTAATTAAAAATCTGTACCCCATATGTATGTGTGCGCTAAGTCGCTTCAGTCATGTCCGGATCTTTGTGTAGCCCACCAGTCTTCTTGGTCCATGGGATTCTTCAGGCAAGAATATTGGAATGGGTAGCCATACCCTCCTCCAGGGGATCTTCCCAACCCAGGGATCAAACCCTCTCTTATGTCTCCTGCATTGGCAAGCAGCTTCTTTATCCTAGTGCCACTTGGGAAGCCTGTTATATCCAGCATGTGTATGTGTCTGTGTGTGCTAAGCCACTTCAGTTGTGTCCAACTCTTTGCGACCCCATGGACTGTAGCCTGCCAGGCTCTTCTGTCCATGGGATTCTCCAGGCAAGAACACTGGAGTGGGTTGCCATACGCTCCTCCAGGGGATCTTCCTGACCCAGGGATCAAACCCTTTTTTGTCTCCTGCATTGGCAGACAGGTTCTTGATCACTAGAGCCACCTGGGAAGCCACTGTACCCAGTATAGATCATAGCTTTTCAAGCACATAAAGATCATTTATAAAAAAGCCAACCACAATATTAAACTATAAAGTAGTTCTCAACCAACTGCAGACATATTCCTGTTCAGCAAGTAAGGTGAAAGTCAATAACAAAAAGATAACCAAACAATCACCAGCAGCAGCAGCAATGGGCTGGTTAGGCGGATCCGCTTTACCACATTATTTAGGGAGTGCAACCTCCTCCATGTTGACGCCTGATCATTCCTTAGGGTATTGTTGTCATCTGTTTGGGGAAGTTTGGTCACGGACACATTTGTCTGCCAGCTTGTGGAAAGAAAAAGCGCCCAGGGCAAGCAATTTTACTTTAAACTCACGTCGCATCAGTGCTCATTTAATCACATGGAGGGGCCACAGTCAACTCAATGAAGGCTGAAAATGTCATCTCTGACTGTGCAATCATGTCCAGGAGAACGTAGAGATCAGAGCTGGAAGACCAAACTGACAGTTTTCCACACGCCAGACTCCTTCTCTAAAGTATAATACTGTTACAAAAACCACAAAAGAATACTAGGAAAAAAAAAAAAAGAAAGAAATAGCTGGCCAATCTCACTCATGAAAAGAGATATAAAAACCTGAAACAGGAATAGGAAAAAAAATCCTATTCCAACTATTTAGAAAATATATAAACTGAATTAACAGATACATATGTAACTGTGTGTGTATATGTATTAAACGATCATCTCAGAGTGGATCTACAGCCAGCGCATGCTTGCAGAGGAGAAACTGGAGACAATGAGAAGCTGACTCACTCAAGCTCACATGGTAACTGAAGGCTCCAAGTCCCCACCTCCACCCCACCCTCTTGGATGCTGCCCAGACGTGTGAAGCAGCCAGGACGTTTGCAGAGGACACACCCTTTGTAGTTACATCAATTATTTGCATTTCTCTGAGTCCAGTAGAAACCAGACAAGCCCTTGGTTTTCTGGACTTTTCAACGAGCTTCACAAGCCCTGGAACAGCTCTTACTTTACAGAGAGCCCTGACGGGCATTATTCCTTTACTTTTCACAGAAACCCAGTGAGGTTGGGGGTATTAGTATTACTGCCAGATCACAGATGAGGACGTCAGAGCTGGCCTCTTGGGTTACTTTGGTCATCCACTCATTCCTGGGGATCATCTACAGCTGGGTCCCCAGAAGTGGTCCCTGCAGAACTGTACCACTAGTTCTTCCTGAAGGTGTTTCTGGAGGCAAGGGACAGCCTTGTTCTGAGAAGCCCCAGAGGGCAGAGACTGCAGGCCAGAGGGCAAAGCGCGGCAGCCTGGGTTCAACAAGTGTGATTCCTCCAGCTGTCTCTGGAAGGAGCCCCCACCCCACCCCGAGCCTGCTGCTTTGATGTCCCTATTTAAAGACTAAAGCAGGATTATAGCTCTCCTTTCCTTCTCCTACACCACACACACACACACACACACACACACACACACACACACACACACACACACACTTCACACATTATTTATAGATTTATAGATGGGCAGGAGGCTCTGCTGGAGGTGAAAGAGGCCTGGACTGGAAATCAGACACGCCGAGTTCTGATTTTGGCTCTGCTGCTCACTCGCATGTGATCTTGGACAAAGCACTTCACCTTTCTGAGCCTCACTGACAGCGCACAACCCGAGGCTTCTGTGAAGCACCTGATGTTCAGGAATGCCTGGGGGTCACAGTAAGAAGATGTTATTGGCAGCAATAATATTTTTCGATACAGGAGTCAAGTCTGTTCTCTGGCTCAGCAGCCTCTCTTGAGCATCAGCTTTTGGGGGATGGCCAAGGGACCCACAAGTCCTAGCTGTATTAAGTAGGATAGAGGTTCATCTGTTGTAACAAAACCTCAAAATAACAGTAGCTTAAGTAAGATGGAGTGTATTTCTCTTTCATGTAACAAGCAACCCAGGCTTGGAGTCAGGGCTCCATCATGTCAGTGGCCCAGTGTTCTTCCACCTGTTGCTCTCTGCCCACCCTTGGGGGTTGCCCTTGCCATCTCTAGTGGGTCAAGTGGCCGCCACTCTCTCTGTGTTCCAGGAAGCAAGCTGGAGGAGCCAGGGCTCACCTTCCCTCTTAAAGGCATAATCCAGACATTGTCCACATCACTTCCACTCAGTCCCACCAGACAGAACTTAGTTGTATGACTGGGCCGAGTTACAGTGGAGATAGCATTTCTCGCCTTTAGATGAGAAGCCATACACCCAGCTGAAAATTCTACTAATATTAAGAAAGGGGGATGGACATCGGAGGACAGATTTCAGTCTCTACCACACCATCCCTCTCGTTTCACACTTGAGGGGGATAAGGAACTTCTCGGACTGAAAATGAGCTTTCTAGGGGTGTTCTAGATTGGCATGCATGTTGAATTTGCAATGACATTTAGAGGCCCTCTTCGGAGACACTGAGGCAGAGAGTTCAGCAGATAAACACGGTCTATCACAGGCCAGCTCTGGAGTCCATCCTTCTTCCCGCTCTCAGAGGAGAAATCTGAACCAGCTGTTAAAAGGCAGAGCAGGAGTCAACACACATGTCAGCAAAGGCAGTGGGGCCAGGGCGGGGGGGCTTATTTTTTCTTTAAAATAAATTAATTAATTTATTTGGCTGCACCGTGTCTTAGTTGTAGCACGTCGAATCTTTCCTGGCGGCGTGCAGACTCTTTAGGTTTGGCACATCAGCTCCAGAGCAGGTGGGCTCAGCAGTTGTGTTGCTCAAGCTTAGTTGCTCCACTGCATGTGGACCCTTAGTTCCCCAACCAAGGATTGAACCTGTGTCCTCTGCATTGCTAGGTGGATTGTTAATCACTGGACCACCAGGAAAGTCCCCGGGGCTTCCTTAATAGCTGTGTCCTGTGCTTAATCTCTCAGTCATGTCTGACCCTTTGCAACCCTATGGACTGTAGCCCACCAAGCTCTTCTGTCCATGGGGATTCTCCAGGCAAGAATACTGGAGTGGGTTGCCATGCTTCTCTCCAGGGGATCTTCCTGATCTAGGGGACTGAACTCAGGTCTCCCACATTGCAGGTGGATTCTTTACTGTCTGAGCCTCCAAGGAAGCCCTCCTTAATAGCTAGAGGCCTATTTACCCAGCAGGACGCCGTCGGCCTTCAGCAAGATGATTCCCCATCTGCGAGTGGCAGGGACTGAGAACCGGTTGGGAACAGGGCACACAACTCAGAGCTGGGGCTCAAGTACTTCCTCACCCTCCATGGGAGGCTGTGCCATCAGAGTCACTGGCAGATTCAGGGCCTCTAGGACACCAGGGATGACAAGGTGTGTGTCTAGGGGGATGGAACCAGGGGCTCAGGGGCCACTCATAGAGAGCTGCAGAACCCTGTGGAGGCCCAACTGACCAACGGTAAGGGCCACACACAGCCTCTGGCACTATGGATGCTGGGGATGACATTCCACCCTCCCAGGGCCCTCAGGCAAAGGAGAAAATCAGAATGCCCGTATTAGCTTAGCCGTTTATAAAGAGCTGCTTGTGCTAGGCATCAAGTCAAGGCTTCATGTATATGTTATAGAGAGAAATTTCATAGTTATTGCCCCCCAAAACCCAATGGGAATGAGGAAAAACCAAAACTAAAAGAAGCAAAAAAAGTTGCTGAAATCACATGGCTCTGACTTCCAGGTTGGCAAGCTTCACCACCAGCATACCGGAAGCCAATGATGCAGGGTAGGAGGCCGTGGGTTCTAAAGTCAGGTGGGCCTTGGTACAAGTCCCAGCCCTTCTCTCACACCAGCAACCTCTCTGAACCTCCGTTGACTCCCCTGTCTCAAGGGTCCAGTGGCTTCCCAGGTGGCTCAGTGGTAAAGAATCTGCCTGCCAATGCAGGAGACACAGGAGACAAGGGTTTGATACCTGAGTCGGGAAGATCCCCTGGAGTAGGAAATGGTAACCCACTCCAGTATTCTTGCCTGGAGAATTCCATGGACAGAGGAGCCTGGTGGGCTATAGTCCATCGCGGTGGCAAAGAGTCAGATGTGATTAGCAACTGAGCACACATGTGCCACCCACCTTGGCTTCATACTGTGGTATTGACAAGACATATAAGTGCACAGGTCTTCTCTAGCCCACAGGAAACAGCACACACTGAAGGAATGGAATGTTCACTGCTCTCCCATCTTAACTATGCATGCCACGTGCTGCAGGGACCTCACCCAAGGCCTCACTGCTCTAACCTGGCATCTCCCTGCCTCCCCTACATCCTCAGCTGCCCTACTCCACTGTTTTCATGGTTTTTTTTAACCTGGCTTTTTCTTTTTTTCTTTTATGTCTTAGCTCTTCTCATCACCTGATGTATCATATATCTGTGCATTCATTTGTTTTGTCTGTCACCATACACTAGAATGGACAAGGACGAGGATTCTTCTGGTTTTATTCACTACTGTAGCCTTACTGTCCAGATAAAAACCTGTCAAGGAGTGGGCACCAGTAACATTAATGAACAGGTCATCCTTCAGGGTCTAGATGCCTACTCCCTGTCCACAGCTCCTAAGCCCCTTTAGATGAAAGCTTCTTCAGCCTCCCCAGAGCGGGACCCTCAGACACTTGGCCTCCCCAAACAGCCTCTACCCCTTCCACAGCACAGTGGGTTCTGGAACGTTCCAAGGAATGGGCTTCTTCGGCCAGCGAGGGCAAACCCCAAGAATCAGATAAACACCAGTGGCCCGCCTCCACCCCTCTCGGGGCTGATTCCTGAGGCCCAGGCGTGCCCATTAGCTGCCAGGCCGGCCCTGAACGCTCAGAAAAATATTGCTGCTGCTCTGGAGGCGGCTGCAGCATTTCTCAGAAGAGCCGTGGCCATAATAACCAGGCGTCCGCCTCCCGCCTGGGAGTCCATCAGTTATTATCTGCAGCACAAACACCTACCACTTTGTACTAACATTTTGGCAGTTTCATACAAACAGAGCACTTAGCGCTGCCCCATAACTCTGCGCTCTTGCTGGGCCCCAGCTCCCAGCTGGCACCGGCAGCCAAGTGGTCTGCAGCAAAAAAGTGCAAAAGCAAATGAAACATTTGGGGTTGTTTTTATGGGCTTCTTTGCAGCCCCCGCGACTCCCCCGGCTCCCGTGGCAGACACACAAGTATGAGTTCAGACCCTGCATAACACAGTTTTCGGACAGGCCCGGGTGACGCCAGCCCTGGGGATTACAACAGGATGGATTGTGTGCCCCGAGTGGCATTTTCCGTCCTCGGCCAGGGGCTTCCGCTGCAGGCGCCGGGGATCCGCAGGCTTGGTGTCTGTCCACTGCCTACGCAGTGCCCAGGCCGCTGTCCTCGCAGCTGGGCACCCCTGGCACATGCTGATCCTGCAGGAAGGACAGAAAGCTCCGAACGTGGCCGCTGGCTGCCCAGATATGTGCCGCCCCAGCCCTAGCCCAGCCAGGATCCTAGGACCTGGGCAGTTCAAAGGCCTTGTAGCTTTTCCTGGCGGAGCTGGGGGACTCTGGAGGGTATAGGAGGTGGCAGAGAGAGAGTTCTTGGGCTTGGAGCCTGGTTCGCTGTCCACTGCATTGGTTCTTCTGGCTTGGAGACTAGAGAACTGACCCCATGACTGGGTGGATGGCCTGGCTGCCTCCTGTCTCATTTCTGAGCCCCTCCTCTCTGGCCCATTCAACTAGTTCTTGCCTCTTTCTAATGATCCCTGGATCCTTCAAAAGCTAAAAATGTTTAAGAGAGCTATTAGGACAGCCCTGCTAGGTGTCAGGTGCTGTACTGAGCACTTTAATGGCCCTTAACTCTCCCTAACAGCCCTGTGAGAAGGTAGCATTGTCTACACCTGAAAGGCAAAAACACTTGCGCTCAGAAAGGTTAAGTGCCCTGTCCAAGGTCACACAGCTTATGAATGAGGATGCTGGGACAGAAACCCATACCTGCCTCAATCCAAAGGATTGCCTCTTACTATCTCCTGGGGAGAAATAAGGGAACACAAGAGAGCTTCTTGAGGAGCCCAGACACCCTTGGTGACTTGGGGCTGGAAGCACGTGCTGTGTAACACTAGGCAGTTGCCGTCGCCTCTCTGGTCTGGAGTGTCAGCATCTGTGCAGTAAAGGGCATCGGTCTGCTGCTCCCTTAGCTGTCCCTTGTTTCTCACACTGGCCACAGTGAGCTCTGCCCTTCAGAACACGTCCAACCTCCACTCGGGCCTCCCTGTCCACCCCAAAGTGGCTGCATTGGCCCCCAGTGGCCTCCTTGTTTGCAAGAGGCACTCCCACTGCCCACCCACAGGAGCCCCTGAGGTCTGTGTAACTGGCCACTGTGTAACAGCCACACTCTTTGTCTTGATGTTCGAGGCCTCTCAAAGTCTGTCGCTCATTATTAGGCACAAAGCGTTCTGGGACACCAGACCCAGAAGAAGGGAGGAAGGGGAAGGAAGCTCGATCCAGAACAGACAAGGAGATGGGGGCTGCCCTAGGGCAGGGCTGTGCTGAACTTGGAGGAAAATAAGGTCCTGGAACTCTCGGGACTCTCGGAGTTGGGTGACAGGCACCAAGGTCAGGCTCAGGCACAACTGGCAAGACGGCAGAGGCTACCTGCGGCTTGGTTTTTTCTTGGGACTAAGCCAGCTTCTGGAGATTCAGGCCAGGGCTTGGCTCTGAGAGAACCAGAGGGCTAATCAGAGAAACTGAGGCAGCCACTTGTTCTCATGAGAGACAGTGGGGTTAGAAACTCCCCGTTAGTCCTCAACTAGGCCCATTTTGCTGCTCGTCTTAACTCCTACCTGCCCAGGATGGGCTGGGGCTGAGGCCTCTCACGTGTGGCCTCTCTTAGCCAGGATGGGCCTAGGAGCTGGTGGAACACACGTGTAGGTGTGATGGACCTTTGTGCTGGAATCCCTGTCATGTTCTCTGCCTTCAGCTACCGTATCTCCTCCTGTCCCGCTACTCGTTTCTCAAGACTCAGTCTCTTCTCCCTCATTACCACCTTCTGCTCCTCCACCAAACCTGCTCCAATTTCCCAGGCCTGGTTGGCAGGTCACTTGTACTGCCTTGCCTTATTTTATAGTCTTTTTTCTCAAAGCAGATCTTAGATTCCTTCACACTGAGACTTCTCCTTTTGAATCTGCTCACATATACACTCACTCACTCACTCATTCAACAACAGCAAAGACTTGTCTGAGACAGGCCGTATGCTAAGTGGCGGGGATAGGAGGACAAAGATGACCTTAATCAAGGACTCATCAGACCTGAAATCAGATTATAGAATTTTTGAGTTTGGGGTCCACTGGGGCTGTGGCAACAGTGAAGAGAACTCAAAGAGCTCATGAGAAAGCTCTTAGAGGTGGTGGTGACACAGGGTCAGTCCAACTCTGGGATGTCTAAAGGGCCTGGGGGAGCGGGAGGAATGGAAACAGGGGAAGAGCAGGCTGTGAAGGCAAGCCCAGGCCCTCACTGGACAAAGTCGACAGTCCCTGAAGGATTTTGGTCCTGAAAGTGATTAGAAGCCATGGAAGGTGAGATGTCTGGTCAGATTTCCCTCTGTAAAAAATTTCTGAAAATTCTGAAGCCCTCACTGTCTATGTAACCTTGGGCAAATATCTTAATGGCTCTGAGTTTCAGCGTTTCCTCATCAGCAAAATGGGAAACATACCCTTTATGAAGCATTATTTTTCAGCAAAGGTTGTTGACAGTAGTGATGATACTAAACAAAAAGGTGGGTAGTAAGAGACATCCCCTCAGTCTTTCCACACCATTCCCTTTCCAGAGGCGCCTGGGTGCCAGAGGCCCTCAGAGATTAGCCAGGGCCCTGAGTCTCCTTGCCCAGTGAAAACCTCAGTCTCAGGGTGGCCTGCCTGCCCTTTCCCTGCCCAGCTGCCCAGGCCTGGGAATAGACAGGCCCAGCCCATCCTAATTACTCCCAGCCTGGCATCCGCCTTTGGTTAAATGCACAGCTCCTTTCACTGGCTTGGAACATCAGCAGTAAACAGAGCATCTGCATGGCGGATGCTAACGTTTAAAAATAGCCTAGCCTTGGGAACCACATTTCCCTGCCCTGGGGAGTTCCTGGAATGGGAGAAGGACCATCTTCTGCTGATTTAGCCCTCCAGCAACACACTCGGAGTCCCGGGGCCAAAGCAAGAGAGTGGCTGCCATGCTGGTGCAGTTCCACATCCAGCCACCGGGTGGCATCGCGGGCGCCGCCTGGGGGGCCGGGAGGGGCTCTGGGCCGCCCCAGCCTTTGGCAGTGCCCTGTGCTCCCACCACTTGGCCCTGGGAGTTGGCTGCGGGCGGCGGCTTGGCAGCCTGCGGCTGGGGGCGGATGGTGAGGCCGGTGTGGGGTTTCAGCCTCCCCGGAGGGCCCTCTCGGCTGTGTGCTGAGCAAACGTTCGGGCCTGATGTCGGCAACATGCGGAACCAATTTTCGGGGAACTCAGCAGCCAAACCATCCACCTTTGGGCGGGAAGCAGGATCGCTGTCGGGCCTGAGGGCTCAGTGTCTCCCTTTTGGAAAATCAGAGCGGTCTCCTCGTGGTGGGGGGCAAGGCCGGCCTGCCTGTGCAGGGCCTGAAAATACAGAGTCTGGGAAGCGCTGAGCTCATTCGCCCTGGGCTGCCAAATTACAGTCCGAGCTCAACGACCACTTTTTAATGAAGCATCTACTATGTGCCCAGCCATGTCCTACATTTTCTAAGCATTTTCTTATCAAATCCTCACCACCAACAAGTCTCAGGGAGTGTCAGCCAGGGCCTCAGTCTTCAAGGGGCACTAAAACATCACTAGAATAAAGAAATGTGAGACTAATTCAGGTCCCTACAAAAAGACAGGAGGGTAAAATGATTCTTCTGCTATCCAAGCACCCCCTCGTCCTAAGCCTCCCGTGGGTCATACCAGAAAGGTGTGGAGGCCAGAGCCCTCAGAGCACCAGCCAGGGCTGAGAGTGTCCTTGCCTCTGAAACCTCAGCATCATCTCTTAAATCATCTCCTAAACTACTCCGCACTAAGTGAACATAGAACAAATATTTAAAGCACACATCTTGAAAGAATTGTCAGCTTTTCTGTGTTTTTCATTGTCTGGCCCCAGACACCATGTAATCACTCCCATTTTACAGATGAGAAAGCTGAGACCCAGGGAGTTCCTACGGGAGGTGGAGGGCTATAATCAGAAGAGGATTTTAGATGGTCTGACAGGCAGACAGAATCAACAGATGGGTCTCTCTAATTCATGAACTCGTACATGGATCTGAGACTCCATTTCCTCATCCATGTGGTAGGTGGTAGGAATCATAACAGGCTCTCCCTCTGTGAGACTCAAGTGATGTTCAGAAACTCTAAAGTGCTGTACGTGTAAATTAGTTCCAGAACTGACTATGGTACAGACTGTGATGTAGAGGAGTCAGGGAGTAGACTAAGGGGGCAGAAGAATTCTTGGAAGAGCGAATATTTCCAGGAAGTTATTCCAAGACTAAACAGGAAGAAGCCAACGGAAGAAGGAAAAACAAGATGGTGGCCTTCACCTAAAATACGTGACAGAACTTCCCTGAGAAAGGAAATTGACTCCATAAGAAAAACAAGGAGGGGCCTCTCTTTATCTACTTTCCCCACCCTCACCTTCATCCTTCTAGCTCCTCAGTTATGAATTTTGGCCGCCCCTGAATGTGGATGGCCATGAGTGTAGGTGGCACTGAGCAGGTGTGGAAGGTCTTGTTGGTGCCCATAGGAATAAGCAGTCCAGCGCCTGAGTGTACAGTGTTTGGGTGTGCAGAATGACCGGAGACACCTGAGTCACACTGAATGAGGGTGCATGTAACACTCGATGGCTGTGTGCAGCTAGTAGGGTGGACATGTAGGCACTGACTGCTCATGATGCCTGGGATGATTTGCTTCAACTCCCACTGATATCTTGCATTGTCTCCCTTCTCAGAAATGAATAGGGTGTGGCCCTCTCCCCTTCTGCCACTGTGTGGGCAGGAAGAGCAGGATCATAGGGAGGGAGGGAGCCCGTGGCAGTGGGGTGCCAGCAGTAGATGCTGGGGACAGTTTCAACACTGAAGAGGGCTGAGAAGGAAGCTTAGGGGCAAGAGGGGGAGAGGGGACAGCCCACCTCTCAGTACTCTGCTAGACTGTGACTGTCCTCTCCTCCTACTCCCAGCTGGGGGAACTTGCATTGCAGGCTCATTATCATGGCCCCCTCATCTTATATGAGCTTGGATGCAGAGGTCATCTCAGAATCAGGCGGAAGGAGTAATCAGAGTGTGAGGGAATCTTATGTAATTACTCACCAGCATGACCCTTACAGATTCCAAATTTCACATTCATCATCTCACTTAATTCTCTCAGAGGAGGTTACAATTTCCATCATATGACCTTGGAAGATGACACTAAGGCAGTGTGCTCTGCAGAGATCAGTGAACAGTTACTCAAATGCCTCTGGCCAGGTCCTCACTTACTGGACAAAGCTCTAGGTCCTTACCTGGGCTTTTTAGGCCACCTGGATCAGACACATGTAATCTGCCTCATCCATCACCAGGCCCTTCCACCCATCCTGGTTCTAGCCATGCACAATGTCTTACTGTTCTTTAAAATTCTTCTGAAAGACCCTTTCCCCTTTTCTGCCTGACAAACTCCTACTCTGCTTTTAAGATCTGCTCAGGTCTCTCAAATATCAGCACAACTTTCTCCCCAAGGCAGAATTGGTGTTCCTGTCTTGGAGTGTCCACTGCACTGCTCACTGAGCCCTACTGAAATTCTGACAATGACCTTAGGAGCTGTGATTCACTGAGGTCTGCTTGAGACCCATACTGTGCTGGGTACTTAATACACACTTTACTGATGCATTCCCTAAGGGCTGGCACTTGTATGAGGAAGATGAGGCACTCGATTTGGGTGCAGAATTTAAGGGGGTGCCCGCAAAACCCAGTAAGCAAGGTAAATAATGTTTCAATGCATTATCTTAAAAAATAAAAAAAAACAGCACCTGTTTGAAGCATGTAGTATGCTCACGCACACACCAGCCAACATTTTCCTTTCCAACATGCTTGCCTTTTTCCCTAAAAAGGGCCCTTTGTGATCAGGGAAATGTTTCTCAGTCCAAAGAGACATTGGGAAGTCATCTTGAAAACAAAGATAAGTTTAAAATGCTTTCCAGGTGATTCCTGGGGATTCTAGAATTGGTTAATCATTGACCTAAAATATTCCACCCCTGGGACTTCTAAAAAAACTTAACTCCTTATTCCCTTTCATGCCAGCAAAATGACAGTCACAAGTGTCATAGATTCAGCCAATCCCAACTTTTCTGTTGAAGAGGCTGTCAAAGGCTTACCTTAGAAAGTGATGATTAAGTCTATCTGAATGAACTAAGAATGAACCGAAGAAGGTTTGGAAAAGAGGGTTATAATAAGAGGGAACAGCATGTGCGAAGTTTGAAAAGCTCTTTTAACCCAAAGTAAGTAGAAGGAAGGAAATAATAAAGATGGGAGTGGAAATCAATGAAATAGAAAACAGACAGGCAATTGAGAAAAATCAATAAAACCAAAAGCTGTTTCCTTGAAAAGATCAATAAAATTGATGAGCTTGTAGCAAGACTGAGCAAGAAGAAAAGAGAAAGCAGAAGATGCAAATATCAATAATGAAAGAGGGAAGGAGAATAAGGAAATATTATGCAAAGATTCTGTTTCACTTTTGATCAATGATATAAATTTGAAAACTTAGAGGAAAAGGACAAAATTATTTTAAAAAATCATTTACCAAACTTACTTTAAAGATAGAAAATAGAAATTATTTCATATCTTTTAAGTAAATTGATATTGTTATTTAAAGTCTTCCCCCTAAAAAAATTCAAGGTCCAAAGGTGTCATTAGTCAGTTATCTCAATTATTTATGCAAAAACTACTAAGCTTACTTAAGCTTATTTTCAAGAGTATGGTTATCCTGATACCAATACTAGACAAAGATATTACAAGAAAAGAAAAATCATAGACCAACAGTCTTCATGGGTATGGACACAAAAATCCTTAACACAATATTAGCAAATCAAATCTGCAATATATTAAAAGAAAAACACATCATTATCAAGTGAGGTTTATTCTAGGAATGCAAGGTTGGTTTAATATTTGAAAAGTATGAATATAATTCACTATTTGTATGTGTACATTCATGACTACCTTGTTTTTATTTTTGCTTGTTTTCTCAAAAGCTACTGTCATATTCAGGCTTCCATGGTGGCTCAGATGGTAAATAATCTGCCTACAGTGCAGGAGACACAGGTTCTATCCATGGGTCAGGAAGATTCCCCCTGCAGAAGGGAATGGTTATCCACTCCAGTGTTCTTGCCTGGAGAATTCCATGGACAGAAGAGAAATATCAATAACCTCAGATATGCAGATGCTGCTGCTCTAATTGCAGAAAGTGAAGAGCAAGTAAACAGCCTCTTGATGAGGGTGAAAAAGGAGAGTGAAAAAGCTGGCTTAAAACTCAACATTCAAAAAACAATGATCATGGCATCTGGTCCCATCACTTCATGGCAAATAGATGGGGAAAAAGTGGAAACAGTGACAGACCGTATTTTCTTGGGCTCCAGAATCACTGTGGAAAGTGACTGCAGCCACAGAATTAAAAGACGCTTACTCCTTGGAAGAAAAACTTTGACAAATCTGTACAAAGTATTAAAAAGCAGAGAAATCACTTTGCCAGCAAAGGTACGTATAGTCAAAGCTGTGATTTTTCCAGTAGTCAGGTACAGATGTGGGAGCTGGACCATAAAGAAGGCTGAGCACCAAAGAATTGATGCCTTCGAACTATGGTGCTGGAGAAGACTCTTGAAAGTCCCTTGGATGGCAAGGAGATCAAACCAGTTAATCCTCAAGGAAATCAACCCTGAATATTCATTGGAGGGACGGAAGCTGAAGCTCTAATACTTTGGCAACCTGATGTGAAGAACCGGCTCATCAGGAGAAGACCCTGATGCTGGGAAAGATTGAAGGCAGGAGAAGGGGGCTATGGAGGATGAGATGGTTGAATGGCATCACCAACTCAATGCATATGAGTTTGAGCAAACTCCAGGAGATTGTGAAAGACAAGGAAGCCTGGTGTGCCGCCGTCTATGGGATCGCAGAGTCGGACCTGACTTAACATCTAAACAACAATGAACAACAACTGTCATATCCTGTGGCCTACTGGAACTGATATTTGTTCTTTCTGCTCTCTCAGGACTTCTATCATCACCACCTTATATCACATATAAGCCCATTGCTGGCTCCTGATTTGCTCCTGTTTGACTCCCAGACTTCTAAGTTTTATCCACCTTCAGTCACATCCTCCCCGACCCAGACCTCCATTAGCTTTACGTTCTCCCTCATGAGCATCAGTTAGCTGCTCAATCTTGGCTCACACAGCCACTTTCCCATTTAGTTCAACCTCTTGGCTTTCGGGAGGTGAGTCCCATCCCTGCAGTTCCATCTGGGGAGCCAAGTTCAGACAAGCCAAATGCTCCCCATGAAGGATGGGGTATTCAGACACTGGCCACTTGGTGCATAGATGGCTGAGAGGCTTTGGTGGGACAGGTTCTTCCCAAAGGACCCTTCTTGCTTTCTCTATTTACCTGTTTTAAGGAGTCCCATCAAGAGACCCAGATCAGATACTTTCCTACCCACAAACCCCCACAAGCCTAGTGTTACCTTCATACTTAACAGCACCCTCACACAACCTTCTCCTGAAGTATTTGCTTCTGTGGATTCCCAGGCTCCCAAAGAGCCTATAAAAAGGGGAATAATACCCAAGAAAAATGTTTTGAAATTCATAGGCTCCCTTAAATTTTCATGGGATGAGGGAACAGATTTTTAAAGGAATGGTTAGGAATATGAATATCTGCTGGCATAATTCATCATATTTCAATTGAGTCCTATAGGACAGCTTTAGAATTGATTAATGGAATTCAGCTTCCAAGTAGCTGTTGGCATCTGCTGACTCATTGAAACTGAAAATTTGGCTGCCCCAGGGCTTTGAGGGTAGAACAAGGAGGCAGGCAGCCACTGAGCCTGCTTTGAAGTTAGAAAAGGGTTGTTTGAAGTTTCCTAAACATGCTTTCGTATATGCTTCTTCTCGAATATTCTTGCCACTCTCCTTTTCACCAGATTACTCTAAGTCCTCCTTCAGATTTGCAGTGTTCAATATGGTAGCCACTAGACTCATGTGGCTTTTAAATTAAATCAAATTAAATTAAAATTCAGCTCCTCGGGCTCACTGATCATATTTCAAGTGCTCAAAAGACACGTGGCTAGCGGCTGTGACTTGAGCCAGTGCAGACACAGAATGTTTCATCATTGCAGAAAGTTGTGTTTGACAGCCTTACTCTATCCTAGATAATCACTAAGCCCCTTCAAAATGATGTTGAGCTAATTTTTGTGAGATTTTTGTGAGCTCCATGGAGGCTGTAGGACAGTGTGGGGGCTAACAGCTTGTATCCCCTGCTGTATCCTACACAGTGTTGAACTTAGGATTGGCTTTCTAAAGATACAATTCTAAGAAGAGTCAGTTCAGTTCAATATGATTTGCGGAGCATCTGTGCTGTCCTGGGACCTATGCCAGGTGTTAGAGGTTTTGAAATGATGAACCAAGGGCTGTGTCCTTGAGGAGCACACTTGCTGGTGCGGAAGGCAGATCATATAAGCAGGTAATGACCCGATGGACACCAGGTAGAGGAGAGAGCACGTGGTAGGGGCCTTGGAAGCACAAAGGAGCAGAGATTATCACTGGCTGGGGAGCTGGGGAAAGCTTTAGAAAGTAGACCATGTCTAAGTAGCTTCTGAAAGGTGAATGGGAGTTCCTCTGATGGTGTGATGAAGGAGGGAAATTCAGAAAAGATGTCCGGCATGTTCAAAAGCAAAGGGGCAAGGCATGTTACAGGGAAGGCCCTGGGGAACTACAAGGCACTTGATATTGGTGACAAACACCATGTCTCACCCCCTCATGATGCTTGGCACGGGCTAGCTGCTCAAAAAACATTAAAATAGTATGAATTCTGGTTTTAAAACTCAGGCATGCAGAAAACATAAACTTTAGACCTCAATTGAATTTTTCTTTTGAACCTTTTTATTCCAGGATGTTGAGAACTCAAAATAAAGGGAGCTTGGGTGACAGTGTTTGAGATGCTGGATGGAACCACACCAGAAGGTAGTTCTACCTCTACATTTAGGTTTTGTGAATCATTAAATTCTTTTCCTATTTCAGCTACTTTGATTTGGACTTGCTGCCATAAAGAATCCATTTACAGGGAAAGAAATAGAGACTTTTTTTCTCTCATTCTTTGTGTACATCAGAATCACTTGGAAAACTTGTTAAAACACAGATTTCTGGCCTCACCTTCAGAGACTCAGATTCAATAGGTCTGAGATGGTGCTTGGAACTGGAATTTCTAGGGAGCACCCAGGTGATGAATAATGCTGGTTCAGGGACCACATTCTGAGAGTACTGGCTTAGTCACTCAACCAAGGTCATTTTGCTGGGAAGTGGCAGTCTGGGATTTGAACCTGGCTCTATGTGATTCCAAACTCAGCACTTTTCCCACTCACCACCTTTAGTAAACTCTCACCACCTTTAGGATGGGAGAGTATATTAGCAGCAGGATAGTGAATGTATTTGTCTTGCTTACACCGGAAGACCAGCTCTAAGGGGAAAAAAATCCATCATGTTTAAGGTGTTTATAGAATAAAGTGCAATAACTTTCAGCCACCCTTGCTTGATTATTCTCCCTTTAAAATGCCAGCCTTGTTTCTGCCCCAGCTATCTTTCACCTACAAAAGGCATCTCCCACTTTGCACACACAGTACTTCATTATGTGGGCCACTTAATTACATGTGTAAAATGGAATGAAATTTCATATGTCCATATGGAGTCGTGTTAGGTAATATTTTTATAATGTTGCTTCCAGCCATCGTGTGAAAGTTATAACGTCATTGCCACATAATTTCTTGGAAATTCCCACCTAATACTGTATGGGTAATACTAAAAGCAAATAAACTTGTTCTACCCTTCTTTTCCCACTCCCTCCCCCAACAATCTAATCAACTGCTCCTAGGATAGAAGTTAACAACTCTGGAAGGTTCAGGACCTAAAACTGAGCTGAGCCTCCAAGGCCACCCTAAACGATGGGCAGAGGGGATTTCCTGCCTTGGCCAAGGGCAAGGGGCTATGGCTCCTTCCCTTCCCACCCTCCTGGTATCTAGAATATCAGGCTAGATGCTTAGTTTTCTCTGCAGGGATGGAGGAGGAGAAGACAAGGGGTATGAGCAGGTGATGGCCTGGAGAGCAGTGGGAAGGACCTCACAGAGGGCATTTGAGAGTGAGGAAAGGAAAGGCTGCAAGCCAGGGGTGTGCAACAGCTAGGCCATCAAGAAGCCTGGAATCAGATCTGGGTTGGAATCCGGGTGGAATCCAATCCACTTAGGAGGTGGAATGTAAGCTCATGATGGCTGGACTGTTATGTTTAGCTCAGTTCAATAAACATTTATGGATGCTGACTAGCATGCTAGTCCCTGCAGTAAGTGCTGAGGACAGTGAGACAAATTAGGTGCTTCCCTGAGTAGAAATCACTGCCAGGCAGCTGTGCCGGACATTGGCAGGCAGTACTTATGTCCACCACATTTAGATTTTAAGCAGAGGAGTAATATGATCAGAAATGTAGTTCAGAAAGACCACCTTGGCTGCAGTTGGCATGGGGGACTTGGAGGCATGAAGTCCAGGTGGTACATTACTGCAAGGTCCAGAAAAGAGACCTCAAAGTCCTGAAGCAAGGCAGGGCCAACCAGGAAGCAGGGGAGGGTACAGTCAAGGAACACCAAGGAGGGAAAATCTGTAGGATATGGGAAGGACAATGGAAGAGTCTAGGATACTTCCAAGTTTCAGGTTCAGACGACTGAATTCAACGTTAACTCACTCATCCTCAGCAGTCAGCACAGTTTAAGGCACACAATAGTTCTTTAACCAGTTATTTCCATGATGAGTTAAAAATGATCATCTAATTATTTAATCTCTCTGATGCTTTCATTACATTTCCAAGAACCTCACTATTATGAGGCTTAAGTTCAATACTGTAGGTAGAAGTGCCTCACTTTGTATCTGGCCCACAGTAGGTACAAAAGAACTTTAAGTTCTTCACTCTCTTAAAAAAAAATCACTAAAGATTCAGAAAACGTCTGAAAATGTCAGATTGAACACATACATTTTAGCTCTGATTTTTCCTGAAATATTTCTAAAATATTCTTAAAGGGATATTTTTAAAGTTGTAAGCTTAGAGGACAAAGGGAACAACAGAGAAGACCTTTCCACTAAAATTTCAGAAGGTGGAAAGTAGACTGTGAAATGGAACTAATTTAGCAGGCCCAGGAAAGCGGATGACCAAGCCAGCAGTTGGCAACTTCAAACCACAACATTTTACAGAAGTAAAATGATTTGCATGGCAGAACCGTCTAAACTTCAGAATCTAAAGGCTCAGGAATCACTACTGATGTCCCGGAAGTGAGAGAAAAGGGATGCAGAAATAATGGAGTTGGTTCAAAGTCTGTTTAAGAAGTGATTCGTCTCCCTGACTTGGAACAGACACCTTGACTGCCCTTCCCCTCTCCAGCAAAGACTGGAGACTTAGTCTCTATCAGGGTGAAGCAGAGAATCTCTAGATATCTGCCACATAGGAAATACAAAATAATCATAATTTTCCACATGTCTCAGCCGTGAGCTCTGACTAAAAATATAGGTAAACAAAATTTAAGCCCAGAGTAGGAAATCTGTCATTAATTCTTAAAACTCAAAAACCAGGAAGCAGCTATATAAGCCCTCTTTTTGTGGAACTTAAAGTTGAGAGACTCTAAGTCTGGAGCTGCAGAGGAATAGCTCATGGAAAGAGACTACCTGGGAGCAAGGCCAACCAGAGCAGAGAGGAGAGATAGAGACATCAATCTGGACGGCCTTCTTTGAACACCTGTATCCAGCCATGCCTGAAGCCGCGCTACCCTTGCACTTTTTCAGTTATGTAAGCCACTAAATCCCTTTTGGCTGCAGAAGCCATCTAAATTGGGTTTCAGTCACTTATAATTGACAAAATCTAAATAACTCAGTACAGTATTTGATCTCACCAAAGTCTTTGTGGGTTTTGTTTTATTTGGAAAAGGGGATTTCCTAGCTCTCTTCAACTCTCTGAATTATCCTCCCAGATTACCAATCAGAAAACTTGATGCAATTCATATACCTGAGGAGTCTGATCCTTAGGATTGCAATAGAGAAATTAATAAATATTTAACCTTCTTCAGTGTGTCCTGTATTTCTTTAGCCTATCATTGTGGAGTTGACTGAAATTTAGGGTTAAGTTGAATTTCCTGCAAATAGCATCTTAAAAATTGTGAAATTAATTTCAATTTCAAATTTTGATTGGATAATTTAACTCTTTTGGTCTTCACTGCTTAGATTTTCTTGGTTAAATTAATTGGACTTCAGTCATTTCTTTCAGTAGAGTTGCAAAAATAGAGAGTCCTAGATATTACACTCTGCTTGGCAAGCATCTGAAATTCAACAGCCTGAAAAATGATCCAGTTTCTTGAGTTGTATTTATAGCTGCAGTATTTATCCCCTGGTATGTCTTATCTGACACAGTTTAAGGTCCAGACACTTGTCTTTCCATAGCTGTGTTCAGGGCAAGTGTGTTTGGCCAATAGTAGCCAGCACATTGATTCCTACCTGCCCTCCTGGTACTCACAGAGGATCCAAGTTATCTCTGCAGGTGAAGAAGTAAAGGTGTTCCCAAACCCAGACCTAAGGCTTCTTGGGAAATTACTTCTCGTTTCTCCAGTGGCTCAACCCCATTTATTTAGCGGGTCTTCTTTTCAATGTAATAAACAAATGCCTTTTCTAAGTGAATTAATATTTTAATGTGCAAAAGTGCATTTAGATGATCTCATAAAGGTTTTTTATCCAAATATAGACTATATGAGTACTTTTTGCAACTAAATAACTCAAGGGTGAATCAGGGCAGTAGATGTCATATCAGGGAAGAATGAACAATTGGCTTGTCTCAGGGTCAGAATTCTGATCATTCTTTGTGGTCATATAATTATTTGTTTTGCCTTAACTTTCCTGCCTGCCTGTGTTATTCACTAACAATATCAGTGCATCTTTTATTTCCAAAAATATATCTAAACTCTATACTTTTCATTAAATGATAAGGATCCAGCTTCATTTATTCTTTTCATATAATGACACTTGGAAATACTAGTGGAGTTTTTATTAAAATTAACACATAGCAATATTTTAAAATAGAATTATAAATAGGATTCAAATAAAAGAATATGTTAAATATCCTTGCTTCTTTAGATCTGGTTTGGTATGTATAATAGTATCCATTAGCTGATTAATATTAATCCAAAGTCAGAAATTTAAAAGATTGTTTTAAGATTCACAATTTTTTTCTCAATTTAACTTTTTGGGTTTAACTGCTACTATATGTCATATTAGAGACTGCTAGAACATCAAACTACTATTTCCCAAGTCTGAAAAATGCTAATTTTTGTATACTTTATGATTCATAATACTGATTATTGCCATTTTAAAACATCTTTTGTTGTATTGATGATAGTAGTGTTGACAGAAATATCAATGCAGGTAGGATATTACTGAAAGCAGATAGACTGTATTTTGCTGATTAGTGACAGTTTCTTTGACAGGCTTCTATAGAAATGAATATAAGTCAAATCCTATTGCAAATACTTTGGGTAACTTACTCGTTCACTCTATCTGCCTATCTAACTGTGTATCTATAAATATATATACTGGAATTTGACTGGTTTGAATATTTCCAGAAATAACAGATGGCCTCTGAGACAAAAAACAAACAAAAAAAGCAAACTTTAACCAGGATCTTGCTTCTAATGGTTGCTACTCATTACTATTTGTTCTAGAGTACTCTGGTGCATCAGGGAGCTTCCTGCCCAAAGCTGACTTCTCCAGGGATCTCTGGACCTGGGAACCACACACTGGTAATGGCAGGAATGGACCACAGCTTGGGGTTTTATCCTCTCAACTTGGAGTATCCAAGTAAATTTCAAACACATATACCAACATTGCACCATGTACAAGGCCCTCTGAAAGATGAGGTGGTAGTTGGAGGTAGGGCACAGAGTCACAGATAAACAAATATCAGAGTGCAGCATATTGTATTTTCCAAAATGGCTACAGCATCCTATCCAGTCCCACATACTACACAGAGGCTTATCACTCTCCCATTGAGGGGTGGAGTTGATTTCCTTTCCCCTTGAATTAGGCATGGCTGTGACTGCATCAGTGGATAGAAAGCAGTAGAAGTGACGCGGCATGACTTCTGGGGTTAAGCCAGAAAAGAGGACTCAACCTGGCCCTCACTCTTTCTGCTCTGGTCTGCTCACCCTTGACGCCCAGCCACCATGTTGTAAGGCAGCCCGAGTCACATGAAGAGGCCACATGTAGGTGTTCTAGCCAACAGCTGGCATCAACTGCCAAACATGAGAGCAAATGAGCCTTCATTTTATTCCAGTCCCAGATTGTGAGTTTCCTATCTGAGGTCCCAGACATAAAGGAGTAGAGAAAAACCTTCTATTGTGCCCCATTCAAATTTGTGAACTCACAGAATTTAGAGGATAATAAATGGTTGTTTCATATCACCACGCTTTGTGGGAAGTTGCTACTAAGCCCTAGTAAACAGAATGCAGTATTCAATATAGTAAGGAAACTGTTACAAGCTCCATGGTGAGGGCCAGACCTCGAAGTGGACTTGATACAGAGCACGTATTCTCAATAAGGGTAACGGGCCACCAAAGGGACAAAAATTGGCTCATAGAGGGTGAAAAATCGTTTTTTTCCTAATGAATAAAGCATAGATGCACAAAGAGTACACAAGTACACACAGTGTATTTGTGTTATTTCAATTCCTTGGGTGGTAGAGCACTATTGGGGAAGAAAATGTCTAAAAGCCTCTTTAAGTAGTGATAACGAAGAAAAAAACAAAAGGTTAAGAAACTCTGAACCAGAGAGAAAGATACTCATTCTGAGCTGAAGAAATCTGAAAGGCAGCGCATCCAGACAGAAGACATTCTGACTAACTGGGAGACCCTGACCAAGCAAATTGATTTATCCCAGTTGTAGTATCTCCTTCTGTGAAACAGGGAAAAGGACACCTAGCATTCAGAGCAGCTGTTAAGGGTTAAATGAAACATTCAATAAAGCTTCTGCTACATCGTAGACTCAGGATGTTTGTAGAGGTTGTTGAAGGAGATGTACTTTAAGTTGGTCCTGAAAGGAAAGAAGGTGATTGCAGAAGTGGGGCAAGGGCAATTTAGACAGGGGACATGAATTGACCAAAAGTCCAAAGACATGGGAAAACACACTACAAACAGCCTGATGTGTCGGGAGAGTTACAAGCCATAGTTAGGAGATAGGCTGAAAAAAAAATTACCAGTAGCAGAATATGGAAGATTTGGAATTCAAAGATGAAGAGTTCATTCCTCCGTTTTTCAAACTGTTTTAAGAATGGTGGTGGTTTAGTCACTAAGTTGTGTCCAACTCTTGTGACTCCATGGACTGTAGACTGCCAAGTTCCTCTGTCCATGGAATTCCCCAGGTAAGAATATTGGAGTGAGTTGCCATTTCCTTCCTTCCTGCCATCTCCAGGGAACCTTCCCTGACCCAGGAATTGAATCCGGGGCTCCTGCATCACAGGCAGATTCTTTACTTACTGAGCTACAAGGGAAGCCCCATTCTTAAGTGTTTTAAGAATACACGCATGTATGGAGAAACTAGTATGTGCCAGGACTATAGGATTAAAAAAAGTGAATGAGACAAAGGAATTCATTAGATTCCTGTGACACAATACACCATATGTGACAAGTGCAATCAGATTATTTCAGAGCAATTCACATTTTCTGGAAAAAAAGAATTTTTGAGGGACCATAGAATAAGTACTTAAGAGAGCTGGGGGTCTCTCTTGGGCCCTCAGTCAGGGCCAAGAACCAGGCCCAGCCAGAGCAGGGGTTGGAGCTGTCAAACGCCACTTCCCCTAGATGCCTCAGTGCACCCACAGTGATACACCTCAGGATGCTTGGTGATAGCTGGAGTCTAGACTTGGGGTTGTGATCTCCACAGACTATTGTGGGGCCATATGCAATACTGTCAACTATTTTTAAAATTGAAACATACAAGTGTGCATTCTGACATTGCTATTTAATCTCTGCATGACTTTGTGTGTGAAGTGAAAGTCACTCAGTCCTGTCCTACTCTTTGCAACCCCATGGACTGTGGCCTTCCAGGCTAGGCTCCTCTGTGCTTGGAATTCTCCAGGCAAGAATACTGAAATGGGTAACCATTCCCTTCTCCAGGGGATCTTCCCAACCCAGGGATCAAACCCAGATCTTCCACATTGCAGGTGGATTCTTTACCGTCTGAACCACCAGGGAAGTCTGACTTTGGGTAGGTCATTCACTGTCTCTAGACCTTCACAATTCAAATGAGGACAATAATCCTTAACCTCTCCATGCCATGGTGTGTTGTTGACTAAGAAGAGGTAGATGATAGTTATCAGATGCTCCTGTGTATCAGAGCCTGCTACTCAGCCTGGTCCAGGAAGTGCTTTAATGTGTCTCAAGTGATGATGAGCCTGAGCCATGAACCATATTTTCCGAAGCAAGGCTCTAGAGCACTATTAAGGGAGAGTCGTTATTACCTGGACCATGCGTTTCTTTTGTTGAAGAAGGAGTATGTACTAAATAAACAGCTTGTGAGGTCACTACCTTTCTTCTCCCCAGCAGGCAGAGAAGGTTAGAAGCCCCCTGCTTCTGTGGTGGATGTCCACGGGGTGGGCCTGCCAATACCCCTCGTCCCTGGGCAGAGTGAAAGGTAATTTGGGGCCCTGGGATGTCAAGGAAGGAGTAGGACAAATCCATAAAACTTATTTCTGGTTTGTCTTTTCCATGTTTTAGCCAGGATGCCTGGGAAGAAGGACAGAGCAGTGACGCTAGGCTCAGAAACTTGGGCGTTCAAAGCATGGAAACTTGGTTCCCTCAAGTGTGATCAAGAGAAACCATCACTCCATCTTGAAATGGTTCCCCCCAAATGACTAAAGATGTTTCAAGTAAAAATATTCTCCAAATGAAATAGCTAATACCATGGTACCTCTACAGGTTCCCTCACTCCACCGTCAAAGATCCTGATACTCAGAGGCGTCTGTAACACACATAGAGGCCAAATTGCCACCACTCATTCATTCATTCCACAAACAAGTGTTGAGCACTTACTCTGTGCCAAGCACTGTGCTGGGAGCTGGGAGGACCAAGGTACAGTCCTTGGTTTCAGTAGCTTGTTATCTAGCAGAAAAGACAGACACAGAAACAGGTTATTACAATGAGATAACGCGATCATAGAGGTTCTTTCCATGTACCTTGGGAGCCCTGAGGGAGAGCCTGAAACTGCCTGGGGAGCAGGGAGACACCTGATAAGTAATGATAAGCTGGTAATATCTGGGGTGGGGTTTGAAAGAGGAACTTCCCTGGTGGCTCATATGGTAGAAAGTCTGCTTACAATGCGGGAGGCCCAGTTTCGATCCCTGGGTCAGGAAGATCCCCTGGAGAAGGAAATGGCAGCCCACTCCAGTACTCTTGCCTGGAAAAATCTCATGGATGGAGGAGCCTGGTAGGCTATAGTCCATGGGGTTGCAAAGAGTTGGACATGACTGAATGACTTCACTTTCACTTTGAAAGAGAAGAGGAAATTTTGCAAACAGAAAACAGCAGAGATTTACTTCAAACAAAAGGAGAAGTGAGAGTCCCAGGGTGGTGGTCAGGCCCCAGGGTGTGAGCAACGAAGTGCCTCCCCTCTCTCCCCTGTAAGCCCTTGGTTTCCCTCTCCAGGCCTTGGTCACTAACCTCTGGATCCACAGCACTGGCTTGGCTGGTTTGGCCAGTCTCCTTTAAGGGCCCGCCTCGCTTCGGTCCACTACCCCACCTCCAGACCCCAGACCGTTAGAGGCTGATATCATTCACTCTTGAGCCAACTCATGGCTGCACAATGAGATGGGAACTCTCCTCTGCTGCAGAAGCAGCTGAGAAATCAGCCAACCGCTCCCAACCACAGTGGAGGCGATGGTTCCAGAAGTGCAGCATTTTCCACTCTTGGCTGCTAGGCCTGTAGAAGTTGCAGATGAGAGGCTGGCCCTTGAGATTCGTTCATACCCAGGAATGCTGGGAGTTTTCATAACCGTTTCACTCTCATGAAGAAGTCAGGCAAATAGGAAGTGACATTCTTTCTCATCTTCTCTTGACAAAAAAATCCGCCTTGGATCCTGTTCCTACCGTCTGAATCCACAAGCATTTCCTGCTGTAGCACTGTAGCCTCCACAAGTTAAAAAACAGGCAAGTCTCCCAGGCTAAGGGGTTTGAAGGTTTCCTGAGCCTTACCTCCCAGCAAGGCAGAAGCAGGGAGTGGGACAGAAGTGGGATAAGGGAGCCCTGCAGCTCCAGCAGCGAGCAGTGGGGGTAGGGGGAGGGGAGAGGGAGGAGGAAGCCTAGGACTGACCAGGCTTCAGGTTAGGGACAGTCTGCAGGGCACAGACAAGGCCATACACGGAGGTCATAAAACAAAATTTATCTTTAATTTGTAAGTGTCAACAGCAGTACAAAAGATGGAGTGATGACGACTAGATTAAGGGTAGAGAGGACAGTCTTGAGGTAAATGAGCATAAATAGGCAGTTCTTATAGACACTCCCCTGAGGGGCCTAGGCCCCACCATGGCATATACATTATCACCCAAAGATGGCATGTTTAACATATCAGGAAAGCACCTTGTGCAAAAAGGAAAAAAAAAAAAGTAGCTAAGGTGCCAACATACACCAGGATAGATAAAGACAGTGTGTCTTTCAATTTTGTCTTTTCCCTTAATTATGAGGCAGAGGAGGGGAAGACTTTGAAAAGTACCACTGAAAGGTTATTCAATGTTGAGTTTTATCTCACATCAATACTGCACAACGAAATCCAAGAAGTGTGTGTATGCAACAAAGCTAAGAACAATGATTCATTCCTTGAAATCTGAAGAGATTCTCTTTTTTTTTCTCATTTCTTTAATCCTTAGCAAACTTTTTTCCCATTATCAGGAGGAGAGTGTGAGAAAGATGTGATGACAACCCTTTTAAGGTCATTTAAAAACTTTACACTGGACTGTACAAGTTTTTTTTTTGATAAACTATTTACATTTTCAGACTTTCAAACATATTCAAAGCAGCAATAGACACTAGTTTTTATGGTTCTTGTTTTTTTTTTTTTCTAATTGCCCAAATAGTTACCAGCCATGGGCCAAGTAGGTACCTGCATTATACATAGAATTTCTACAAAGAAAATCTGCAGTTAAAATTTGCTCAAGGGTGTATTCAATGCCCTTAGCGTCCCAAGGGCCACACCCTCAGTGTTGCTAGAGAAACCAGCACAGTACCTTGACAACAGAGTAGCAGTTGTCTCAACAGCCCTACACAAACTTTACACTTTGAAACAGCAGCCAGCATGTCAGTCCAGCATGTCAGTGAATTGTGCTGATTAAATTAACATAGAATACAATCTCACAATATACATCACAAACAAATTACAATGTTGGGAAATAAAAGAGTTACAATAAGATAAGTTATGTAGTAACAGCTTATAAGCTTGTCTAAGGTAATAAAAATTTTACATGGCAAATACAATAATGAATGAACATAAATGCTAAGCATTCTAATTTGCTACAAGCTGGAGAAGGGTACAATAAAGACTGCACTTTTTCAAAAAAGCAAAAACACATATGACAAAGGAAGACAAACGGAGAATGCACATGAGCAGGTCTGCAATGTGCAGCATACAAAACAGTTAAATATTTGCACATTCCCCATACTCCAAGAGCACCAGCACTGAGGCCTCACTTTCTGCTTGTGGTTCTTCAGGAATAAGAAACTACTGAGCGAGATATGTCACTGAGTTGCCTTCAAGCTTCCGTGTTGCCATGGACGACAATCAGAAGAGAATCTGCACTAAGCTTTACCTTTCTGCCCTGCTCCCTCCCACCTCTAGCCCTGCCTCCAAGGTACCAGCATTCCCAATACTTGTTCATGAGCTTTTGGAAAGAAATCTGTCCCCAGAGGAAAAGATGGGGTGGAGATGAAAGGGAAAAGAGTTTGCATATCAGTATTTTCAGTGATATTAGCAGAGGGTTACGCTCAATAGTACATGGCATCAGAAACAGAACATAATCGGCAGGAATAACAGACAGAAGTTGTTTATTAAGGAAGAAAACATGTCAGGGGACAGATGACTTAAGGAAATGATGCAAGTGCTTTTGTAAAAGGACAAATGAGGTCATACAATATTATTATACTTTGAGAAGTGAGCTTAAGTGCCAACTCAGTCCTTAGACAAACATATACAAAATCAGGCAAGGCTACAGCAACCATTTTTTGTCATATTCTCATTAAAAAGGAAGACCCAGTAATAATTTCAATACATTCCTCTAGCTGCATTCTTTGCAGTTGTTGGCACTTGGTACAGGACTTCTCGTATGGTTTAAAACTACGAAGCGATTCTTTTTCTTTTCCTTAGTGAATAGGTAGAGGTCACCTCTTTGCAGAATGAGTGAACTATGAGGAGCAGCCTCAGCTGTGGTGTGACCAGGCTGCCTTCCTACTGGGGTAGATGGGCTTCCTCGAAACAATCCCCGCTTTCACTAGTGCCTGTGCCCCCCTGCTTGGGAGGGTGTGCTCCGGAGAAGCAGCCTGGCTTCATAAGGAAAAGAAAGAAGCCTTTAATTTCAGCCCTAGAGTGATCACACCCTTTTCAAACACCCCAGGCTCCAGTGGGGCTAATGTTCAGGGGAGGCCAGAATTTGACAAGCTCAATAGCACTGTGAGCCCACACCTGAATTTAGAACTTGGCCTGAGAGATGGTGTTGGGACCCTGGCAAATCAAATCAGGCCTGAGGACAAGGTCGGGGAGTATCAAATACCAAGTGGAGCGAACTGATGTGCTCCTATAAGGGTGAGCTGAATACAGGTGAAAACAACAAAGCTTTCGTACCTTTCTGGAAAAGATACCACCTCACATCTGCCAGCGAAACAGAGAAACTGCTCGACTGGCTGCTCCTGTCCACAGACTGACCTTTTCTTTCTCTCTCCCTTTCTTTCCCTTTCTTTCCCTTTCTTCTTTTCTTCCTTCCTTTCTTTCTTCTTTCCTTTGCTTCCTTTCTTTTCTTTCTTTCTTCCTTTCCTTCTTTCTTCGCTTCCTTCCTTCCTTCCTTCCTATTCCATATTGTCCATTTTTTTTAGGACAGGATTGTCTGTCAGTGTCCCTATTCTAAGTGACAAGGAAAATCCTGATCCTGCAAGTTCTTTAACAAAATGGAGATGTTTACCTTTGATTTGAAGATATTATGAAATAGGGAGCAATGAAAAAAAAAAGTTGATTAACATTCTTTAATCTAATTGGCATGATGAGGCTTTCATTAATAGCCAATCTCAGAGGCAGATTTTTGCCTTTATAATGGCATTCATGCTTCATGCTATTAAATGGTCATGGAACTACCTTATAAGATTCATGTGGATTCACAGAGCAAATTGACTCCCTCCCAGCTGTGCTGGAAATGCACGATGTTCAATTCATCAGCTTTCTATGAGAAAAAAAGTGAAAGGCTGAGTCTGTGGACAGTGGGTTCTAAACTGTACAAGAACCCGAGTGAAGGGTTTTCCTGCTCCAGCTGCGAGTGGGGCTCTGCTCTCTCACTGTGGCTGATAATTCACTACCCCATGAGGTACAGTGACTTGTCAACTTCTAGTCTGGACCAACATACAAGGATAGAGAACAAAAAGGAAATACATAACTTATATTTCACTAAATATTCATGAACCAAAAATAAATTCTATTTCTATGTTATATTTACACAATTAGAAAAATCTAAAATGAGATGGTAATATCATAAAAACTTTGTTTAAGCCCCACCGGAAATGAAATGAAGTGATCCCTACGATTGTCATGCTTAATTTCCATGGATGTTTAGAGCCAAACTTGGCTAATAAATAGAATAAACTGCTTATGTGCAGAATTTAGATTCAAATACAGCATCACTGTTTGACCCAATGAAAGAGATGTTTACAATCAGATCATTCCTGAATAGCCTTTCATTTTTAAGAACATGGCTAGGAGTAACTGAACCCCAGTACTGAGGCAGAGCTGGAGCTAAAACAAAGTGTTCATACACACATGTATTTTGCATAAATAAATGAAATAACAAGACATAAAAATGACTCAAATCCGGCAACTGTGAGGCAAGCCCACACGAGTCGAAACAGATGACTTTTGTTCATGTAGTTTTCGTACAACAGCTTCACATTAGTCAGAAGTGATAAAAAATACCATTTATATCCAGTGCTTATAACACTTACGAAACAACATCTGTGAGTGTGTGTGTTTTTTGTTGGTTTTTTGTGTTGTTTTCTTTTTTTTGTTTCTTTTTTTTTTTTTTAAACTACAAGCAAAATCAAGTTTCAGTCCTAAAGAACAGTCCTTTGTTCTCCACCAGCCCAGAATATTATTTTGGCATGGTCATAAAAACAAACAAAATTAACCTACTATTCTAAATGTTTGCCTTTGTGCAAAATTAATTACATACAATACAATGCTAGCCATACAGCACTCTATCTATGCAACAAAATCAAAAAGGAGTGGGAGAGGGCAAAAGCAAGAACCAAAGAGAAAGAGGAAAAAAAATGTGAGAATGAACTGAGGAGGAGAGGTATATAATCAAAAGAAACCAGTAAGACAATAATAAATACTCTTTTTTTGTTGTTTAGAAAAATGACCTCCTCCTCATTTGAAATAAATGTACAAAAACAAAGTTCCAATCCCCAATCAATATTAAGAACCAAACATTCCTATCAGTACCTAAATCAGCTTATAGAGAGCACTCCTAGCTAATGACATAGACAGTAATGTCTTGGCTAGACCTATTTACCGCTCTTAGGTATGGCCGTGAGCACTCTTAAATAAATACGAAGGTACACTATTTTCTTCCAAGTGACAAAATGGCTCAAGAAATCTGATGGGGCCGTTCCTATGTCCTGGTGATCAGATTCTGGTTGTCCCATGAGGTGAACTGTCCCATTTGCTGACATTCTCCCATTGAACTACTCGGGGTGGGCAATCAGTCCTGGATTCAGGAAGGTCAAGATGGTATGGCCGAGCTCCCTGTCATTAGGAGATGAGGAATGAAGCCTCACTGCCCTCCCAACGCATCAGCACATCTCCAGAAAATTCCTTGTGTGACATGGGCAGTTAATCTTGTTCACACATAGGCGTGACCCCCACGCGGCCACAGATGGAAAGAGTGAGCCAGAGGAACTCGTCTGCTGCCCCAGGAGTGATCTGTTCCCCAGAGTTAACAGTAGGAACATCCCATTTAGGGAATGTATTTCCCCTCCTTCTCCCTGCCTATGGTTTTCTTTCATTCTCTGGATGTATCATGACAATTTGCCTCTGTCTTTGCTCTGAGGCTGTCATGCGGCTTCTTGTATCCTGGGGATTTTGCAAAGAACTCCCTAGATGTGCCAGATGGGACAGGCAGCTCAGTGAAGAGATGCCAGCCCATGACAGCATCCCTGTGGACTCCTACATGGCCTGCAGCTTTGGGCTTTAGGATTGGCTGCAGGACTCTCCTGCCTGGCAGTCACCACTGTTGACCCTTGCTGCTGAATGGCATTCAGGGGAAATGCCACCGATGCAGATCCTACCACTTGTTGCTTGACTGAATTAGGGGGAAATTCTGGCAAAAGATTCAAAGTCACGGTGAACCTCAGGGACATTCCTGTTGAAGTGTAAGTCTCTACACCTGTATCCAAATACACAGCTCTACAGCCATATATACACCGATGTTCAAAAACAACTATATAGGTATTTAGTAGTATCTTGTTTCAGAAATGCTTCCAGATGTTCTGGGGACACAAAATCACTATGTACATCTTTTGTATCTAGCAGGAGAAGGAGGTGAAAAAGGTTGAAAAGTTCTTTGGGGAAGGAGGGTGAGAAAAAAGAATTATTAAATTAATGCCACCAACGATTTTTTTTTAAATAAATAGTAAGTGGACCCTTGACATTCTGGAATGAATAAATTATTTAAGAGAAAATGTGTTAAGACTGAATGTCAGGGTTAAAGGCAAAGGGGTAATGGATGTAGTGAGAGGTGGTCTCAGGCAGAGAAGACCACCGTGTCGATATCTGGTGTGGTGATCGCTCTAGTGCGTGCACGTCATACCACGTCACACTGATGGCACGTCAAGAGGCAAACACGATTGGGTACATGCACTGTGGCAACCTTGTTCATTCCTTACAATATCTTGTCTCCAGATTCCTGAGTACTTTACCATTTTCTGGAAAAAAAAAATATGTGTGGTTTGCTATTTTATTTTAAGATGCCAAAGATTGTCTAAGACTTTGCAGTGTCTCCTTTAAGACTTTCAAAATATTAAGATTCAAAAGTTATGAAAAAGTTTGGCACATTCAAAGTTTAACTCTACACGTGGAAAAATGGAATTCCGAGGCCTTTTGAATATGCTCTGCATGCAGCTGCACACGCTGTGGACTTGTTCTGTTTCACAATATGAAATTCTCAGTTGTTTTCTAAAATAATTCAGAATAAAAACACATTCACAACCTGTAGGCCGGCACAGCATACCTGAGTGAGAATGTTTAACCCCATCTAAAACAGTAACTTAAACCTTTATCAACATCCAAAAGAAAAAAGTAAGACAAAAATATAAGACTTGTAAGACAGCTATGGGTTGAGATAAGTTTTCAAGTCCTGGTGTCTCATATTTAATATGTCTTCACCTAAATGAAACAACAACAACAACAATAACAATAACGACAAAAAAACTCAAGTTCATGAAAAATCAGGGAAAACTTAATCTGTCTCACGCCTTACGAAACAATTAAGACCATTCTGCTGATGTAAGTGTGGAGCCACAAATGCATGCGGGCTCTTTAAGAACTTTTTTTGTTGGGGGAGGGGAGGTGAAATGTCGGAGTATTTGAATTCAGCAAACAAACACTCCTCAGTTGGCACTGACAGCTTCCGGGGCTTCGTTTTCACTGCTATAGTCTGATTTGGGGTCGTCTTCATAGTCGTCGTACATTTCCATTTCATCCTCTCCATTAATCATTTCGTTTCCAGCTAGGCTTCCGCCGTCTGTCTTCATACCATAAGTGCTCTGAATGACCGGGAGGCTGGGCTCTGGGCTGGCCGAGGTGCTAGAGCAGTCAGATGTCATCTGAGGTGATGGTGTGGTAGTTGCCATAGTAATAGCACCAGGATACACAACACCTGTTCCTGTGGTGATTGGAATCTGAGGCTGCTGCCTGTATAGATTCAAAAAAAATAAAATAAAAGAGAGGGAAATATCTATATACACATGTTCTTCTGGGTGGCATTGGAATTCATCCCTCACACATTCTCAGAGGGGACTCTGTTTGAAATTCTAAGCAAATGATGAAATGGGATAAAGGTGTTTCCTGGAGAAGTTCTGCAAACCTCCCTGATGATGTGGTTGAGGTTAAGCAATACAATGGAGCAATTTATTGATGGTTTTGCAACATGAAAGCAAAGCTTTGCTAACTCTTGGCATTTGGAACAAATAATGTAGTTAACGCCACAAAGTTACTTGTGAGATCATTTTTTTAGGATCTCCCAAAACATTACCAAAAAAAAAAAAATAGGCTGGTAACATGAGACATACTATAATGACACTGTTAAGCAGGTTTATGTCTTCACCTTGGTTTGAGAGTTGTACAAAGGAAAAATCAAGATAAGGAAGGATCCTATACATCCCAGAGTCAGATTCCAGTAAAGCATGTATTTGGTATCCATGTAAATGTCTACTTATTTCTGTGGTTAAACCTGTAGGGAAGCTCATTGAAACTTCTATTTCCTAATTATGGAAGGATCATCTTGGATGTCATTATTCCTGTGGCCCTGGGCTGGAGCCAGGGTTGAAGGAGTCAGGAGTGAAGAACATTGAGAGCTTTGCTACTTAACAGAATAACACACGTTGCCTCATCCTAGATCCGAGAGGGTGCCAAGGCTTGGTCACACCAGATCAGTCCGTCATCATGTCACTCTAGTTCAAATAAACTTACCAGAGCCTTTACAAAGGTCAGTCTCTCCCTCTGCAGGGAGACATGGCTATCTGTCTCTCATTTCCCTTGAGGCATTGTAACTTGAAATGTTGAAAGAATGAAAGACCTACTACCTAGCTCAAAGAATAGGACTGAAACAATATTCATTCATAGATGCAATATTCATCAAGTGTTTCTCAATCTTTAAGGACATTAATATAAGTTCACTTCAAACTGTCCTTGTAATAAAGCTTTTCTGAGCCTCAGTTTCCATCCATTTATAAAAGCTGGGATCAGTGAAGTCCTGGAAGGTCCTTCCACCTTTTAATACTTGACTTCAGGTCAGTTGATCACTTGAATGATTCTTATTGAACCCCCCTTACATTGAAACTTTCTATCCACCTCAATTTAAGAGGAAAATACTCTGAATTTATGAAAAACTAACTAAGTTACCAGCTATTTTTTGAACGTCCTGAAGGAGTATAATTTCTCAAGTCCTGTATGCTTTCCAACCTGGTAGAAGGAGAAATGACAGAAATGGCCTAAAATCACACTGTGGGGTGTCTGGTAGTGCTATCTTTAACAACCTCTGTCAAACACTATGAGGCATAATAATGATGCCTTAACCTTTAACTAACATAAAATATTTTCATACAGATTATCTCATTCAATTAACATTGTAACTCCATGAGGTATTACTATGCCCAGTTTTCAGATGAAGAAAATGAGGCCTTGCTTAAGATCCTGTATTTGGTAATCAGCACTACTGAGATTTGAAGCTAGATCACCTGAGTTGAATACCATCATTCTTTCCTCTAAAGATATTCAGTATACAGATACATTATGCTCACTATATTCCATAAAAATTTCTGAGCTTGCAGAGCCTGTAGGCATCCGGTTGATACTAAGCACCTGATATTGATCCATTTTCTATGTTTCTCGCAGCGACATTTTGACTCTACCAAAGAAAATGATAGAGAAATCTAAATCCACGTGTAGAAACATCTGATAAAACACTGGCTTCCCTTTCATAGAACCAAATTCTAACAACAGCATACTTCTTGCTTCCTAAGTTTGGGGAAAATTGACACAAATTAAATTTCATGCTAACCTACCCAAAGCAATAAATGCCTCATTAAATTTTTTTTTTTTTTACTGAGTTTGGATAATCGCAATAAAAATATTTTTGCCTTAATCATGTAATGAGTGTAGAGTGAAAACTTTTACTGCAATGTTAACTCATTTTACAGATTTCCCAACTTGGTAAGCTAATCTATATTTGTTTGCTCTTAGTGTTCCATTACCAAACTATAGAACTAGTTTGTTTCATACACAAACTATCAAATGATACATTTTCTTTTCATGAAGGACATTTTCTTTTTGCAAAGAATATGTAGTCATTTTTTTGAAGTATTTTAAAATCAAAATATCTATATAGCTATTAAATAAATTTGAACTGACCTCTTGTTATGTGCTATGGATAATGCTTAGATGTTTTTACATTATCTTCTTTAATCCTCCCAATAAGTCTGAGAGAGAAACATCACTTCCCCTATTTTACAAATGAAGTAACCAATTAAGTTCCAAAGAGTTTTTGTTGTTGTCCAAAGTGAAACAGGTACCATATCCAGGAGTTGAATTCTTTCTTATTTCACAAATTCTCTACCAGATATCAAGATTAGGGTGAGAAAGGTAAGCTCAGACTATCAGGAAAATACTTGATCTGAATCAGGATCCAACTCTTCTACACTGAGTCGCACATATTTAACAGTACTTGGACATTAACTTGGTAATGGAACACTGAGCACAAACAAACAGAACATCTGTACAACCTATTTTCTGAAGTGAGACAGGAGATATCCAAAAGTCTACTACTAGATGGCCGGGATAGTAGATGGTGTCACCCACTGCCTACAACCCCCATCGACTTCCTGTCTGGCCAATTCCCCTCATTCCTTGAAGATGGAAATGCATATAAAACTTCTTATCTGATTTGTATGTCAAAAATACTGTCTCAACCTTAAAATTGCAATACTGAACTCCTGATCATTCTCCCATATACCTGCTCCTCTCATAGCCTTTCAGATCTTGGTTAATGAGTACTTCATCTTCTGATTGTGGGGGCAAATCCTATATCCCTATATCCAATCCATCAGCAACTCCTACTGGTTTGCTCTCAGGAATATATTCAGAATCCCTCCACTTTTGCCAACTCTAGCTCTACAAACCTGGTTTAAGCTATCATCAACTCTAATTTGTTTTATTGTAAGAGTCTGCCTCCTTAGTTCAGGGCACATTCCCTTCTGACAATATGTCAACCCAGTAGATAGAGTGATCTTTTTAAAACCTAAGTCATATCACAATCCTCTTTTGCTTATAACTCTTCAATGTCTATCCATCTCACCCAGAGTCAGATTCAAAGTCGTCACAATGGTCAACAAGTCCTTTCAGAATTTGGCTCCCTACTACCTCTGACACCTAGTACTCATCCCACCTACTCATTATATTCCTATTGCTCTGACCCCATTATTTCTTGAAAGCCAAACTCAATCTCGCCTCAAGATCTCTGCAGTTGCTGTTCCCTCTGCTTAGCTCTCCCAGATATCTGCATGGCTGGCTCCCTCACCTCCTCAGGTCTTTGCTCAAGTTTATCTTCTCAGTGAAGTATCTATATCCACTCATTTTAAAACTGCACTCCATCCTCTAAAACTCCCTACCCCTCTCCCTCATTTACTTTGTTCTAAGGCATTTACTACTGAAGTGAAGTCAAGTGAAGTCAGTCGCTAAGTCGTGTCCGACTCTTTGCGACCCCATGGACTATAGCCCACCAGGCTCCTCAGTCCATCGGATTTTCCAGGCAAGAATACTGGAGTGGGTCACCATTTCCTTCTCCAGGGGATCTTCCTGACCCAGAGATCGAACCCAGGTCTCCCGCATTGTAGGCAGACACTTTACCGTCTGAGCTACTATTTGATATTTATTTATTTATTCATTCACCATTAGTTGTCTGACGTCCCCCACTAGAATGCAAGTTCATGAAGACAGAATGTTTCACTGATATAGTCCAAGAGCTTAGGCAGAGCCTGAAACATAGGAACCACTCGGCAAAAATTTGTTGAATATGTGAAATGAATGAATGAATGAATGAATGAACTAGTGAATGAGAGGGAAAACAAATGAAAGGCTGGGTAGCCCATTCTAGAGAAGAAAAGATGTAATGCTCTTAGATACATTGGAGAGAGGGCGGTGGAGAAAGAATGTGACTATAACTATCTTTAAATGGTTGAATGAATTTCTTCACACAAAAGAAGAGATTTGTTCTAGAATGGACCAAAGAAGAGGATCAAAACCAATTTACAAAGTAGCAGAGAGGCAGAGTATGGCCTAGTTAAGAAGAAAGAACTTTCTAGCGTTAGAAGATGTTCCATAAAGAAACTGGCTCCCTTGGAAAGTGGTGAGCTCTCTAGCCCTAGAAGAGTTCAAGCTGAACTTAGAAAGGACTCCCACAATGACTACAGAGGCCCCTTCTGGGTTACCATTGATTCTGAAGATACAAAATCATAAGCTGACTGTTATGCTGGCCTCGATACCTCATTGTCATTGTCAGCGTAAAAAGAAACTAAAAAATTTAAGTGAGTATAGCTTTCAAGAGTTTCCAAAATACTGTTTTACCCTACATATCTTGCTTTAATGCCAGATAAAATTCCTAGGACAGCCTCTTTATTTATTATTGAACATTTTCATATTTCTTCCATATATTCATGTTCTCCTTCATTCTAAAATAGGAATATCTACCTGTACTTTTGGAGAAGGAAATGGCAACCCACTCCAGTATTCTTGCCTGGAGAATCCCATGAATAGAGGAACCTAGTGGGCTACAGTTCATGGGGTCTCAAAGAGTTGGACACGATTTAGCGAACACTCACTCACTCACTCACCTGTACTTTCCACCAGGCTGACCCTACCCAAACCTCAAGTCCCCTTCTCCAGGAATGGCCTATAGTTGGCCCTAATGCATAGTAATCTCCCTTCCTCTGAACTTTACTTGCTCATCTATATAATCAAAATTAGTACTTCATTATACATTATATGGAGCACCATGCAATGTATTCTGTGTGTGCATGTGTATGTGTGTAGGTATAATAAACTATTATTTGCTAACCTACCCATGTAAGTGTCTGGCTTCTCTGACTATAGCATTCTCTGAGAGCTCATTGTGGATAGAATTAATGTACTATATTAACATAGTACAATGTTAGGCACACAGCTGGTTTCAGATAGGCCCAGTCCCTTACCAATTGACTGACTAATCAATTAACAAAATGGAAAATCCAGCCAGCATGCTCAAGTTTTGTCTATCGGAAATTACTTTCCTGAAAAGCATTTTTCCTTCCTTTACAGATCAATTGCAAAGTCAAAATTCAAACACGGCAGATTTCACAAACAGGAATAGCTGGCAAGTATTGGGCTTTACAAGTAATGAATGTGCACATCAAAACAAAAGTTGTAGATGTTTGTAAAAGTATACATATGTAGCTGATATGAGTAGAGATGGCTAAGAACCCTCCCTCCTAGCCCAAGGAGAGTTTGAGTTGACCCTGATAAAGTCCAGCATTGTGGTTTCCAAATCACAAGAACATTCCTGGAGTATGTAATCTAGCTTTGCCAATTGCAATGGAACTATTTATTTATGTTGTCAAAGCCCCTGTTTGCTGATCATTTAGAATTTTACAGTATCTATAAATGAAGGCAATGAAATCTGTTCCTTAGGAGATAAAACTATAAGTTGCACATCTTTTTATATTATCTATTAGAGATTCTAATCCAGCTTTCTCTATAGGAGGACAAGACTAAAAATAGTATGTCTAGTCTATTCTACTCAATTAAATTTGTAAGTATCTTATAGGCTTGATTCAACCTCTTTAAGATTAAGATCAAAATGACAAATGTTCAAATCACTTATACCACAATCCAGTAGAACATAATTCTTTATGATATGAAATATATACCTGACACTTAGCATCATTTCTCTAAATAAGAATATTTGCTCTAATTTGGGACTTACTATGTGCTAGACATTGTCCAAGCACTTTAGATATATTAAGTTATTCAGTCTTCAGAAGGGTCTGATGTTGTAGGTATTACTATCATCCCCATTCTATATATGAGGAAACTGAGGTACACAGAGTTTAAATAAGTTTCCCAAGAGCAAGTAGAGAGTTCATAAGAATGAAAGACACTATGGGTTTCCCAGGTGGCTCAGTGACAAAGAATCTGCCTGCCAAGCAAGAGACACAGGTCCAATTCCTGGGTTAGGAAGATCCTTTGGAGAAAGAAATGGCAACCTACTCCAGTATTCTTGCCTGGGAAATCCCATGGACAGAGGAGCCTGGTGGGCTGCAGTCCACGGGATCACAAAAGAGTCAGGCATGACTTAGTGACTAAACAACAACAAATGCACTAGTTCCTAGAGCCAGGAAAAAGCAGATCTAGTATTTTAGCCAGAACAGTCTGGCTCCCGAATTGATGTTCTTAACCACTTACACTATACAGTCTCTAAACAATTTGTAGGCTCTAATTGAAAGTTTATGTGCAATGGTGAAAAGGAAAGATGTTTTACATAAGCCTGGTCTAAATCTTAGGTCTGCAGTTTACTAGCTGTGTGACCTTGGGCAAATTATTTAACATTTCTGAATATTGTGTTTTTCAACATCATAGTAAGGATGATGTGTTTGCAATAATTGGTATAATTAACTCAGCATAATTATTCAATAATTTACCATTATTGTTACTCAAAAAGTAGCTCCAATTTTAATATTTCATAGTATCTGCATAATTCTCTATTAGCTCACAGGTAAGTTACTGAATAAAACTTCAACAAATTGGAAATAAAATTCATTTGGCCATAGTTCTTTGGGAAAAGACAATGTTGTAGCTCTATGAACCCTAATAATTATCATTTTAACATTAATAGTACTCCTATCAGGATTATTACAAAACTCTGATACTTAAATTATAAACTGAAAAGGTTAAATCCAAGGTTAGAGACAACATTACTCCATTTCATATATTGATAAATTCATTTCATAATAGCTAAGTAAAAAAAATCTAACTCACTGAACTTCCAATTGTATCATCAGTAACATGCATGGCAATGTTGAGCCATATATGTAACTTTATTGCCTTGAAAGTTATGCACATCTTTTAAAATCAGCTATAAAAATTGACCTCATCCCCATTCCCTCAAGATGTCAATAGAAATCTTTGAATTTCTTGTTTGTCTTTCCTTCTTATAATAACCCCGCAACTAATGAAGATCAATTTCCAAAGATGAACCCTAGGGAGTTAATAATCTATCAAATACAACTACTTAAAAGAGAATACTAATCCTTAAGTGGAAATAATATCTGGCTTTATGTAGCAAGTATTATTAAAATTGGGCAGAGGAAAATAATCAGCATTGAAGATTAAAGAATAAAGTATTCTGGCCATTACTTGCACATCTGTAGCCCTATTCCACAGTTTAAAATGAGCCTTCCACAAAGGACCTCCTATACTATCAGGATCCTTAGTCTCTAAATTTCAAAGTTCTTTTCTGCCACTATATACCAAAACAAAAGGCCTTGTTTTCTCTAGGTTCTAGGAGCTTTTCCTCAAATAGCACAGTCATACTGAAACTCCAATACTTTGGCCACCTGATGAGAAGAGCTGACTCATTGGAAAAGACCCTGATGCTGGGAAAGATTGAGGGCAGGAGGAGAAGGGGACGATAGAGGATGAGATGGTTGGATGGCATCACCGACTCAATGGACATGGGTTTGGGTAGACTCTAGGAGTTGGTGATGGACAAGGAGGCTTGGCATGCTGCAGTTCATGGGGTCACAAAGAGTCGGACACGACTGAGCAACTGAACTGAACTGAACTCACGACTGCAGAATAAGACTGTGAGGCCTATTTTGAAGCAATGTAGTAAGGACAGTTCCTCAGTCATTTGGCATGACAGAGAAAGAGACCTGATTTAATCCTTTACTTCATCTCACCTTTCAGTAGCCATTAGTGCGTGCTAAATTGCTTGTCATGTCCGACTCTGTGTGACCCTATGGACTTCAGCCTGCCAGGCTCCTCTGTCCATGGGATTTCCCAGGGAAGGATACTGGAGTAGGGTACCATTTTCCACTCCAAGTGATCTTTCCAACCCAAGGATCAAACCCTCGTCTCTTACATCTACCTGCACTGACAGGTAGGTTCTTTCACGAGCGCCACCTGGAAGCCCTCAGTAGCCATCAGACCTCTTAAAGCCTCGATTTTCTTATTTTAGAGGATTATGTAGTTTGTATACCTAAAATACCTCATATACAGTAGGCATTCAATAAGTGGTAGATGCTATTGAGTTGTTTTAGAGTTTCATTTTACGTACATTGTTATGTGTTGAGGTATTTTGATCCAGAGCTATTGTCAATGTCGCCTTTCGTAAAGGGGACTAAATAGAATTACTGCATCTCATATATTCAAATAAGTATCAGGGAACTAAAATGGTGCTTTTGCTAATCTTCCAGACCATGGCAAAAAAAAGGGACCCACTATGCAACACAGGGGACATGACAGGAGAGAAAGATCGGAATGAGAAAATGTCTCAAATTTAAACTTCTGATTCTCTGTTCAAAAGAGATTATATACGTTTTCAGGGATACACTAACAGGATTAAAAGAAGACATTATACAGTCTTAAATTTACATTTTGTTACCTACAACTATACTTCCTAAAGTGTACTGTGACTTGGTATATTTCATAAATACTCTAATTAGCATGTGAATTGCCCAATTATACTGCATTGTACTTTTGGAGCTAAAAGCATTGCTTTTTAAAAAATGTAAACATTTATAACACAGAAAGATTCAATATCCTGTTTGGGCACATCTTCATCTGCTAATATACAGGGATCCTCAAAAAGCAAAGGGGTTTAAGCCTCACTTTACCTCAGAAAGGTTCTACCATACATAGACTGTGCCATTCCTCACATAGGACTCTGAGGCATATTCTGAAGGCATAGTCATTGATTGTCTAGTGTGATATAAAACAGAGTTTTACTGTGATAGCAAGTCCATGTTTAATAAGGATAATAATGATAGGAATTCACCATTATTGATATTATACTAAGATTATACAAAGCACTTTTAAAAGGATTGCCTTATTGAGATAGGTACTATTATTTGCTTCACTTCACACATGAGAAGACAGAAGCTTAGAAAAGTTAAATAACTTGCCCAAGCAGGTGGCACAGTCAGTGTCTGAAGCAAATGCTGAAGCCCATGCTCCTCCCTAGGACACTCTAGTGTAGTGTATAGTGACCCAGACTGCTGTCATTGGCCTTTTTTTTTTTTGTATTCTATTTTCCTTTCCAAATTAGTTTTCTGTTTTTAAACACATGCTTCTGAAACCAACCTTTTGTTCCATGAGGTTATTTTTATATTTGAATGTCCTTAAAAATAAAAGGTTCTTCACTCCTCCTTGAAGGTATTTCTTTTCTTTACCTCTAAGTGAAGCTTCCTTATTTTCCTGACACAGCACAGCTCCTCAGTTCCCCTTCCAGTCAACAGTGAACACAAGTTCCTCTTTACTTCTTCCACTTCTCTCTCTCAAGCCCTTCCTAAGTGTCTCTCCAGTCCGATTCCAGCTGCCTCAGGCCGGGGCCTCCAGAACAGTCCTCTGGTTTGCCACCCCCCTGGGCTTCTAGGTCTGAGTGTGCTGGAACATATAGGCATCTGCATCCCCACTTAATTCTGACGACTGTGGTTACAAGAGGCCTCTTTTGAATGCAGACAGCCAGTCAGCCAAGTCGAAATTTATACCAGAAATCTATTACCTAATTTTTAAACAAAATGACATGAAATCAGACTTGAAGATATCAAAAACATGTCTAGTTTCTGATTTAAGCAAGAAAAATCCACATTGTTACTGCTTCTACCACAGAATAATTTACTGCAACAGGAGTTCTGGATCTTATGCCAAAAATGAAGTCCTCTAACCAATGTCAAGGCCAATTATCTTGTGGTAAGATCCCACAACAAAAGCAGACTATTGTGATTAGAGTCAGAAGCACCACCCAGAGAAGCTGGAAAGCTTCTGGGGATTTCTTAAGGTTAGTTTTTTTTTTTTTTTCCTCTCTCTCTCTCTCTGTCTACTTAAATAAACTACCAGAAACTTTGTGTGTGGGCACTGAACATCTTAGATGAGTTTGAGAGACAACGAAAAGGGTGATCAGTTGAGAGCAATATGTTGCATTTATTTTGATCTGAGCAGGAGCCATGCTGCAAGGCTGTGTAGTCCTGGCAGGCCCTGTCTGTCACAACCTCCTCCTTTCTCTAATCTCCTTCCTAAACACACTGCCAGTAGCCATCCTGTGGTTTCTTACTGGGAAAGGAAAGCCCAGGTGGCTGAATGCAGGAACACTTACCCCACAGTAAAGAACTGCCTCATCTCCTGTCTCCGAGACCTCATCAGTTGCTTGTACTCCCCAATCCGGAGCTTCTTGCCATCGACAATGCAGGTGCGTTTCGGTCGAGGTTTGTATTTATAGTTCGGGTACTTCTCTAAGTGGATCTTGCTTAGCCGGGCCTGCTCTTCATAATAAGGTTGCTTTTCTTGGTTGGACATGGATTTCCAACGAGACCCTAGACACAAACATAGCCTTTAAGTACCCAAGTGGTCAAGGCAGCCTACTCCTGGTAAATACTGGGTCTACCTTCCCACCACTCCACTCACCTGTGCTCTGAGTATCTCCTATTACCACATGTCATCCAGCCTCACAACTAGTATTTTAGATGATAGAGCAAAGAATAATTTGGATGTGACACATTTATTACATTATTTTTCTCAATAATTTAAAGCCTAATGCTACAATAAGTATATTGTTTTAAAACATGTCTTTGCTGCTTAAAGATCATCTCCTACACCAAGGTCATTTCCCCACCCATCTGCATAGGGTTAAAAACCTGAATTTCCTAAGTATACTTTGGAGTATGACAGAATACTCAGGAACAACTCTCTAGGTTCCAGTAATTCAAACAACTCTAACACTCCAAGCACCTTTGATGAAGCTACCCTTTGATAAGATGTTAGGAAATGTTGATATTCTCCCACATATAAAAACCTAAGGTGCACACTGTCTCCCCTGGCCTGAGGTCATTAAAAAGCCTAAACTCTACTTAAGAAGTTATAACTTTAGAACCGGAAGGTACAGTTGGAATTACATATACCATTTTCAAGTACTCTAAACAATTCATTCAAAGCCATACCAATGAAAGTAAGAAATTTTTAATACGGTTTATACAGGAAGAGGGAAAAGTATTCACTTCTCTAATATTGTTTATAAAGAATTATCTAAACACTTGACGAAGAAGGGATGTGTTTTTTTACGTGTATCAAATTGCATTTTTGTGTGTCGCTAGTGAATAAAGCGGTAACAGCTGTGCTGACTGGATGCTAGCTGTTCTTTGGTAGAGATTTTTCATACATAAACAAATTGAAAAGTTGTACAAATACTCTCTGTAGCCAGCAATATCCTGGTCTGTTTTAACAGCACATACATCCCTGTTCTCCTGATTGTTGTGCAAAAGTTGTGTAGAAAGTCTACACGGACAAGGTTCTCTGTGTTCGGCTGGCTCCCAGCAGCTTAAAGCCCCAGTTAATGGAGGATTTTTGGTGCTCTTAAAAATGCTTGTGCTTAAAAGTTTACACTTTAATGAATACACTTACTATACTCTTAATTTTTTTTCACAGAATGCACATCAATAATATAGACTCCCCACAGCTGCCAAGATGGAAACAGAGAAGTTCTGTGCCCATTGGTGAGCTTACTCACACTGCTAATAAAATGGCCAAAAAAGAGAAAATTTCAAAGTTAGATATCAAAATTTAGGGACAGAAAAATAATAATTTTCTTTGGAATATCTAGTAATTAGAAAAAATTTAATATATCTATCATGGTTTGAAAGGTCTTAAAATTCATAAGAATGATACCCTGATATATATCTCTGAAAGTATAAAAATAAAACTCCACTTAATTATAATGATTTTTAGTATCTACCTTGAAATTCAAACATTAAAAAGAAAAAGGGAAAAACTATTTTAACATTTTAACACTATTTGATCTCATGTATGTTCTAAATTTTCATAGGGGTCACTGCCTCAAAATGTCTCAGAATCAAGTTAAATTATTTATACAGTGACAAAACATGTGTATTTGTGCATGTCCAGATCACTGATATTTACTCAGGTTAAATATTTATTGCTTTTGAACAAAACATTTAAAAAAAGAAAACCACAGTTTAAGTCTCTAATGTTTTTCGGCTTCTTAAACAGCTCCCTTTGAGATTTTTGTCACATCATGACAGCTTAAATAGAACAGTGCCTTCTGTGTTTTTTCTTTTTAAAGAGGAAACATGTTGACTGCAATGCTGCATGTTGAATAAAATACATTCAATATGTTGAGTACAATAATTCCACACTGTATAATCTGCACGAGGCAAGCTTTACACTAATAGAAAAAGGATTGAGTTTAATCCAGAGAAACAGGAGAATCACTCTGGCAAGTTACCACAGAATGGGCCTCTGCCCTGTGGTCTATGTGTTCAATTCACTGCGATGAAATTTGAACTCGTCATATCTTATTAAAGTAAATGTAGTTTTATTTTACAAGTTTTAAAGTTATCATTAGAGGCACTGTTCTACACTCCATAAATTTCACACTATTTGGGGGCTCACCCCTAGTCCTTGGTGAGTTCTTTCAGAAGGACATATGAACCCAAGAACACTAAAGCAGAAAACTCTATGAGTGTTTCCAGGGTTTCATAGCAACTGAAAGATTTTAAAAGACTAAATTAAGGAAAGGAGATAAAGCTTGTCTCTATGGTTCTTAATTAGCAGTGACCTCTCAGAGTTGTCCTATTAACACATACAATAAACAGTTTTGTCTCTAAAATAAGTGTTTAGTCAGTCCTGCCCTGGCACCTGGCGGATGTACTAACTCCTAAGCCTAAGTGCCGCTGTGCAGGGTGAAGAGTGAAGAGACAATGACAGTCCCCCGGGGCAGCTTGCTGAGTGACACCTAATATCCACACACCACAGTCTCCCTTAGGTGTCATATGAGGACCCTTCTTTCCACTCAGAGGATACATAATCAGCATCAGTGGCTGCACTCACCTAAGATTTTGCTAATGTTGGAGTTATGCATGTCAGGAAAGGCCTGAAGGATTTTCCTCCTCTCATCTTTTGCCCAAACCATGAATGCATTCATTGGTCGCTTGATGTGTGGCTCACTGCTGGCCCGGCCTCGGGCATCCCTGTAGACTCGTGCTTCAGCCACAGTGGCACCTCCTGTTGGCCAACAATAATACTGCTGTAGTTTAGCTGCAGAGCCATTCATTGCTTTACTTCCTGTAATGTCAGGGCAGGAAGAACAAGACGGTGCAAAGCATTATTATCTGGATAATGTAACACAACTTGCCACCTGGTTTAGTTGCTTTCCCTAGCAACTTTTTGAAGAACTTCTTTTTCAATGAGCTCTTCTTTTTAAATGAACTCTTGGAAGCAGGATACAGTCGCAAATGACAATTCTACAGGCTCTTCTGAGGTAGGTCTCAAAGAAAAACACTGGGAAGAATTAATTTTGCATGTTTTTAAACACCTAGTACATTTTTACTACAATCAATTCCAGGTGACAATAAAGCATTATTTCAGCTTCCCAGGTGGCGCTAGTGATAAAGATCCTGCCTGCCAATGCAGGAGACATAAGACATGGGTTCGATCCCTGGATGGGGAAGATCCCCTGGAGGAGGGCACAGCAACCCACTCCAGTATTCTTGCCTGGAGAATCCCATGGACAGAAGAGCCTGGGGGGCTACAGTCCATAGGGTCTCAGAGTCGGACGACTGAAGTGATTTAGCATGCACACAACCTTTCCTGCTGTGATTTCTCCCTTCAAAAGTAGGCTGCTACCTATGATTTTAGCCTCATGTGCTAAACATCGCAGCCATTTCAAACTATCTCTTACCCCAAAAGAATTCTCTTTCACAATACTGTACTTTGGTCAGTGCTCTCCTCACTGGCTGGAAGCTTCTTCTCTTACTTCTTCAAGCTAAATCCCACTCATCCTTTAAGGCCTATTTAAATGTGGTGTGTTTCATGAATTAATTAAATGATTCGATTTAAACTATTAACTGAGCAATTACTATGAGTTTGGCTTTATGCCAAGTGCTAGATATACAAAAGTGAATAAAACAGCACCTGCTTTTAAAGGAGCTCACAGTTCGGGGAGGAGACAGATCCCGAACAGACAGTCATAATGGAATATATGGTAAGTGCTCTAATATTGAAGTAAACAGGACATCAAGAGGACACCAGCAGAGGGGACAGTCAACTAATACCTCCTATTAAAGGTGACATCTAATCTGAATCCTAGAGGACAAATAGGAATTAGCACATGAATAGGGGAGTCTTTACTGCCCAGTAAAGACAGATGGGGAGGGTAATTCAGGCCAAAGGAAGAGCATTTGCAATGATACCTCCCAGGCTGCATTCATTCCTCTTTTTTTTAATGTTTTTTTTTTTCTGTGCCAAAGAAATTCCTTTTCTTTCTTTCCTTTTTTTTTTTTTTTGCAATCATCTCTAATTATTTCCATTCTATCCCCAGGTTTATGAGACCCCTAAAGTTAGTGTTTCTGTTGTACTCATTTTTGTATCCCCAGGATTTTCCATACAATAGATACTCAAAAACTACTTATTGGGTTTCCCTGGAGGCTCAGACGATAAAGAATCACACTCATTTCACATGCTAGCAAAGTAATGCTCAAAATTCTCCAAGCCAGGCTTCACCAGTATGAGAACTTCCAGATGTACAAGCTGGATTTAGAAAAGGCAGAGGAACCAGAGATCAAATTGCCAACATCCGTTGGATCATAGAAAAAGTAAGAGAATTCCAGAAAAACATCTACTTGTGCTTTACTGAGTATGCCAAAGCCTTTGATGTGTGGATCACAACAAACTGTGGAAAATTCTTAAAGAGATGGGAATACCAGATCACCTCACCTGCCTCCAACGAAATCTGTATGCAGGTCAAGAAGCAACAGTTAGAACTGGACATGGAACAACAGACTGGTTCCAAATTGGGAAAGGAGTACATCAAGGCTGTATGTTGTCACCCTGCTTATTTAACTTATATACAGAGTACATCATGAGAAATGTCAGACTAGATGAAGCACAAGCTGGAATCAAGATTGCTGGGAGAAATATAAATAACCTCAGATATGCAGATAACACCACCTTTATGGCAGAAAGCTAAGAGGAACTAAAGAACCTCTTAATGAAGGTGAAAGAGGAGAGTGGAAAATGCTGGCTTAAAACTCAGCATTCAAAAAACGAAGATCATGGCATCTGGTCCCATCATTTCATGGTAAATGGATGAAGAAACAATGGAAACAGTGACAGACTTTATTTTGGGGGCTCCAAAATCACTGCAGATGGTGTCTGCGGCCATGAAATTAAAAGACGCTTGCTCCTTGGAAGAAAAGCTATGAAAAACCTAGACAGAGTATTAAGACAGAGTATTAAAAAGCAGAGACATTGCTTTCCCAAAAAATGTCTGTCTAGTCAAACTTACGGTTTTTCCAGTAGTCATGTATAAATGTGAGAGTTGGACCGTAAAGAAGGCTGAACACTGAAGAATTGATGCTTTTGACCTGTAGTGTTGGAGAAGACTCTTGAGAGTCCATTGGACTGCAGGGGGATCAAACCAACCAATCCTAAAGGAAATCATTCCTGAACATTCATTGGAAAGACTGATGTTGAAGCTAAAACTCCAATACTTTGGCCACCTGATGTGAAGAGCTGACTCATTAGAAAAGACACTGATGCTTGGAAAAATTGAAGGCAGGAGAAGGGGATGACAGAGGACAAGATGGTTGGATGGTATCACCGACTCAATGGACATGAGTTTGAGCAAGCTCCAGAGATGGTGAAGGACAAGGAAGCCTGGCATGCTGCAGCCCATGGGTCGCAAAGAGTTGGAAATGACTGTGCGACTGAACAACAACAACAACAACAACAACAACTACTCATTTGGCTTCCTTGGAGGCTCAGACGATAGAGAATCTACCTGCAATGCAGGAGACCTGGGCCCAGTCCTTGCGTCAGGAAGATTCCCTGGAGAAGTGAATGGCTACCCACTCCAAAATTCTTGCCTGAATTCCATGGACAAAATTGTTCAGTTTTCAAGTCATATACAAAAGTAGTAGACTAAAAGGCAGTCATTTCAAGGGTCCTAATATATTTTTCTGCTGCATGAGGATAATTCTTTAACATCCCTATGAAAGTGAAAGTTGCTCAGTTGTGTCCAACTCTTTGTGATCCCATGGACCCTATAGTCCATGGAATTCTCCAGGCTAGAATACTGCAGTAGGTAGCCTTTCCCTTCTCAAGGGGATCTTCCCAACCCAGGGATTGAACTCAGGCCTCCCACACTGCAGGCAGATTCTTTACCAGCTGAGCCACATATCCCTGTGAAACTGTTTCTAAATTCTTGATATTTCATGGTTTCCAAAGATGTCACCATAGTGCATGCTAAGTTGCTTCAGCTGTGTCTGACTCTTTACAACCCTATGGACTGTAGGCCACTAGGCTCCCCTGTCCATAGGATTCTCTAGGCAAGAATACTGGAGTAGGTTGCCATGCCCTTCTCTAGGGGATCTTCCAGGCCCAGGGATCAAACCAACATATCCTGTGTCTCCTGTATTGGCAGGTGGGTTCTTTACCACTAGCGCCACCTGGGAAGCCTAGTGACCATAATATCATACTAGATTAAAAGTCATTTGAGGATATGGTGAGAACTAGCTCTCCTTCATGGCTGTATCTCTAGGTTCCAATAAAGTACATGGCATATAAAGTTTCAGTTAGTGAAATACATTCAATTAATGAATGAGTGAATGAATGAATCTACATAGCTCTTGCTTGTTTTCATACCCTCTGCCGGCATGACACACTGATGCACATGCTTTACATGTGGCAACCACTAAATATTTCCCTATAGACTGAGAACCCCTATAGTTAAATGTAAAGTTGGACTGATGGCCTTAGCCAGGTCTTCTACTGCATAAACAGGAAAGTCTAACTCCTAAAAGTTTAGAAGCAAAATATACATTAAAACCTACGTCTCTACATTTTAGAAAAAGCAAATTCTTTCAGCTCAGTGGAGTGATTACACAGGTAAACAACGATCCAATTCATCTCTGCCCTTCTACTCTATTTCCAGCTACCTGATTAAGTAGAAATTTGTTTGTGTCATAGCTAGTAATAAATTAGAACATTAAAGCAAACTATTATTTGGCAAATATGGTCATCATTTATTGCAAACAAAAGACAGGATAAAAGAGCCGAATTGGTTAATATTATCAATTCTTTTCTAAACATGAAGAAGGGGAGAGGGGCCCCTTTCTGAAGACCATGCAAAATAGCACATTTAATATACAGCCCTTCTTTGAGGCCTACTAGACAGAATGATCCCTTACATGAAAAGTCTCAAATCCCAAGATGCATAACTAATATGCTACCTTTTTGCCACCATACCCACAGTACATTAATTTCATTTAAAATGCACTGACCATACAGGATAAATTGATTTCACTTTATATGGGTTTGACAGCCATGTTTATTGTGCAGTGAAATGTAGTGTAGCTTCCAGCTGACAATATCCATCAACGCAGGGCAATATGCTGACTGCTGGGCCAGATGAAGGCATACATTACTCTGGAAGTGAAACACTCATTCAGATACGACAGTGTCTTCTCCTGAGGATCACCATGGTGATTTATGATGCCCTCAGTGCCATTACTTTACAACTGACATGAATTCAGCAATTTATATACTTGCATGCATACACAGGAGACAGGCTTGTGCAGAATGTCAGATACAAAAACATTTCAATATTATTCTAAGTTAACTACTATGCTACAGGTGATTAACATTCAAGGTCTGCTTTTACTGTCATAGCTTTTCTTCACCTCTAGCAATATCAAATAGCCAGCTTCCATTTATTTACTTACTTAAAAGATGTATTTCAGTGTAAATGGGAAGTTTTAATCTCCTACAGACTGATCATGGTAGATTTTTAGACTCTGGTTTCAGTAGATCTTCTGCATGTGCATGCCAAGACACTTCAGTCATGTCTGACTCTTTGTGACCCTATTGGCTGTAGCCCACCAGGCTCCTCTGCCCATGGGGTTCTCCAGGAAAGAATACTGGAGTGGGTCGCCATGCCCTCCTCCAGAGGATCTTCCCAACCCAGGGATCTAACTGCATCTTGCATGTCTCCTGCATTGGCAGGTGGGTTCCTTACCACTAGTGCCACCTCTACTACATATCAATTGATTCTCCCAAATATGTTCATACCCATGCTCAATCTCTCTCCCTCTCATTCCATATTGCAGTCTTAGTATACCCTTCCTACTCACTTTTACCTAACTAAATTCTACCTTCTCCAAGGAAGAGAGTTCACATCTCACCCCACCAACTGTCCTACAGTGACCTTGTCTGTCCTCCCATAACACATATTTACATGACACTAACTGACACTGAATTACACAGAAGATCTCTAGTCTCACAAGAAATGCTCCCAGAAATTGAGAAACTTAAGCACAGAGCATGGTATAGAAATGTGAATTAAGAAAGGGAAAATAGGAAACGTCAGGGTGTATATACATCTCTTTTTTCTTGTCTCCTTTTCTCTCCCCCAAGTGCTTGGAGTCAACTGAAAAATGAATGGGATATTTCAAGTTAAAACTAGAAGTGGTGTATTAATAAACCAAGGTTTGGGAAGAGAGGAGACTTATCTAGAGAGACCAAGGTTTGAAACTACTTTTAAATTGGATCTGATATATGATATATGATCAGAGTCAGAATTTTAAGAAAATATAAAAGGGTCATAACTTCTCTAAGCTGCTTCATGAAACAAACTGGTAAGGGAATTATTGTTGTAGTAATAAAAACACATATGACTGTATACATGCATATAAACTCGGAAATTTAAAAATAGAGACTGTATATTAAGAGAGCTCTTTTAAACAGATAAGGAAAATTCTATATAATAATATATAGTATTATTTTTAAAAGGTATGCTATTAGTCTGAAAATTTGAAGCCCAAAATTGACTCTCTGCTGTAATTAACTTTAGAATCTACATATCAAATGTGACTTCATACTGCTCATTTATTTTCAAAAATAACATCAAGTTAAAAAAGGGGTGGGGGAGGCATTTCATTCTAAAGTAGCCAATGTTCTGTGTCAGAATCCAGAGTTATCCTAGGGAATAGCTCATAATTCTAAGAGGCAGATTTTTTACTTTTAATAGCAGAGAGATCATTTGTGAGTTCAATATTCATAATATGTCTTCTCATGGAAAGCAGTTGGAAGATGCCTAGACCTACAGCTATGTACTTGGAGACTACTGCTTTCCAGCTGACCTAAGAGTCTTTAATTACCAGCAACACCATTCCTAAATAACTGGAGGCCAACAGTATCACACTAGGCAACAAGGAAAAGCATTGGCTCCGTTTACTCCAGGAATTCCTGTTGTCTCCATTTCCCTGAAGGGGCTCAGACTGGTTAATTCATTCTTGTCTCCCATATCAGCTTGTATAAAGCCAAACTTTCAGTTAGATGCAAAAAGATAGTCAATGGGGAAAAAAGCAGAAATTGCCAAGGCAAAAACTTCCTTAGGGATCTGTGATTTAAAGGATTTAAAAAGAATACAGAAAGTTGAGTTTTTCCAGGTGGGTTGGAAAGAAGGCTAGTTTAACCATCATAGCCTATGGCAATGGTCCCGAACTAATCCTAAAGAGGCCCCCTTCCTGGGTAAATTCCAAGGGCTATGTGAGTGAATGAGTAAGCGTTTGGTATGGATTTGTGCATATATAAAGTCCTCCCTAAGGAGGAACTCTGGCAAATTCTATAATGTGCTTAGGAATCATTTATGTATGCATTAATTCAGCAAACACTTCTGACAAGTTTCAGATGTACCCAGCATTGTGACAGAAGATACAAAGATAAATACATGTGACTTGTTTTTAAGGAATTTGGTCCAGTGAGGGAAACAGATGCAGAAATAGAAAATTACAAAACACTGCAAGTGATAACATGGGTAATTTCAAAATACTATGAAAGCAGAGAAGAGAGGCTATTAATGTTGTTGGAGTGGACAGAGGTGAATAACATGTAAGCTGCAGACAGCAAGTACTGCTTAAGTAGTATCTTAAAGGAAGAGTGAGAATTTACCAGCAGGTATAAGTGTGGTGGCTCAGACAATAAAGAATCTGTCTGCAGTGCGGGAGACTAGAATTTGATCTCTGGGTCAGGAAGATCCCCTGGAGAAGAGAATGGCTATCAACTCCAGTATTCTTGCCTGGAGAATTCCATGGACAGAGGAGTCCGGTAGGCTATAGTCCGTGGGGTCGCAAAGAGTTGGACATGGCTAAGTGACTAACACTTTCACTTTTCATGAGTGTGAAAGCATTCTAGGCTGGAGAATGTGTGATTATAAAGACATAGAGTTATAACAAAGGCATAGAGGCTTTTAAGGAATAAAAAGAATCTGGTTATGGCTTGAGTTTATTTAAAAAAAAATAAGGGAATGTCAAGAGATTAAATTTAGAAAGTAAGTAGAGGCAAGGTTGCCAAGTACCTTAACTATAAAGTCAAGAAGTCTTTAAGGTTTTTAAAACAGCAGGGTAGAGACATGAACAAATATGTTTTACAAGATATCAAAATGGAAGCTAAATTAGAAATTACCACTGAATAGTCTCAATGATTACTAGTGAATTGGAAATAAAGAATAGAGAAAAGTAAGATGAGTAAATACCTTCTCAAAGGCCTATTAAGATTTATATTTTGTCAGACAGAATGAATGTAAGTAAAAAATCAGCACAAAAGATTCTCTTCTGGGATCCAGTTCTGGTAATGGCAGAGTAACTTATATCAGACTAACCTTTAATAAGATAATGGAGAAAAAAATATAGAAAAACAACTAACTTAAGGTACTTGAGATCTACCAAAATTAAGAAGAAACTGGAGAGGATTCACTCTTAGAAAGAAAGAAATATCACTGAGTAAAACCCTGCTTTTATAGCTTTTCCATGAAGACATTCCCTAGTCTACTTAGCATGGAGTGGCTAGAATGCAACAGAAGATCAGTCTTAATTGGCCTAATGTATCAGGAGAGATAGTCTGAGGCTTCTGAGTGGCTGACACCTGAACTTCACAGGTATAGGGATGATTTCAGTGATTCCAGTAGAAATCAGGTCTGTATATCTGAAAAATCTGAGAAGAAATTTCAGCTGATGCCCACTGCAAGTTAAACAGAATTTGGATTTGAATCGTACCAAGTAAGAAAGTATCCATGAAAAACTCAGGCTTGTCACTGAAACCCCAGAGGGAACACTCTTTGAATAAAGACTACATTCCAAGACTAAGGATTCACTCTAGGACTAAAGACAAAACTGAAACAGTCACCACCTAACATGCAAAACTAAGCCTCTACAATTTCAATGAGATCAATTTAACTGCCTCTTAGCACAAAAAATAACATTCTTAACAGAGAAAGATAATATAAGCCAGAGTCTCTACAATTTGTAATCCACAATGTATAATAATAACAATAATAATAATAAAATCACTAGTTGTGCAATCAATCAGGAAAATGTGACCCAGAGACCTTCCTACCCTAAAAAAAAAGAAAAAAAAAAATCAGTAGAAACTGTGATGGCTCGAATAGTGTAATTAGCAAATGAGGACTTTAAAGTAGTCATTAAATAATATGTTCAAGCATATAAAGGAAAAGAATATCATAATTAATGCATAAATGGGACACTTAGAGAAATGAAACTACACAAAGAGACAGGGAAATTCTAGAACTGACAGACATATTTGAGATGAAAATACATTAAATGGATTTCATAGCATTTTCAAGTGCAGAATAAAGGGTCAGTGATCTTAAAAATACATCAAAAGAAATTAGCTAGTCTCAAAACAGAAGGAGAAAAAGCTAAAAAAGTAAGCAGAGACTTTGCAATATGTAAAACAATATATTGTCCAAAAATATGTGTAACTGGAATTCTAGAAAGAGAGGAGAGAGGATTGTGACAGAAAAATATTTGAAGAAACATGGCCTGAAACTTACCTGAATCTGGTGGGAAAAAAAAAACAGCTTATAGGTTCGAGGCATTCAGACTATCACAGGCAGGATAAATACAAAGAAAACCATACCTAAACACTAGTCAAACTGCTGAAAACCAAAGACAAAGGGAAAATGCTAGAGAAAAAGGACACATAATACATAAAATGAGACAGTAATACAACTTATGGCTGATTATTCATTAGAAACAATGAAGACTAGAGGACCATGGAATATTTTTAGGCTGCTAAAAAAAAAAAAATCAATGTAGTCTTATCTATTGATCATATGCTTAAAAAATGAATATGAAACATATTTTCAGATAAAGAAAAGCTGAGAGAACGCATTACCTGCAGATCCATACTGAAAGAGACATTCAAGGAAATTATTCAAGATGAAGAAAAATAACATCTGATGGAAATTTAGATATATAGAAAGAAGAGAGCTGAAAATGAGAAATATGTGACTAAATTAAAAACTTTTGTCTTTTCTGGATTTCATAATAAACAGCTGATTGTTTAATATTTTTAAAAGACAAGTGACTAATACAAAATACAACATTATATTCTGGGATTTATAATATAAGAAGAGGTAAAACCATGATAAAAATAGCACATTGGCACAAAAGACAAAGTTAGTAAAAGTTAAATGTTGCTTTATTTTATGAGAAGTGGTATAATTTTAACTATAGGGGTATTCAAATTAAGGGTGAATAGTGAACCTAGAAAAAAAAATTAAAAATACAAAGAAGTATAGCTAAAACACCAGTAGAGTAATTCAAATGGAAGACTAAAAAAGGATTCTAAAGGAAACAGTATAAAGATCAGTGGTTGTAAAGGGTCGGGGAAGGAAGGATGAGTAAGTGAACACAGAGGAATTTTAGGGCAATGAAAATATTCTGTATACCATAATGATGGATACATGTTTTACATTTGTCCAAAACCAAGGAACGTACAACATCAAGAATGAACCCTAATACAAACTATAGATTTGGGGTGGTTAGGATGTGTCAACATAGGTTCATCAATTATAACAAATGTACCATTCAGGTGGGATGTTGGTCACAGGACAGGCTATGCACGTGTGAAGACAGGGAGTATATGTGAAATCTTTATCTTTCCCTCAATTTTACTGTGAACCTCAAACTCCTGTAAAAAAAAATTATGTCTTCATAATAATAGCTTAGAAAAAGGATTCAATTAAGCAAAAGGAAGAAAAGTAGTAACAGAAAGCCAAAAACTGAGGGAACAAAGAGAAAAATAGAAAATTGTAAAACTTTATTCCATCAAAATCAATAATTATATTAAATATAAATGAATTAAATAATCCAGTTAAAATTGGAGATTTTCAGGATGGATAAAGAGTAGAAATCAATGGAATAGGAAACAATTTACAATGCCAAACATTGGTAATTTGAAAAGATCAATAAAATTGATAAACCCCTATGAGACTGATCTACAAAAAGGGGAAACAAAAATACCAGTATTTGGATTGAAAGAGGGTATATCACTGTAGATACTACTCACATTAAAAAGGATGGAAAGCAAATATTGTGACTAACTTAATTCCAATAAATTTGACAACTTATATGAAATGAACAAATTCCTTGAAGGACACAACTGCTAAAATTCAATTATGAATACATAGAAAGTCTGAATACTCTTATAGCTAATAAAGAAAACCAATCTATAGTCAACAATCTTCCCACAAAGGAAACTCCAATCTCAAGTGGGTTCATTGGCAAATTCTTCCAAACGTTTAAGGAAAAACTAATAGTAGTCTTACAGAAACTAAGAAAGTAGAGAAAGAAAAAAACTTCCCAAATTCATTTTATGAAGTAACATCACACCCTGACAGAGATTTGAGCATAAGCGCAAAATTCTTAATAAAATATTTGCAAATTAAATACAATAATATGTAAAATGGATAATAAAACAAGATCAAGTAGAATTTATTTCAGGATAAATTAATTTAAAATGTAATATTAATTTAATATTTGAAATCAGGCAATCTAATTCTCTACATTAACAAAACAAAGGGGGAAAAACATGATCATCACAACAGATTCAAAAAGTGGTTTAGACAAAATGCAATACCAATTCATGACAAAAACTCTCAGGAAACTAATAATAGAAGGGAATTTCCTCAGTCGGATAAAGTACTTTTAAGAAAAATCTGTAGGACATAATAATTAATAGCGAACTACTGAACACTTTCCTCTAAGATGAAGAACAACGCAAGGGATGTCCACTCTTACCACTGTTAATCAACATTCTACTGGAGGTAAAGAAATAAAAAGCATGAAAAATGGAACATAAGTCATGTTGAGTGTATTCATAGATAACTTTTTACATAAAAAAAATCCTAAGAAATTTGCAAAATAATTTCTAGAACTATAAAGTGAATTTATGGGCTTCCCGGTGGTCCAATGGTTAAGAGTCTGCCTGCCAGTGCAGGAGATATGGGTTTGATCCAGGAGGATCTCACATGCCATGGGGCAACTAAGCCCGTGTGAGCCACAACTACTGAATCCATGCTCTAGAGCCTGTGGGCCACAACTTACTGAGCCCCCTGCTGCAACTATTGAAGCCTGTATGCCTAGAGCCCATGCCTGGCAAAGAGAAGTCATCACAATGAGAAGCCTGCACACCACATCTAAAGGGTAGTCCCTGCTCTCTGCAACTAGAGAAAGCCTGTGCATAGCAATGAAGACCCAGCAAAGCCAAAAATAATAAATAAATAATTTTTTAAAATAAAAAGTGAATTTACTATTACTGCAACATACAAAACTATAAAATCAACTGTACTTCTATAGTAAAACAATTTAAAAAATAATTTAAAAAATTGCATTCATAATAGCATTGGAAAATAACATTCTTGGAATAAATTAAGCCAAAAAAGTATGCAAGACCTCTACACTAAAAACAATATTTGTGAGTTCAGTAAGTAAACCTAAATAAATGGAAGAATATACCATGTTCATGGATCTGAAAACCTAATATTTTAAGATGTCAATTCCTTCCTAAATTTATCTATAGATTCAACCCAATCCTATTAAAGTTGCAAAAAACTTTTTTAGAAATTGACAACTTGATTTTAAAACTATATGAAAACATCCAAAACAAACGTGAAGAAGGTTGGAGGATTCAAACTACTTAATTTCAAGGCTTACAGTAAAAAATACTTTGTAACACTGTAAAAGCTAGAGTAATAGACAGTGTGGGATTGCTATAAGAATAGACAAACCAGTGGAACAGAATAAAGAGTCCAGAATTAAATACTCACATATATGGTCAAATTTCAATAAAGACATAAGCTATTAAAGTGGGAACTAATAATTTTTTTCAACCAACAGTGCTTGAACAAATAGATTTTCTACATATGTAGAAAAAAGTAAAATTGACCTCTTACCACACATTGTTATTGGGGCTTCCCTGGTGTTGGAAAAAAGTAAAATTGACCTCGTACCACACATTACATTCAAGAATTAATTGAGATGAATCAATTTAAAATTAAAGCAAAAACTATAACACTCCTCAAGGAGTATCTTGGAGAATAGTTTAGTGATCTTGTAGTCAGCAAAGATCTTGGATATGGCAGATAAAACACTAATATATAAGGAAAATAATAAATTGAACTTTATCAAAATTAAGGCTCTGCTTATCAAAAGTGATTGTTAAGGCACCGAATGGGAAAAAAATATTCACAATACACATTTGACAAGAACTTGTATCAAGAGTATATAAAGAACTTCCACCAGAAACAAAAAAGTAAACAATCTAATTTAAAAATAGGCAAAAGATTCATTAAAAAAAACAAAAATACAAAAGACACAGTCATGGCCAATGAGCACATGGAAAGGATTCTATATCATTAGTCATCAAATTAAACCAAAGGCAAATTAAACCCACATATCATCTTGCACCCACTAGAATGGCTTACAAAACTAATTGTTGGCAAGGATATGGAGCAACTGGAACTCAGATATCAATATATTGGTAGTGGAAGTGAAAAATGGCATAACCATTTTGGAAAACAGTTTGGCATTTTCTTATAAAGTCAAATATAGACTTGCTGATGACCTGCAATTCCATTTCTAAGCACTGACCCCAAACAAATGAAAATTTTTTAGACTATCACAACACTTCTATTCAGAATAACCAAAAACTAAAAATAACTGGAAAATGGGCAAACTGTGGTATATCCAAACAATGAGATACTATCCAAAATAAAACTAATTCAATGCTTAGTTTTAAAAGGTAAAAACAAAAGTACCGAAATAAAAGAAAACCAGACAAACAAATGAAAGGGATATTTTTCTGAAAGATTCTTTTCTCTATAAACCTGAGTGTGTGGCATATTCAGGCCACTGTGAACTCAAAAAAATGGTCTCATTATCGAAACGAATTATTAAAAAGGGCAAAAATGCATAACACGTACTAATAAAAAGAGGCAAATGCAACATATACCATCGGGTCCTTGACAATCACACTATTTTAGAGTCCTTCATTCAATCAACAGAATAGTTAATTTTCTCTTGTCTGATTTTGTAAAGAGTTATGTGACACATTTGGGTTAATAGAGAAAATGATCATGAGTGAATCACAAACAAAAATGTAGAAGATGAAGGAACATTAGAAGTGGACATGAAAAGTTAGGAAAGAGGGAAGGTAGTAATATTACACAGGTTGGATCTTTTTTTTACCAAGTTTATCTCACCAAATGTATCTTAATGTTGTAGAAGTCTAATGCACTATGTTGGAGGAATGGCTGACAGTTGTCTGTCTATGATTTTGGAAGTTCTGCTAACTGCACTCCCACTTACTGCCAAAATGTGAACTCACTTTCATTATAAGAAGGCTACTTGATGTTCAAATTTGATTTCTTCTTGGAAAATAAAAGAGATAAATGATTTGGTTATCCTAGTGGTTTACTTGGCAGGAATATACGTTCAATGGCTGAGCAAGAAGCTTAATCATTAGAGAACTGATGTGTTTCATCTTCAGAGAAGGAGGGATACCAGTGGTGGAAGAGTATGGTTTGCACTCTATGTCTTTTATAGAGGATTATCTAGATAGGTTAGCAAAGAATGATTGACTGATGGGTATCATAACTTAAAGAAGGCAAATGCAAAATATGAATGCATTGTTCTTCTGAGTTAAAGGTTGGTCAAAAAAAAAGGAGCCAGTGGTATAGGAATGAAAGATGAATTATCTGTGGTACTTTGATTAAAGTACTAACTCTTCATTTGACCACTGCATAGGGATGTTATAGGTAAATTTTCATTTTAAGATTCATTTATACCTACTTACCCTAAATACTCTTCTTATGTTAAGTATTGAATTTATCCACACCAAGAAATTCACTGAATAAATTAGATAGGTCGATGACAGATAGATAGAGATAGAGATATAAACATATGTAGTGTATACATTAAGATAAAATTCCATTGAACAATTTGGAAACAGACGTTTTACTACTTAGTGTAGCAAAGTAATACATTTAAAGAACAGTTTACTTTTTTCACTAGTCTATACCAGAGATCAGTTTCCAGAATAGAAACACCAAGTGTATTAAGGAATTTTGCCTACAATAACATTTACAAAGTGCTTTCAGTGAATACATTATCTCGATCCTCTTTACAATCCTTTGAAATGGGTAAGAAGGTAAATATATTTGTCTCACTTTACCTTGATGAAGGTGAAAGAGAGTGAAAAAGTTGACTTAAAATTCAACATTCAAAAAACTAAGATCATGGCATATGGTCCCATCACTTTGTGGCAAATAGATGGGGGGAAATGGAAACAGTGACAGACTTTATTTTCCTGGACTCCAAAATCACTGCAGCCATAAAATTAAAAGATGCTTGCTCCTTAGAAGAAAAGCTATGAAAAACATAGACAGTGTATTAAAAAGAAGAGACATCCCTTTGCTGACAAAGGTCCATATAGTCAAAGCTGTGGTTTTTCCAGTAGTCATGTAAAAATGTGAGAGTTGGACCATAAAGAAGGCTGAGTGCCAAAGAATTGATGTTTTCAAACTGTGGTAACTGGAGAAGACTCTTGAGAATCCCTTGGACAGCAAGGAGATCAATCCAGTTGATCCTAAAGGAAATCAACCCTGAATATTCATTGGAAGGACTCAGTATTGAAGCTGAAGCTCCAATACTTTGGCCACCTGATGCAAAGGGCCAATTAGTTGGAAAAGACCATGATGCTGGGGAAGATTGAGGGCAGGGGGAGAAGGGGTGACAGAGGATGAGATGACTGGATGGCATCATCAACTCAAAAGACACCAGTTTGAGCAAACTCCAGGAGATAATGAAGGACAGGGAAGCCTGGCATGCTGCGGTCCATGGGGTTGCAAAGGGTTGGATACAATTGAGCGACTCAATAACAACAACTGATGAAGAAACCAAGACCCAGAGAGGTGGGTTACCTTCCTCTGTAATAACTTGTTGCTAGTACACTGCTAACAAGGAACAGAGCCAGATCTAGTGCATTTACCCTACGTCGAAGCTACCCCAGGAACTATTCAGTGATATGAAATAACTCTGAATCTCAAAACCCAGCATTCCTTGGCTGGAACATTACTTTCCCCCATCAGGATACCATTTCTCTGCACTGTTAAGTGCATTAAAGGAGCCTATTACCAGTTATGAAGTTCAAGCCACTGTCTAATTGGCTTCAGAAATACTGCCCCACCAAAGATGCAAGAGCATGCAAAGAAAGCACTAAGGACTGAAATCATAGCAGAGATTAAAATGATGCTAAATTAATGCACTCCTCGGTTGTAGCATTATGAGCAAGGGCTATTGTGGATAAGCCTTCTATTTTTTCCTATTGGAAACTCCATTCTCTTTAAAAGATCAACAAGAAGAACCAAAAGGGAATTCCCTAAGGTCAGCTCTGAGGAAACATAAACCTCTAATTCAATAACTCTGCTACTACTCTGAAAAAAAGGCTTTATTATTGCAACATCCATATGGAGCCAATTGGACATTAATGACTAATCAATCCCTCCCCTTTCTATTCTACTTAAAGTGTCACAAACCATGTTTAGATTAGCCTATTTCCTGCTTAGGGTTGCTCAAGATGTCTTTTGTTCTTTCAGGACCAGCCTGATGGAGGCAGCTTAAACAAACACCACGACCAGAGTGGCGCAGGAGTTATAAAGTGCCATATGTGAGTGAACAAAGGGGCTATACTAAAGCCTTTTGTGGTATTTGTTAATGTTTTTCATCTGAGCTTAAAAAGGCTTAATGACTTTGTGGTGAGCTGATGCATGTGGCTCGTGGCTTTGCAAAATGAAGGAAATTCTAACTAGTGATGTACCAGTCTGTGTTTTCAAGAGTCTCCTGCTTTCAGTTTCGGTGCCCATGTTTACTTTTTCCTTTTAATTCTCAAGTTATATTTGCTTTACACAGACAGCTCAACGGAGCCCTTTATCTTATTTCAACTACAGGATCCAAGGGCAACTGAGATAACTTATGTGATTCTTTATTTTAATGACCTGAAGGTAACAGAGAACCTTCAAATATTCTACTTATTATCTATTTGCTATTTGTATGCACAGGAGGAAGGCTTACAAGCTGTTGAGCCCAGGCAAAAAGGCATTCGTTAAGTCTGAACCAGAGACCACTGTGAAGGAAGTAAGACAATAAAAGGTTCTGGCTTCCTAAGTTTTCAGGAGAACCAGGCTCAGATTAAAGCAGATTTCCTTGGAGGACACAGAGGCAGGTAAAAGGCTTTACTTAATAATTCATATTGCTCAGCAGCTTCTGGCTTCATCCAGCTCAATATATTACCGTAGACTCTACATGAAATTAAGCAGCCCAAACCAAGATGAAGCAAATCTCAGAGTTAGTTAACAAAGATACTATTAAACCCGTCCGCTCATTTCCATCCTTATCACTTCATCGATTGCCTTGCCCTCACTGTTTCCAGTGGACTATTTGAAATACTAGTCTTCAGCGGATATTTTTATTTCCAGTTTTGAGTTACCAGGCCCCACTTAAATACCTCTTCCTAATTTCAGCCAGGGTGATCCATCACAAGTGCAGTTCTGACCAGGGCACTCCTATATTAAAGTTTTCAATGGCTCCCTAATGCCCAAAAGATGAAGTCCAAACTCCTTGGTATGGTACACAAAGCTCTCCATGATCTGGCTCATGTCATGCCATGTCACTATGGCTCCAGTTCCATCTCTGGCTACTTGAATTTTTTTTTGCTTTATAATACTGAACCACTTCTAGTTCTCTATATACCATCTTGTTTTATACTAGGAACCCATGCTTTCCCTTTTCCTGGAATTTCCTGTCTGTTTTGCAATCAACTCATTCTTTGACTCATGTCAGGGATCATCTCCCCAGACAGTCTTATCTGGTTCGTTATGTTGGCCTAAGTATTTTAGGTTCCCAGAGTACCCTGTGCCTATCTTACATTTATTATGTTTTATCCAACTTGTCAGCTGCATGGGCCCACCTTCTTCACTAGACTGTGCACCTCAAAAGGGCAGGAACTGCACAGTGTCTTGCTCATAACTGCTTCCTCAGGGTCTGGGACAAGAGCTGGCATAAGGTAAGTACTCAATTGTCATAACAGAGAGCATCAGACATCTTCAACAGTGACAATTTTGGGGTGAGATTCAGATGTTTACACATTGCATTAGAGCCCAAGAATCTCTGAAATCAGATTTTGTATAAACTCCATTTTATTTCTTATATTCTCTTAAGTACTTTGCCTTACTTGAACCCTCTATAAATAAAAAAATAGGTTTAATGGGAAAATGAACCCACAGTTGTTTGGACCTCAGAGATCATTGGTTCTAATCTTCTTTTATTGACTTTCCACACTGCACAATTCTGAAATCCCAGCCTCCCACTTTCAGGGAAATCCTGAAAGGATGATAAGGCAAACTTGAGCTTTTTTGAAATAATAAATCTGAAAGCTATTCTAATGCTATGGGGTTTGTGTAAATACAACTGAAGCATACATTCAAACAGGCACATGACAGGACCTTCCCTAGACAGAGTCAACATGAAATGGATAAAACATGTTCATAGAATTAGAAATTTTTAACATGAGATGGATAGTAAAGATCATTTAATCCACATCTGAGGTTAGAGAAGTTAAACTTCTCAAGTCTCACAGTTAGTAAATGGCAAAATAACAGTGACCTGAAATGTAACTACTCCCAAAGGTTCACACTTGCCAACAAAATAAATTTCCAAAATGGTCAGCTGAATTGTTTCAACAGCATCTAGACTTAGCTTAAAAATTCAACAAAACTAAAACTAATTTGATTGGTGTCTCCTTTTCATTTCATTTGTCCCAGGAAACCTGCCTTTTACTAGAATGAGAGATGCAGATCATAGATACAGTAGAAACCAATTTTTTTTTTAAGGTTGGGGATATGGAAATAGTATTAGAAGGAGATGGCTCAAGGATTTTGGGTAGCCAACTCAATTTTGTAGTCTATCAAAAATTCTTTGTCCTGAGATCTGGTGAAAGTATCTGAAATGTACTTAATATCTGTGTGGTTTGAAAGGCTAAAAAAAATACTTTCACAAGTTTCTATTTCTCATTATATTTTTCTGATTTTTAATAAAAACCAACAGGAAAAAAACTACTTCAACAAAGGCAACCAACTGAATCAGCTCATCTCAGAGAAAAATGGGAGTCAGTATAGTTCAAATACTATATAGCTAGACAGATCTGGGTTTGAATTTTAATTTGATCCTTCCTAAATAAGTAACCTTGGGTAAATTATTTCCCACCTCTAAACAACAGTTTCATCTCCTTATAAAAGAGAGCTAATAACTTCTACTTTTCTGGGTCTTTGTGAGCATTAAGTAGGAATGTACATTTCTTAGCAGTGACTAGAACATACTCATTAAACAGTAAATGCCCTTAGAAACAGCAGTAGTAATAATGGCAAGAGAAGTAGTAGAATGTCTATTCTAGTACCAAGAACACTGCAGGTGCTTAACTCACAGTTGTTCCCTTTCTTGTCCTTCCTCATACCTGGGTGATATTTCCTATACTGTGCAGTTCTGTCCTTCAGGGTAGTTGCAAAACGAAGCCTTAGCTGGAGAGTGCAATCTACTACTTAGTGGAGACTCTTTTCTGCCCCAGAGCTAAAAATTTATTTCAAGAGTGTCCTGTGATATGGAACTAAAATACATCGAATATGCATAAGACACAATCAAAAAGAAACTCTCACATCTCCCCAGTTCCCACTTGTGGGACCTGTAGCCAAACTATGCTGCTCAGTTCAAGCCAGGAGAAAAAAAAAGGGGAGAAGGAGAAACCATTATCTTGTGAATTTATAGCCTTTTATAACGGACTCACTGGAATAACAAAGGATTAAGACTACTGCCTGTGTAACAAGTAAAGGGCAGCGGAGCTTCAGGGACAGTGGACAATTGTTTTCCCTTTCTCCTCTGTTATCTGTTCTGTGATTCTGCAGCGTGGAGTAGCAGCTGTTATCCTTTTTCATCTTGTCCTCATGCAGGATCAACCTGCTGAGTGAAAAGTGAGCTTATATTGAAGAAGTATGAAGTGATTTCTCTCCCATGAAAGTAAATATACATATACCAGTAAGCTGTAATTTTTATTTTTAGTAAAAATTTTAAATAGTTGAATATATTGCTTATGAAATTCTTCTCTCCAGGGCTGAGACTGGGGATATTAAGTTTTAGTTCAGAATTACTTTTTACAGCCTATTCCTAAATGTAACAGTCTATAGTATAGCACAAATATTGATGAGTTCTTACACAATCTCTTCCCTCTGGTACCATGACCTAATTTGGGACATCATGTCTAAGGGTAAGTATCCACTGAACAAAAACAACTAAAAAAAAAAATCACTCTCCTCTAGTGAGAGGCAAAAGTATAAGACTGATTTGTAAAGCACTGAACAGTCACAGCAGACAAAGTGAAATCATATGTAAATGAGTATTATACCCAGAAGGAAAATAGGTATTTTTAATATGACTTGAATAAAAACCCTCCTAACACCTACTTAGCTCTCTCATGATGTAATGTGAAAAGATAACCATTGAATATCCCCTCTGAAATGACGAGAACAGAGGAATAAAGATAAAGAGACTAACAGATCACCAAATCAACCTAACTTCTGCTTTTCCATTATTTTCAGCCTCTATACATAATCGAAGCCAATCTTGAACAACTAAAGGTTAATGCCTGTTTAGTTGGTGGCAAAGCCCAAATTCCTCAGCCTTAGTTCTATGAAACTCAAGGCCCTAGTTCTATGGAACCCAACTATTTTTATAACATATTCAATTCAACAAATATTCACTGAATACAAACACATGGAAAGTTCTGTACTGGGCTAGGTGGAGAACACAGAGATGAGAATTGACTCTTCCTTTCTGAAACTTCCTTATGAATGTCCGCGTGCTTTACCATTTCTGAGTCTGTTTGGATTATTCATTCCCTCAACTGAAAATTCTTCTCTTTCTCTTTGTTTATCCAAACCTAGGCTTATCTCCAGCTCTATTTCTATCAAGTCTTCCAGAATAACTGCTATCAACAAAGCACTGTAGCTTCCTCTTCTAAATAGCACTCTTTTCTGTTTCTCTAATGATATATTTAAACACATAGCACTTTAGTTTGTTCTGCTTTCTGTGTATGCTAATATAATCACCCTAGCTACATTACTAGCTCTTGAAGAATACAGTATAGTGTTTTAAAAAATCCATGTCCTTAACAGTGCTGTGCACATAAGAGATAATCAGTAAATTATAATTTGAACATGTAGGTAAAACTAAAGATTGGGGGACTCTCAGTAGGGATAGATCCTGTTTGGAAAGACTGAGGTAGTATAATTGGTGGCTTAGTCTAGAGAGTTGTGTTGTGTCCAGCTCTTTGCAACCGCATGTACTGTAGCCTGCCAGGCTCCTCTATCCATGGAATTTTCCAGGCAAGAACACTGGAGTAAGTTGCCATTTCCTATTCCAGGGGATCTTCCTGATCCAGGAATAAAACCCACGTCTTTTGCCTCTCCTGCATTGGCAGGCAGATTCTTTACCACTGTGCCACCTGAGATGTCTACAGAGTATCACTTCTAAAGATTATGAAATGAGAGATAGGAACGTAAACAAATAGTGATAGGCAAGCAGAGAAAAATGAGACAATGAATCTAGAACAAGGAAATATTCAAAGATAAGAATTTCTTACAGAAAAAAAAAGATAGGAAGTCAGTAACAGAAAACCAGAGAACTAGGTGCTTATTGGATTTGGGGGATAAGCACAATTATCAGAATTTGAAAAGGAAAGGATCATCAAAAAAAAAAAAAAAAAGGAAAAGTTTGGTCTCAAATTAAATCCTGACCTTAAGCAGAGATAACTTAAAGAGCACACCAATTGCCCTGAGGCTCTTCAAATTCCACCAGCCTAAAGTGAAGTCACTCAGTTGTTTCTGACTCTTTGTGAAGGCATGGACTACAGTCTGTCAGGCTCCTCCATCCAGTGGGATTTGCCAGGCAAGAATACTGGAGTGGGTTGACATTTTCTTCTCCAGGGGATCTTCCCAGCCCAGGGATCAAACCCTGGTCTCCCGCATTGCAGGCAGACTCTTCACCGTCTGAAACACCAGGGGAGGCCAAGGAAGCCCAAGGTCCACCAGGCTAAGGTTGGGCTGAATTCTGTAGCCAGCAGATGGGAAATCAAGTGGCTCTTGCTGCCAAGAGAAGAGGACTCTGGACCAGGGAACACTTCAACAGTCAGTCACTACACAGTCCAGATGTGGCAGACAGACCTCTATCAGCCAGCATTTACTCTAATAGGCTGGTTTATGTGAAGCAGGTGTACCTACTGCTGAGGAAGCACAGACTCACTTTCCCAATCCCATTGGGAACATATGCTGCTGCTCTTGTCCTGGGTCTAATTTTCATGGTAGATAGCATGAAATCTTTTGCCACCCAGTTGCTATAGCAAGATAGGGGAGCAGGGGTACTTCTCTGTGGTTCAGTAATGGCATAGACAAGCATTTCTTCCTCAGAACAGAGGATATTCAGTTAGAAAACTAGGTAACTCTGTGTGTGTGTGTGTGTGTGTGTGTGTGTGTGTGTGTGTGTGTGTGTGAATGACACCTCTTTAAAGAAGGCAGCCCAGAGAAAAATAATCAGCTCTTTGGGCTAAGATCCTCACTAAGGGGATGCCACATCTTTGATTGGGCTTTCCAGTTTAAGCAACTCTGAGAAGTAGGTTGAGTTCTCTTTATGGAGTATTAGGGGATGGAGTTATACAAGAATCTTGACATTTCCCTCTCTTGTCCCATCAAGACGATCCATCACTTCAAGAGTTCAATGGAAATTGTTTTCTACCAACATTAAAAGTTATTTGGGAGCTTTTAAGACACAGCAAATATATTTCTTTAAGAGAAGTTTATTTGCTTGTTTAAGAGAGCTGCACTTTATATATAGTGCTGATATAAACTGGTGCACAGGATCCTCTAAAACCGTTTATATCCACAGTAAAATACATTTTTGTGATACTCATACCACAGACTTAGTCCAGAGCCGAGGGCTTTTTGAACTCTGCTTATCTCCCAGCCTTTGTGGCTGTTACTTAGTCTTCACCATGTCGTAGGTCTCCCTGGCCACACATCCTGGCCTCAGACCTCAGCCTGCTTGCTCCATGTAGACTTCTTTGCCTATTTGTTTCTCTAAGATGCCTGGAAACCCATGGAAGGCCAGACCAGGAAGTTCACAGCACGGTTCTGGCTAGTGCTCCCTTCTCATTTACCCGGATTTTTAAAAAAATTTTAATATGTATAGTTCCCCATCTTTTATTCCTGGTATATAGTCTAGTACTTAGATACCTTCTTGGATGAAGACATCTCATCTCTGGTATATTTCAATGATAATTTCACTTATATTAAAGACGATGTGGTCCTTATTTTATACTTGTTATATTCTGGCTCACTTAAGGTGAATGATTTCAATTGTATGGTAGTAGGAAAAAGAGTTAAAGAACTGTAGACTAGAAATTACCTAGACCAACTTCTTCAACTACAGATGAGAAAATTCAGGAAAAGAGCGTGACTTACTTAGAATGGAACAAATGGAAGTTGAGTTTCCTAACCCTTTAGGAAACACCTGAAGGAGTGTCTTGTGGAGAAACTGTAAGCCTCGTTTTGTTGGAATCCAAAAGTAAGACTACAACCAGTGAGTAGAAGTTGTAAAAAAGCAAAGACAAATAACAAAGAATTAATAATTAGAACTAGAATGAGTTTCTTAAGAAGTAGTCGGTTTTTTGTCACTAGACTATTAGAGGCATTTGAACAGAAGTAAGATGACTACTTGTCAGGGATATAGAAAGGGATTTCTTGGATGGAATTGTCACTCTGATTACATGTCTCTCCTTTATTCCAGTTCTGAGAATCTAAGTGTTCTGATGTGAAGCACTATATCTGGTGGGCTTGAACTAATAATGACCCTTACATTCCAAAGTATAAGCAGATGTAGTCTTTAAATCTGTCCCCAGATTATATTCTGGTTTGCCTCTGCTGCCTTGGATGAGCCCTGTATCATCAAGTCAATCTTCTTTCTCTGCCAGGAGTAAAGATCCAGGGAAGAGAAAGGAAATGAGAAAAGCTTCAGAGATTTCCCAAAGTATGGATCAAAGGGTAAGCAGGATTTTTAAGAGAAGACATTTACATTAAGTGGTGCATTTTTTAAGGAAAAGTTGCAGTCCCTGTTATTTGTCTATAAACAGAGAGCTTAGGTTGACAAAAATAAAGCTATCTTGAGATTTAAAACTTAGAAGCAATCAGAAGTTCACACAAAAAAATGAAGCTTTCAGAGGGTTAAGGCCATCTTGGCTGGGATCCAATTCACAAATTCAGTACAAATCTATAAAACCTTTCTAAGCAAATCTGAGAGCAACAGTTTTCTAAAAGGGGCTATTCTTGGTGCACGTATCCATTTCCATTCAAATCAATGCAAGTTTTTAATACATGGAGGACAGCACATCATTACAGTTCCAATCCAGGGTCCAAAAGCCTGCCTAATGATAATCACTCTCAGAGCTCATCCCTTTTAGAGCTCATATTCCACTATGCCCCACGTCAAAATGAGGTGTGGCCTCCCTCTGCAACTGGGACCCAGTAATTAAATTCAAGAATTAAAAGAACTGTTGGAAGAATGTTTTCTTATCTAAGCTATTTAAAAAAACAGAAAAAATAAAAGTGTGTGAGAGAGAAGAAACAGAATGGAAAGATTACATTAAAAAAAAAAAGAGGGCAAGCTACTACTATTGTTGCTGGGGGAAGTGAAGGAGAAGAGAGGGTAAGAGAAAGGGTGCGTCCACCTGTGAAAGTAACTGGGGATACTACTAGAGAGATCTTCTCATTAACAGAAAGAAAAGATCAAGGGGCTCAAAAATTTGATTCAGCAAGTGGCACAAATACACTCCTAAAGGTATTGGTCTCCTCTTTTATTTCTCTGAAAAAACAAGAGAAAAACTAAATGAAAGCTATTGTGGACACATCACCTTTCTTATAAGAAACACATTCTGTTTCATGAAGGCCCTAATAGCAATCTTGCATTTGGAGGGGACCCTAGAATTAATGGAGGACTTCCCAGGTGGTGCTCGTGGTAGAGAATCCCCCTGCCAATTCAGGAGACATAAGAGACGTGGGTTCAATCCCTGGGTTGGGAAGATCCCCTGGAGGAGGGCATGGCAATTACTCCAGTATTCTTGCCTCTGAGAATCCCATGGACAGAGGAGCCTGGGAGGCTACAGTCCATGGAGTTGCAAAGAGTAGGACACAACTGAAGCTACACCTACAGCAACACTGCTAGAGATAATGGAATCAAACATACCTCCTTTAAAAGATAAAGTTAAGCCCAGAGGCATTAGGCACTTATTTGCCTCTATTTAGCAAAGGACTTCAGTCCAAATTTCCCAATAACCAGACCAAAGCCCTTTCTACTATACTTTGCAATCCTGAAATTAGTAGGGTTGGGATAAGAACTTCACTCTTCCTTAAGGAGAACAAGGAGAGGGGAAATGCCCAATGAAAAGTCCATAAAAAATTAAACATCTGTTTGTCATTCTTAATGCATGGTGACAGACTCAATTAATTGAGTCCTTTCTTCCTTACATGACCTACATAGGAGCTAACAAATTTTGTGAGTTCAATACAAACAAAGCCATCAAATGCTCCAAAGTATAACAAGACCTTAAACACGTTTCCTAAGCCCCCAGCACCATGAATTTGTAGTTTTATAAATATCATGGTGAACAAGAAATGCTGTCTTGTCATATTCAAGCCAAATAACAGCTGGACTTTAAAAATAAAATTTTGAAGACATTTGCCTTTTATATTTTTAATTTCTGTTTTCTTGGCTTACGGTTTTGTCATTTGATTTTGATGAGTGGTTAATACACATGCACAGCTGCCTCTTTTGGTGACCTTTCCCTGCTGCTTCTATGCTCAAAGCTATGAAGCAGGTCTACAAATTGCTTACTAAGTGATATTGGCATTTTCACAACTGGCAGACATTTTCCTGTGAAGCCAGGCTTACTTTAGTCACTTCAGATGCCACACAGGAGAATGGGGTAAAAGCAGAGGAAGGGGTGTTAGTTGCTCAGTTGTGTCTGATTCTTTGCAATCCCATGGACTGTAGCCCGCCAGGCTCCTCTGCTCTATCCATTGGTATTCTCCAGGCAAGAATACTGGAGTGGGTAGCCACTTCCTTCTCCAGGGGATCTTCCCAACCCAGGGATCGAACCTGGGTCTCCTGCATTGCAGGCAGATTTTTTACCATCTGAGCCACCAGCGAAGCCCCAGAGGAAGAGGAGAGCCCCTTAAAACTGCCATTATGCATTATTCACAATAGCCAAGACATAGAAAACAACCTTAGTATACATGAGCAGATGAAGGATAAAGAGATTGTTTTATACATATATATTTTTGAATGTGATAAAAATATTATTCATCCATAAAAAAAGAAAACCCTTCCACTATCAACAAGATGGATGACCTTGAAGGCACATGCTAAGTGATGTCAGACAAGAAAGACAAATGCTATATGATCTCCCACATACATGGACTCTAAAGAGGCTAAACTCATAAAAACAGACAGTAGAATGGTGATTCCCAGGGACTAGGAGGAAGGGGATATGGGAAGATATTGGTCAAAGAGTATAAACTTCCAGTTATAAGGTGAATAAGCTCTGGGAATCTGATACATGGCAGGGTGACTATAGTTAAAAATATTTCCTATACACTTGAAAATTGCTAAGAGAGTAGTTTTTTAATTTTCTCATCAAATAAAGGTAATTTGTGAGGTATAGAGGTGCTAACTAACCTTATTGTGGTAATAATTTCCCAATATATATGTGTTTTCAAATCATCACACTTTATACCTTAAATTTGCACCAAGGTTATATGTCAATTACATCTCCATAAACCTGGAAAACTATCTCAACTGTTCAAAGCCAGATCATGTGTGGACAAAGAAGGGATGACATCCTGAGCCAGAACTTAAAACTCACTTGCCAGTGGAGCTTACATAGGTAACTTCCACTCTGAACCTCCGTGGGGAATGAAGAAGTCTTGATCTTCTTAATACTTTTCTCAGTGATAATTATATCTGCCTTGTTATCTATGCATTTCCCTTTTAATCTTCCATCTTCCTTCACTATACTTTAAGTTCTAAGAGGTCAGGAACATATTTGTTTTGCTTCCTTTGATTTATCCAGTGTCTAGTTCAGGGGCTGGCACACAGAACAGGCACTCAAGAAATGTTTGTTTTTAGACCAAGATTGAATGAAAGAGTGAATACATTTTTTAATATTCTTTCACTTCAGTTCCTTCTTACTAGCGAAGTAGAGAAAGTATTATGTGTACCTGTTATCTACTCTGACTTTAATATGAACTGAAACTCCAGCAGGCTTTGCAATCAGCTTACACTTGAACAGATGCCAGGAAATATCCTGAAGTCAGCAGAAGGCTGCTACCCATCCCAGCAGTCCTCACAAAGGCACTCCACTTCTGTCGGTATTAGAGCAGGTAACTTGACTCCATTCATGAACTCACAGTCCCCCAAAAGCACACGAGGTCTCAATGGCACCTCTGGGCAAGCTTCTGAAGGGAGGTTTTCACACGCTCCTTAAGCTCCTGGGCCACTACAGGCCTTCTACTATTACACTCATCAGGCATTACTGCTGTGTGTGACAGAGTAACGCGAGAGCGGGGGCCTGGAATGACTTGCTATATTTAGGGGAGAGGAAATGGGCCATACTGAGGAAGGTCATGAGGAGTTTGTTCAGAAAAATGAAGGCACCACTTGTGTATCTGTATACACAAGGGGTGCAGGATAGCACAGGACTTAATGGCTTGGGTTCTGGAGTCAGTCTGCCTAGGATCAACTCTCACCTCTGCCCTTACTACCTATATGACCTGTGGCAAGTTACTTAACTATTCTCAGCCTTAATTTTCTCATCTGTAAAATGGGAAAAAAACACCTTCTTTACATAGTTGTGTATGATTTAAATGAGAAAATATGGGTTAAAAGCTTAGCTCATTCTCTGGAATATAAATGCTTAATAAATGTTTGCTTAAAAAAAGCATAGTAATTAGGATATTAGCTTGAATCCAAACAATCTGTGTTTGAAATGAATGGAAGTTCCAAAGAAGCTTCTATACAATATGTTTCTCTACAGTTAAACCTTTTATTTTTTCTTTTCATAATGGTTAATAACTCTGAGTATGATTTTTAACTTACCAAGCATATGATATCATCAATTAGATTATTAGCATTACTGAGAGGCAAATGACTTTATACCTATTGTACAGTTAAGAAGGGACACCAGGTATGCTGCAGTCCATGGAGCCATAAAGAGTCGGACACAACGGAGCAACTGAACAACACAGTTAAGACACTAAGTGAAGAAAGGTGAACAACATTAAGAAAACTCAGAACAAGGATAAGGTGGTGGAATTCTCTAACTCCTAGTCTACCAAAAAAAAAAAAAAAATGAACAGACTGAATACTCCAAAGTGATGAAAAGTATTATTTCACTGTGTCTGGTCAAAAATTATGTACTCTACAGTACCATCTTCCAACAAAATTGAGATGGGCCACACCTGAATAACTGTCTCCCTAAACCACAGAACCTTAGTCCTCACTGGGGGAGCGGTGGGGGGGGGACAAAAAAACCTGTATCTCTAAGTGCCTATAAAAATGTCAGTGTCACTGTGCTCTCAGTACACATTTTTCATGAAAGACAGTGAGTGATTTCTGCTTTTGAGTCCTCTTTATTCCTCCTTTTCTGCTCCTGTTCCTCCTCCTCTTTCTTTCTCTTTCCTTCCTTCCCTGTTCCCCTCTCACACACGCACAAACCAATCAGAGTTTAACACCTTGTCCCCAGGACTTCCATTAAATATTAGTCTCTCCTACTGGTATGAAGAACCTGCCTTCTGAAAACTCTCTGAAGTGCTTCCTAATGTCTGATACTACCCATCCCTTAGTGCTCATGCCAGGGATTTCTGAACTGCCTAGGATGGCTCCAACCATCACTAAAAGCCATGCCTAGTTCAGATGCTGCTATGAAATGTCTTTATACATTTTCAAGGGATTAGGGTCCTGGAAGAAATCATACCAGTAAAAGGGATAACAGTAAGATTCTTCCCCTCAGTCTAAAGGACTTTAGCTGGGACCTGAGATGGGTGAAGTATTGTGTTACTCTGAAGAGAACAAATTAATCTTCCCTGACTGGTGGGAGGGATTCTGCCAAAGGCACAGCTAAAGGGAAAACCAGTCCCTACTCTGTGATGACACAGTAAATAACCAGGCAACATTACTACTGAAGTGCTGACCTAACTCATAAATTGTACCCAGCCTCTGGGGAGCAATTTCTGCTGATTCGCTGCTTGTGCATTTAAAACAAACAAAAAGGAAAGAGGAGCGGACAGGCATTGATACTGCTGGGGGTAAACACATTGAGAGTAAAGCTGGTCTTGATCATCCAGACTTTCAAAAGACTTTGTAAAGGTCAGTATCCAGACACAGGCTGGGCCTTGCCCAAGCAATTAGATCTGCTTCATACTATCATTTAGTTTCCAAAAGGGTTTGATTGCACCTGGGAATCACTTGTATGGGGGTTAAAAAAAAAAAATCCTTCTTTGTAAGTTTGTCCCTAAAAAAAATAAATAAATAAGGATGTCTTGAGGTGGTTGAAACACAGAATTTTGTTGTTCAATGGAATGTAGAAAGTTCTTTTTGCTATGTGTTCAGTAACAGGATCTAGATGAATTTCAAATTCCTCAACTGTAACACACAATGAAGACTAACATTTCTTCTGTTTTGCCAAGAAAATTGATCTGGTCACTTCCAAGAAAGACTATAAAGATCCTATATCTAACTCGGGCGCACCTCTAGAGACATACAGAGCAGCAGAAAAGAGCTACAGAAAAGCCACTCACCCTCTGCATCTTCTGGCCGGGTAAGATCGATGACACCTGGGCCCAGCTTTCCATCTTCATTTGACTTTCCTGTTAACTGGGGCCCCAAATTTTCAAAGCGGGTTCTTTCCTAGAGGAAAGAATAACCAGAGACTTATTCTAGCTTCCAAAGCAGCCACTTTTTCCTTCCAATTTCTATCTTGCTTAATGGATGAAACTTGAATTTACAAACATCATTTCTGACCAACTGGAACTCAGAAAATCTTTCAGGAAGATTCCACTAAAGCCTGTTTGTGGCACCAACAGTGCTGACAGCACCTAAACCATAGTAGCTCTAAGGAAAGGACATCTGTGGCAGGAAATCTGCCAGGGCTGTACTGCACATCTTCTCTCTGTTGGATTTGTTCCAGTAATCTAAAAGGAATGCAATTGAAAGGTGTGAGCCAAAAGCACAAAATCTGAAAGAGCAGTTTCCATTAGAATATGCTGCTATTCAATGCGGAGGGAAATTTTCCCATTTAGAGATCATAGTTTGCATTGGTACTCCTGGAAAAATACAAATCAGAATTTTAGGCAAGAAGATTTCAAAAACAAATATTTCAAAGCAGACAGACTAGATGATGGCACTGATGCTATATTTTGTTTAGGAGTTTGGACTGTAACTTCCTGGTAAGTGAGAAGCAGGACATCACTCCCAGCCAGCCCCTGAGTCAGGAAAGTTAAACACTTCTGCCATCATACTAGGAAAACTCAAAGGTGTTTTTGCTTGTTAACCTGTCCTTCTAGGAGCAGGAGTCTGAAGCATCACAATGAACTCTCCTTCTGTCGCTCTCTGGATCAGTAGCAGAGAGCTCATTGACCAGCATTAATATGGTGTTCCTGACTGCAGAAAAACAGCACGTGTCTCCTTCTCTCCTCCTTGTTTCTCTCCAGACTCAAACTTGGCTTTGTGTTGTGCTTATGAATGAATGAAACCTTGTTGTTCATTACTATGAAACAATATTAAATGTCATGTCAGCTTGAATTTACAGACATGAAATAGCAGCTTCCAGCTCCGGGAATGGTTTCTGCATGTTATACTTAATGCATTATGCAGCAGTAGAGTGCTGATTGCTGTTCAGTCTATTGTTCAATGACCTAGTTCTGTACTGAGCATGTTCGGCATTAGATGGAAATACTCTGAGTGTTCTCTTCTGTAAGATGTTTAGAAACTTGGAAATATCCTTAAAGAGCAAACATACAATTACTTGATAGAGGCTGTGTCTCATTTGTACAGCCTCACTACATTTGTGCTTTCTAATATGATTATTTTTGAATATCATTATATTTCTATAATTAATTCCCATCAGTCAAATTGTGCAGGAAGTCTTCCAGCTCCCCTTCATCATGTAATGTTGAAATCTGTGTTGGAAGAAAATACACTATAAACCTTGCTTTAATCTAGCACCATTTCTATGAAAGATGGCAACAAAATTATAATCACGAATTTCCCCAACTGGGTAATACTAACTAGTTAACAAAAGCGGTATGTGGGGAAACCTCTGAAACATGACACTTATTTTAAAAAAAAGTGAAAATAAAAAGCAAATTAAGTATGGTTCCCCAATATCTTCTTATGTGACAACACTGCTGCACAAGAACAAATTATCCAGATGCAGGCCACAACAAAAAGCAACCACAAGCCATACGGGAGTTGCACACGTTGCGGGGAGGACAGCTGCTTTTAATCAGCCAATTTTGATTACTGAGTAGCATTTTTGGTTGTCATGATGTGAAGCAAAAGAAAGTGAAGATGAGGAGTACCAGGGACAGCAAAATATTCAACCTTTGTTTTATCACATTGTTTCGCATTTCAAATATTTGCATGTGAATGCTTTCCCTATGTTAAATGCAAAAGGAGTTTTGATGTGACACCTGCAATCTTCTTGGAAGAACAACCTTTAGCTGTATTTTCATGGGGGGAAAAGCAACTTTCTCTGAAAATCAACAGACCATGCTACCTATCAATATGCATATTTCAAGTATCTTTCTAGTCATTCATTCTCTTTGATTTTACCGGAAAATATTCTCAGTGAAAAAAAATAAAATAATAAAGTTCCTGAAAGAATATCAATATTTTGACAAGGAAGGAGAAGAGGGAAAATTACATGCCATGGTTTGTAAAATCCTCAGACAGCAAAGCTTACATGATGATAATATCTTTTCTTTTATAAAAAATGAAGTGCACTCACAATTCAGTAGTATCAACTTGTTTTTAATCATAACAAAAAACATTCAGAACATTCAACAACACATTCTCACTGTCTTTGAAGTCATACATTTTTCTGACTTCATTGAAAAAAAATTCGGCAGAGATAGTTTCCTTATAAAATATCAATATTTTGACAGAGTAGAAGTCAAGGAAGACTATCCCATGAAACACTTGTTAAATAGGCAGGAAATAAATCAATGATAAAAATTGTTTTGGGCAGTGGGCTGCATTTTATATTTGATAATATTAAGCATTTGTGTTTGAGATTAAAGAAGGACCCTGCAAAGCCATGCCCTTTCATATAAATTTCTACCTAGTCTCCCAGAAGATTTTCTTCTTTTCTTCAAAGAATAGCTCAGAATATTTATTTGCCAGCCACATAACCATAAGATAAGAGGGTCTGATGTCTACAAGTTAGCTCAGGGCAGCTGAGCTAAGCAAAGATTTTACCAGTGAGGTTGAACATGAGCCTAGTAAATACAGGATGTGGACATGGGCACAGAGAGAAGTTTAAAGATTCTTTAGTTCCAAGAAGCCCTCAACTTTTGGCCATTAAGAGCCAATGGGTATGTCCCCATATGGAAATACAGACGATGAATGGCAAGCTCTTAACTCTAAATTTTCCACGCACTTGAACTAGCTTTCACGATGTACATAGTTTCCAAGTAGATATTCTGGAGATATAAACAAAACACCTCAATGCTAATTTTAATCTCAACCCCCCAGGCAGGAAAAATCCCCAGTCTTCATGATGACAGTGAAATGTGCATTTTACATGCAGCGATATGATCAGACACTTACCTATGCATTGTCAGTCACAAAAATGCAGGCAACATAAAAGTTATTGAAAAAAATTAAAGTCAGCTCTACTGTGTTGTAGGACTGTTGGCTCTCTAAGTGCTTTGAAATTATGATGTATGAGGTAGATGTTGCATATTAAATAAAGATATTTAAATGATAAAGCCCCCTTTAGTGAGAGCTGATGAATGTTAAATGTTACAAGCCACAAGACGGTAGCATCCATCATCTTCACATATTATCCGAGTCAATGACGGGGCAGCCTCACTGATGACAGATAGACTGCTGCATTATTATCCCTTATTTCTAGAGTCACTGAACAAACCATTCAACTCCTCAGGCATTATTTTTAACTTTGCATTAAATTAGCAACTTTTCCCTTCCTACCATGGCAAGATTGATCAATTCTGTCTTTGCATCGGTGGAGAGAGAGAATGAATTTGGGGTAGCTAAAAAATAAGAGGTTTGTTTTCATCTAGGGAAAAAAAAATCAACTTCCTCTTACTGGCAACAAATGTAAAATTGTGATATGGGGAAAGAACAGCAATGAAACAGTAAGCACACAATAATGGCTTTTCTTTGCACTTAGATAAAAGCTGAATTTTTGATGTGCACAGTATATTTTAATAAAATTTTATATACTATGTTTTATACACTTATTGGCTATTCCATAATAATGTGTGTGCTAACACTAAAATTGCTCTTAAATTTATGTGTGTTATTTATACATTCCCACGTAACAATGCTTTTTGTTGTAAAAAATATTCTGTTTATTAATGTAACTTTACAACCACTGCATCCAAGATCCGTGGTAAATTAATGACATTTTTATTATTTTATAGTGTCATTAAATTTTTACTGATCACTCCATCAAACAGAGGCAGTAAAGGCCATAATGTAAACTGGGACACTTAGATCAGGCAGCAGGAAGACATTCCATATAGTCTAAAGAAAACTGCTAGCAATAAATGATATTTATACCATCTTTAAGCATGTGAGAATACTTGGATAAGTTTGGCAAAACTGTTTCAGTAGTAGAGTGGATTGTATACTTAAATAACAGTTTGCTTGCCAGAGAGACAAGCCTTTTTCAAACCATATGGGAGATGACTGATTTCAGCCATCTCCTGAGAAACAACACGTGAAAGGTAACGGTGTGCTGGGCACCCTCCCACTGGATTTCTGAGACTGACCACCCTGTACCACACCTCAAATGATTTCAACATGGTCCTCCTTTCCACAAACCGAAGTATAAAACTGCACATGCTGAGAGAGGCTTTTTGTTTGTTGCCTTACAAATAAATATATTTCATTTGACAGGCAGACATGGCTGGACAATGATGTGATGCATTTTACTCCAATGGTTGAAATGAGAGGCACTTTACCAAGCTGTATTCAAAGCTCTTTTACAAAGAATATCTGAATTCGAGCTCATCCATAACATGCACAGAACACTAACCTAAGAGGCCATTACTTAACATTGCAGTTAAAATGGGTAAAAAATAATATCATGTTACTTTCACATAAAAGTTACATTATAATTAGTATACTTTACACTAGCCCTCAGATGTTCTGTTCAAAGAATATTTGTATATATATTTTATAATAATACACATACATTATATATATTATACTTCTGTATTTAGAAGACAGCAAACAGAAAATTCTGTGCTCATGTACTCACAAATTTAGAACCACCTACCTCCTACCTAGGGATTTTGGTATGAATATTCTTTAAGTAAATAAGAATTTTGCTGAAATATCTTAAAATAAATATTTAAATACTAAAGAATCTTTAAAACCATTCAAATTTGTGATAATAAGGACTTTTGCAGAGAAAATTAATACTACAGTGCTACTAGCCATGTTTCTGTGTACTCCTAAAGCAGTTTTCTAAGAGAAATAACAAATACATGCATTATAAATAGAAATTCTCTAAGGCCTGATGCTGTGAAAGTGCACTCAATATGCCAGCAAATTTGGAAAACTCAGCTGTGGCCACTGTTTTCATTCCAATCCCAAAGAAAGGCAATGCCAAAGAATGCTCAAACTACTGCACAATTGCACTCATCTCACACGCTAGCAAAGTAATGCTCAAAATTCTCCAAACCAGGCTTCAACAGTATGTGAACTGTGAACTTCTAGATGTTCAAGCTGGATTTAGAAAAGGCAGAAGAACCAGAGATCAAATTGCCAAAATCCATTAGTTCATTGAAAAAGCAAGAGAGTTCCAGAAAAACATCTACTTCTGCTTTATGGACTACACCAAAGTCTTTGACTATGTGGATCACAACAAACTGGAAAATTCTGAAAGAGATGGGAATACCAGACAACCTGACCTGTTGCCTGAGAAATCTGTATGCAGGTCAAGAAGCAACAGTTAGAATTGGACATGGAACAACAGACTAGTTCCAAATAGGGAAAGGAGTACGTCAAGGCTGGTTATTGTCCTGCTTATTTAACTTATATGCAGAGTACATCATGAGAAACGCTGGGCTGGATGAAGCACAAGCTTTGGAATCAAGATTGCTGGGAGAAATATCAATAAATTCAGATATGCAGATGACACCACCCTTATGGCAGAAAGCTAAGAAGAACTAAAGAGCCTCTTGATGAAAGTGTAAGAGGAGAGTGAAGAAGTTGGCTTAAAGCTCAACATTCAGAAAACTAAGATCATGGCATCCGGTCCTATCACTTCATGGCAAATAGATGGGGAAACAGTGGAAACAGTGGCTGACTTTATTTTTCTGGGCTCCAAAATCACTGCAGATGGTGACTGCAGCCATGAAATTAAAAGACGCTTACTCCTTGGAAGAAAAGCTATGACAAACCTAGACAGCATATTAAAAAGCAGAGACATTACTTTGCCAACAAAGGTTCATCTAGTCAAAGCTATGGTTTTTTCAGCGGTCATGTATGGATGTGAGAGTTGGACTATAAAGAAAGCTGAGTAGTGAAGAATTGATGCTTTTGAAGTGTGGTGCTGGAGAAGACTCTTGAGAGTCCCTTGAACTGCAAGGAGATCCAACCAGTGCATCCTAAAGGAAATCAGTTGAATATTCATTGGAAGGACTGATGCTGAAGCTGAAGCTCCAATACTTTGGCCACCTGATGCGAAGAACTGACTCACTGGGAAAGACCCTGATTCTGGGGAAGATTGAAGGCAGGAGGAGAAGGGGACGACAGAGGATGAGATGGTTGGATGGCATCACCAACTCTATGGACATGAGTTTGAGCAAGCTCCAGGAGTTGGTGATGGACAGGGAGGCCTGGTGTGCTGCAGTCCATGGGGTTGCAAAGAGTCAGACACAACTGAGCAGCTGAACTGAAGGCCACCACAATATTCCGAGATATTATCTATTCTTAAAGTTTCTGCTATGTCTAAGCTGCTGAGTACTAGCCCCCCAAAAAGGGTTTGCCCACTCATCTGAGCTCCAAGCTTTGGTGTCTTTCCAATCCTGGAAAACTCTTTTTCAAAAGTAAAGACTTCCCTGCAAGAGTTTTCCCCTTACATGACTCCCCTTCCCATCCTCTGTTTATATAATACAAACTGGTCGGTACTATTTGTCTCACTGCTTTCCTTGCCCCTCTCTGCCTAGTTAATCTTCCAGGCTTGCTGATTCTCCTTCTGCAGAGCCTCTTGCACTGATTCCTCAGTCTGCAAAGCCCAAGTTCTTCATAACCTCTATAACCTCTCTACTCTCTGATACACAAAAATCCCTAGCCTTCCCTATATAATTAGCCCCTAGTTACACACTATATTAAAGAATTGAGCTTTGGATCATGTGCACCTCCAACTCTTCCCCAACAGCATCAAAAGATTTTTCAATCCAGGGACTGTCTTGCACCTTTTTGATACATTTTATGTAACATTTAGTGTTAGTGTCCGTAAACATTTGCAGGTTTTTGCAAGCCCACAGAATTGATTAATCCACATAAATCAAAAGCACCTTGTACAAGCGTGTTCAAAAAGAACAAGAAGAACCAATTTTATAATAGTTCAAATGTGTGTAAGAGATGTTTAGACTTAACCCTCCACATTGTATTAATGATGTCTCTTTGGGCAATAATCATCAAAACAAGGAAATACAGAAAAATGCCACAAGTATTTTGTAAAAGAGGAAGTGAGCCATTTTAGAAGAACACACTAGAAGAATACAATTTAACTATACAACAATATGAAAAAGAGGTTTTTGAGTCTGACTTGGAATTTCTGTAGCTTAACACCCGCATCTTTGCAAAGTCTTTATAAAACACTGGCAAAAGAGGAAAATATCCACCACAAATGCATGGCTTAAAAAACCAGTATACATTTGAAAATAAAAAAAAAGTCTTCTGTTTGTTTTTAAACAAGACAATGCTGAGTATAATGTTGAGAGAAAGTCTGTGCCTTACTCTGAAAGACTTGCTCTAATTCCCAGCTCTGGACATATCTTGCCATGATGTGATTCTCAAGACACATTACTTAAGCACACAGGTAATTTCCTTTTTATTGACTTGAAAAGTTATCACTTTATTAGTATTTATTTTACATCCTTTATTAAAATGTAGTAATTTAAGGAAGGACTGAAAATGTAAGCTTTATATTAGAAAGTAACCACATGTATGTTCAAAAAGGTGATTCCTTTTTTGGAAAGAGTAATTTTGGAGGTAGTGGGATTTACTTTCACAGGGTTATTTTGATGGTCCCAGAGTCAGTCATCACAGTAAAAAAAGACTCTGGCTGTTAGAAGTGAAGTAATGAACCTCATTGTTAAATACCATTTTGTTAGCTAAAACTATAAATTTCTTTACTTTTTAGTATACTCTTAACACCAAAGCTGTGCTAGGAATCACGAATAGTTTAAGTCCTAAGTTTTCCAACCATGTTTGCTTCTGTAGGATATGATTGGGGTGGAAGTAGGAAAGGGTGTCATTTATTGATCATATACTAAGTGTAAGGCTCTTTCCAATGAGTATTTCCTTTTATGCTCCCACCGATACTAGAAGGAAAAATATTATTATTGCTGTCAGTTTTGCAAGAGAAGAGGCTCAAAAGGAATTTTTATATTTTAAGTCACTTAACCAAAATTTAGATAGTTATTTGGGCTGAGGTGAATTTAGAATAATAACTCTACAACTTAATTACCGTGTGATATCTCTGAGCCAGTTTCCTCATTTGTAAAATGGAATAGAAAATGCACATGCTGCAGGGTTGTGATGATTAAATAAGAGATTATACATGTGAGTGCTTTGCAAATATAAAGCAGCTCATAAAATATCCACTTCTGTTAAATATAGTATTAGTGTTTGCTAAATGTTTCAAAGCTAAACACTAATGAAGATGGTGTCCTGATCTAAAGGCCGATATCCATACTCTTGTGTCAACAACACAACCACAAAACCAAAGATGCTTTCATTTTTGTCTTGGTTGCTAATCATCTCAGAATTAAATCTAAAATTTAGCCTTAGGAACTGTGTAGTACCTAGATCTTCTTTTCCTCTACTTATAAGCCTGCAAATACTCCCCATTATCCACATGCTATGTTTTTGCTGTGTTGGTCATTCAGTCAGGTCTGACTCTTAGTGACCCCATGGATTGTATCCTCTGTCCATGGAATTCTCCAGGAAAGAATACTGGAGTGGGTAGCCATTCCCTTCTCCAGGGGAGCTTCCCAACCCAGGGGTCAAACCCGCGTCTCCTGCATTGCAGGCAGATTCTTTACCATCTGAGCCACCAGGGAAGCCATCTATCTACATGAGGAGAACCAAACTTCTCTGCATGGCTCATATACCCTTACATGATCTGTCTGCCGCTTTCCTCAGCAGATTTATGTCTTTCTCATTCTGGTTTATTGCCTCTGTTCCAAGAAGACAGAATTTCTTGGAGTTTCCTAAATAAGCTGTGATATTTTTTGCCCTTGTATATTTGCATATACCATTCCCTCTTCTATTAACCGAATGCCCTTCCTTTATGGGTGACATCATAATTAGTCTACTCTAGGCCTAATTAAAGCATTTCTTCTGGACAAAATCCTTCATTGACTGCCTTCCACCAGCTCCCCTATTTTGTTCCATCACCACACCATGTTTATAGAAAAACGCATTATAATTATTGGTTTATATGTCTGTTTATATGTCTCCCCAACATACTTCTCAAGATGTGGTGTCCATGTCTTACTAACTGTAGTATCAGAGCCTCTCATGATGTTTGCACATACTAGGCACTTTGGTTGGTTGCTAAATCCTGATAATGCTAAATTATTTCTTTCTCATTTTTCATTTTACTTTAAAATTAAATTATTTTCAGATCGTTTTTGAAAATAGTGAGACAGAGATGATTAAAAGGTACATAAATACAAAGGAAGATATGTAAATCAGTTGAACAATTGAGTGATCTCTTGGTCAGGGTAGGCTTAGTGCTGAAATATAAGAAATCTGCCTAGCTATTACTATTCAAAAGGGCTATGCAAAAATCTTCCCTAAAATCTCAGTAACAACCATTTTCGAACATTCTTCTTACAGTCTTCCATTTCTGAGCAATCCGTTATTAGCAATTCATTCTTAGAATTAATTCAATATGTTAATACTTTTATGAGAATACAATAGAATAAACCGTTAAGCAAAATCATACTAATTTCAGTTTAAATCCTCTAGAGAAACAAGAAAACCTCTATGGAAGATAATCCAGATGAAGCTACATAAAGAGAAACATAAAGAATTTGATCAAGGGGGTTCTTTAGGTATTGTAATCATAAAAGAAAATAATTTCACATGAGTTTGGGAATGGCCAAGCTAAGCAAAGATGGCTGTTAAGGGCTGAACTGTGTTCTCTTAAAATTCATGTGTTGAAGCCTTAATCCCTAGTACCTCAGAATGTGACCCATGTTTAGAGATAGGGGCTTTAAAGAGGTAATTAAATTAAAATGAGGCCATTAGAGTGGGCCTAATCCCATTTGATTAGTGTCCCTATAAAAGGTGTAGATTAGGACATAGAGAAAGACACCAGAGAAGTGTGCTCACAGAGGAAAGACCATGTGAGGACACAGTGAGAAGACGGCCATCTGCAAGCAAAGGAGAGAGGCCTCAGGAGAAAACAATTCTTCCAGAGTCTTGATCTTGGACTCCTAGACTCCAGAATTGTTAGGAAAAAATATCTGTGGTTTAAGCCACCCAATCTGTAGTATTTTGTTATGAAAGCCCCAGCAAACTAGCAATAATACAGTGGCAACTTATGCCTCTTGTATCAAAGTAATAAGGCAACAAGTTTTAGACATGAGATTCTATTAGCCTCAGAAACAACTTTCTGGAAGTTTTTGCCATTAGGATCTAGTAGTGATTCTATCTTTTGACAGCTAGAGCTAGCTAGCTAGCTAGCTAGAATTCATCAAAAGTGAAAGTTCTCCCTTTAGGGGAGAAAAGACTTGTAAGGGCTAGGGCAAAAGTTATCAAAACTCCAGAAACTCATATCTGAGGCAAGATACAGAATCAGTAAAGACTGACAAAGTTCAGGTCACCTGTCAGGAGGCTCATACATGCCACTGGACAGCAAGCTCCTTGAGGGAGGGAAAGTGGCTCTTGATTCTATCTCCAGCTAGGATTGTATCCTATAAGCAGAGACGCATGCAGCACATGCCTGCTGAAATGGGCTAGTGTCTGCAGAACTTCTTGTGGATGTGTTTTATGGAGCTTTCAAAAACATTCTCAAATGATGTATGACGAATTCCCCTCAGGATTTGAAGAGTACACCAAGCTAAGCAAGTTCTCTCTCCACACCCCTGGCAAGGACAGTATCCTGTATATCTCCTGTAACATGCACTTAGATTCTTGTCACTGATCATCAGATGATAAATGATAAAGTAGCATTAACTCTGAAGACATGAGATCGTTTTAGGCTTGGGAGCCACTGAGTTAAATTAGTTTCATCAGGATTATAGTGCCTATGCTTTCTGTCTCATTCATATGGTTCTAATATGGTTTTAACCAATTGCAAGGTTATTTATAAGTTTGCAACTCCCAAGTAGAGTTATAAAGTGTTCAGATTTAAGCAAATCCAGTTGTGTGGTAGCCCAACTCCTATTATATGTGGTTTCCAACTTTTTATTCCTATACAGAACATGATACATATTTGTTCCTGAATATTCTCTGATTAACTATTTGTTTCAGTAACAAGTTCACAAAAAGTTCCATTGTAAAATCATACAAACTTCTATTAAAATCAAATACATGATTTAAAAACTGGAGAATTTTATCTCCACTTAAACTACCAGTGAGATAATTTATTATACTAACATTTATCACATGAATAAAGAGTATCACAATAAAATGAATGAATAGCTAAGCAAATGTCTTTGTCCAAAAAATTATCTTGGGAATTTTATTTCTTCAAATGTAGGTCTTGATTTCAGATACCTACTCAATTTACAATGTGTACTTTTTAATATTGTTTGTGGAAACACAGGTGCAGTTTATTCAAGTTAAAGACATCAAAGCTATATAAACCAAGAAAGAATATTTTCTTCAAAAATATACCTTCTATTTCAATTTTAGCTCACAAACTGATAAATTTAAAAAAATTTCCCTCAGAAACATAAACACAAAGAATGGAAAAATGTAAGGTATTACCACCATGTATTTGTTTTGATTTATGAGATATATAAATATATCACATCTCCTAAAAGGTTTTCCTATAATTTAAAGAAATATGTGTTCTATAAAAATAACACATATCTTAAAAAGAAAAATAGGGGGTATGGAAAAGCTTTAGTGCTGAAAGGAAATGTAATGTAAAGACCTCTTCATTCAGAGAGCACAAAGCCCAAGAAGCAGAGAATGCTTACCCCAAATCCTGCAGCTGACAGGTACAGATCCAGGACACACCTCTTAGCCTCACACCACTTAGCCTACAGACTCCCAGGCTCCTGTTGCTTCCACTGAACTATTGCACATTGCAAATGCTCTTTACAAACTACACTAGCTCCTGACTAATTCACCTGTAAAATGAGGGAGCTGAATTAACTTATCTGTATGGTTTCTTCCAGCTCTGAAATCTTATAATTGTATGATACTCAACTCTTTTACTCCTGAGACCCACACTGGAATACACATTAGTAAAATCACTTTGTATGTCATAAAAAAGTTTTGAGCAATTATTCATATTCTCAAAAAAATCACTCAAAAGATAATCCATTTGTCAAAGAAACCAACCAAACAAACCAACTTAGCCAGAAAGCATTTATTTGCCATTTCTGAAATTCCATCTCTACCAGGCAAAAGTGATAAATGGAAGGGACCTCAAGGAAGGGAAAGGCAAAGGGGAAAGTAAAATCAAGGGAAAATGTTTTATCTAAATTTGGCATGAATATGTCCCTAGTTTGATATTCATCACAGTGGCACTAGCACAGAATACATCCATTTTTGTCTGAATGCAAAGTAACATAAATACAAAGATTGCTGGTAAGAAGAGGGCCTCTTTTCAGAAAAAACTAACTCGTTAACGTCAAGATTTTGCACATTCTACTAGTATCCCCCTTTAGGAAACAAAAAGTACGAATAAAGTCCCATGAAGTCACAAACATCTTTTCAAATAAAGAATAAAAATAACCCAAGACAGTCTGATTATTTGCAAAAGAAGCTTTCTTCAAGATTAAGGAAAATTAAAATTTAGAAACTATGTTTCATTTCTTGAAAATTAAAATATTTTAAAATCGGAATTTTTAAAATGAGTTTAAAGAAGAAGAAAATATTTAGAATCCTATTCTAAATAGTACTTCAACATGGCAGAATTACAAAGGACAAAAGATAGTGCCCAACTGTGGCAATATGTGTTAATTGTATGGTTTTCCAAAGATGTGGGAGAGCTGATATCAATTACAGTATAATTACCATTACTTCCAACAGAGTTAACATGTAGTTACTACAAAGTAACATACAATTAACTGGTGTCACATTGCACACCAGACTAAATAAGATACAAATTAAAAATTCCCAAATGTAGCCATAATACTCTTCTATCTCTTAAAAGAAATAAAGTAACAACTTTTCTCTAATAATGTCACAGCATTTTTCAGGAATCGATGCAAATATTTCAAAGAGGAAGAAACCAAGACATGTAAGTTAGAAAAAATCATTTTTCACGATACAATGAAAACCTGCATAGGGAGAGAGATGTAGTTGAAAAAATTTAACAACCTAAAGCTGCTGTAAATGAAATCAGAATTTTCCTCGTTTCTTTCAGTTCTTGAAAATTAGAGAGTTAAGTTTTAAAACCAAGTTCAAGAACTTTCTTAGTTTTTACTGATACCTAACATTTTCCAGTTACTTATCAACACCAAATAGGAGCCTGGTTTAGCTTAATGTTGCTAGAAAGGGACACAGAAATGAGTGAGGCTCGGTCTAAGAAGGGAGTGTACACAGATTTCTAGTTATTTGCTATGTGAAGTAGCAAATCCTGTCTATCATGTCTCTTATCAGGAGGTGATCTGAAGAGACAAAGAATGCTGCAGTTCAGTCTGAAGAAGTAGAATTCCTCCTTGGAATGCCTCAAGTCAGCAACAGTAACACAGGATGCCTCCACATGATGCATTTGAGAGGGGCACGAGTGAGAACACGTACATGCCAAATGCTCATCTAGGTTTAATTGGAAGAGAACTGAAAATGACAGGGTGCAATGCTGTAAAGTTGATGAGAGGACAAAAGGAAAGTAGTTGTATTGAAAATACAGTGTATCTGCTATATCCGTTTCAAACATCTGGGCTTCCAATTATTTATTGAACTCATGTGTAAGAGTTATTTGGGAATACTGCAAATGGTTATAGAACAGGAACATGCAAACTGCTTTGTAAAATACTTGCAGGAATGAACTCTTGCTTAAGTCTTGAACAAATGGGTGAAAACTGCTATGAGATTATTATCTTTTATTAAATGTGTGAAAACCTTGAAGAAGTTAACATGCTAAGAATAAATATTGTAAACAGCATGCTATTAATATAACAGATGATATTTTATTAGAAACGTATGTTTTGCAGATTTTTGAAAATTTAGTTAATTTCCTATATCTGACTTTTGGTTTCTATATGCTTAGTTGAGATTAAATGAGGCCTGACACATTTGTGAAAAACTGCACATCTTGTCTGAAGATTACATAAGCACATGCGTAGACCACAAAGCTGTCAGGGCAGTTTGTCCCCTGTGTAGTCAATATTTCTCCCTTTCCTCTGAAAGTGGAGCTCAGAAATAGACATATTATTCTTGCACCCAGTTCTATGTCTTACTCTATTAAATTCATGACCCTTTTGTTAGGCTCTAAAGGAGAGAAAACTGGTTAGGAAGGATGACAACAGAACAGTGATGGGTACATCATTATGCCATGTTATTTCCTCTAGTTCCCACATCTCTGCTGTATTCCTCTGATTATTGCAGCCTCAAGAAATGTGCTGATCACTGTGTGTGTTAGGCGACACTGCCAACCCTGAGAAGCTAATATCCCAGATAGAGTACATTATGCATGTGATGTAAATGAGGTATGTGCTTGCCACATATCTGCCGTTCGTCATCAGAGAGCCAGCAAACAGGGAGGACGGGTGCAGGGGCTTATTATTCCTTCTACTGTGTCCACAAAACAGCAGCAGCAACAACAACAACAAAAATCAGCTGCTCTTCACAGCTCTGACCTTAATTGTCACAAACAAAACAGTTTGGATTTAAACTATATTTGGAGTAGCACTTTTCATTTGCTGTTATTATATTAGAAAGGAAAAAAAAAGGATTATCATCTCCACATTCAGAAATTAAACACTGAAATGTAGTGAATGTAAAGAGTGTACCAACTTTATTTCTCAATAACTCAGAAATCCATCTTTAGCTTTTTGTTTCAACAATTAAATGTCAAGATAATAATAGCACTAAATCTGAGTTTATGATTTAGTTAATAAATTAGAATTCAGTCGTATCATTCAAATTTGGGATTTAAATAGTAAGATATTTACCGATTTCCTGGACTAAAAGCAGGAGCTTCAATGTTATTAAACACTCTTTCAGCAGAATGCAGGATGGTGCTTAGACCACAGTTAAATTTTTTTAATGAAATGAAAGCGACACCTCCTAGGGCTCTCTCACTGAACCATCAATAAACGAGCACACATTGATTCCTAATGCTCGGATGGCTGCTCTCCCTGTTCCTTTCTGCCACCTACTTAGACAAGGACAAACCTAGAAAATCAACCAGAGTGAAATACAAGGCAGAGAGATTGTTCACTCACTCCCAAAGATCGTCTGAGAGTTAACTACAATGGATTTGCAATCTCAAGGAAAAAAATAATTATTCACAGAACAAATACCCTCCCCTGTGAACATTATTTTTAGCAGAGTCGTTAAATTTCTGTAGAATTTTTAATGGCATTTTCAGACCAATTAATGATAAGAGGATCATGAGTTTAACAATTATACAAGGTACAAAGTTTTAAGATTATAGCTTTTATTTGAAACTCTACTGCATATATTTGACACAAAGGACAACACAACCTGAAAAAAAGACTAAATCTTCTTTCAACTGATTAAGTAAAATATATTCACATTTATGATTAAAATTTTAGTTTTTCGTAGCTCAAGTGACCAAAAGAATAGGAAAATGATTGCTGATAGGGATGGCCAGGCTTCTTGCCTGCATCAGGACTCACATATTAAATTTATAATTTATACAAGGCCTCAAGTTGTGGATTGAGGTCTCTTTTTGGTAATATTACATGACGAGCCAGATTATTCTATTTCTCAGACCAAATAAACAAGTCTTAACATAAATATAATCTATTTAGGTACTGTGTGGCTTGAAATACTATTTTTCCCCTGAAGACCTGCTAATACACCCAGCTAATATACTTAAATCACTCATCCTTTGTAATTTTAAGTACTCTGTACTTCAGGTTGTTTTAAAATTCTTTGTCCATTGTTTTAAACAATCACATGATTTTCCTTTTGATAAATCAATTTAACTGCAACTTTCTTCAGTATAGTTTCTACTTGAAGATAAATGAATATTAAATATTCCTTCAGACATCACCTCTAGATAATTTTTATCTCATTAAGTTACCTTTTAAAATTAAGTTTGTAGAAATGACTCTGGAAAACTGGTTTGTAAAAGCTAGGTGAAATTCACTGACTCATGTAGCACTGTAAGCTTGCTGTAATGTTCTGGACAGTAAACTTATTTACATTTAGCTAATTCTTATTTCTCAGCTAAGGTTTGCAGAAAATAAATAAATAAATAAATGCTTCCACAAACTCCAGAGATCTTTGGTACAACAGACCTGATTTATAGACTTCATGTCCTTTCTACACCCTCTCCTTTCCACCACCATCTACAAAGATGATAAACAAAAATTTGTTTTATTTATGGAATAAAAGTGATGATATGCTACTTATTTATGCTATCAGACTAAGGCAGCTTTGAGTCCAACCTATTCCAACAAAGGAGGAGGCAGAAGGCACACAGCTTAAAACTCACATTCAAAATGGAAATCACTGACTCAGTTACCCTGCTCCTCACAATAAATATGTTCCATATTCAGTCTTGGTGACCACCAGGATCTTATAAATTGTGAAGTCCAATCTGGATATCTTCTACTGTTTTACACAGCTTAACTTATGAGACGTGACCCAGTTTTAGGCACAGGTCATGAAATCAGGAAGATAGGGATCCACGCTGGCTTCTAAAGCCTTGTAAGTCAGTAATTATTTTATAAATTTAATTTTCTGGATCAATTCAGGTCTAAGACTTTATTGCATTGTCATTTTAATAAGTAAAGTCAACATTAGGTTCTGAATAAATTTGTACAGGTTGTCTCTCAGTCCCCCTATGCTATGCTACCTTCTTAATGCATGGTCAATTCTTAGGCAGATTCTTAGAGGCCCTATCATTGAAGCTGCATGCTCAAGAACTCTTGTTACACCAGAGTAGTCTATGGAGATGCAGGTTTCACACACCAGAGCCCTGCCATAGAAGGATGCAGAAATAGCAGCTGCCCCTGACACTATAAGGGCTTGGAGAAAAATCTTCATCAGTGGTCAGAGTGCATGTGTGCTAAGTCACTTCAGCCATGTCTCTTTGTGACCCTACGGACTGTAGCGTGCCAGACTCCTCTGTCCAAGGGAGTCTCCAGGCAAGAATATTGGAATGGGTTGCCATGCCCTCCTCTGGGGGCTCTTCCTGAAGCCCCAGTGGTCAGAGACTGTGCCCTAACTGCAGTAGATTGCAGTAAGAGTGGGAGATGAGACATGTAAGAGAGCGGGAAGAAGGATGGGAAGGAGGGAAGGGAAATGAGAAAGAAGAGGGTGGGAATCAGGTAGGGGAGAGAGATGGAGAGATGAGGTAAGGAGGAGGTTAGGGAAAGAGAAAGGAAGGGACAGAAATAGACTCTCATACATATAAGGAGGCAGAGGCAGACAAGTACAGACTGCAAAACTGATCAACAACCTCCAAAATAAAAGACAGAAGAGAAAGCAGCGATGAGGCAGAGTAACCGGGACAGAAAAACAAGACTTCAAAACTCTGCTAACTATGGTCTAGTAAGAAGCAACTCTCGTACAAGGTGAATTTCCTCTGTCTGAGCAAGACCAGACACACAAAAGCATAGACAGCCACAGATGAAAATAAATTTTTATCCCCATAAGAGTAACTATTTCTCCTAAAGATTGGTCTCTAGCCACAAGCAAGCAATCAATGAATAATGACTGAGTATTTCAGGCTCAATGTTAGGGACACAATGACAAGAAAGGTATGGGCTCTTCCTTCAAGTTACCAATAATAGTAACTTCACAGTGTGGTGTGGTGGGAAGGATAGAATTAATACGGAGAAGAGCTGGTAAGCTCTTCATGATTCTCAGTGGGTTTTATTTTTTGTTTTTTAACCTGCAAAGGAGGATGACAATAATCTCTATCTCATAAATGAGAACTTCCATATAAAAGTATTTACTATCTATAAATGCCTATAAATTAATGTTAATTATTTCAAGTTTTAATTTGGATGTACAATGCTATGCCACCCTGAGTTTTCTCCCACTGAGAGGAGAATCACTTAGCATTTGCTCCTATAGTATTTTTATGTAACAAAAAGTTGACTTTCTGCAAGCTTATTTATACAGAGAAATACACTCAATTCACCTCAGTTACCACTACCATCATTAGTATTCATGCCCTGTCCTATCTCGTCTCCCATATGCAGACACACACACACACACACACACACACACACACACACACACACACACACACACACACACTGTGCTACATTTCCTAGCCAAGCATTCAAGACTTCAAGCATCTGAACCCTACCCACCTCTAACTCAGAGCCCACTTCTCTCCTGAGTTAACTGTCCACCAGCCATTGTTCCCCTCATGAGGAGGCCCATGCTCCACCCTGATTCACTGTTGGACCCCACTTGCTGGTCACTCTTCTCCCCACACTCTGCCCATCCTGTCTTTAGGCATTTTAAGTCTCTCCCATTCCACAGAACCTCCCTTCCACCTCGGTCATTGATTGGCAGGGCCTCCTTGATTTTCACAAGCTTAACCATCCCTGCAATTCCTTTCACTTATTTGGCACTTGGACCCCCCACTGTCAGGTGCCCTCTTATGTATCCGTCCTACCTCTTGAGTCAGATCACATTTTCCTTTCAAGGCAGAAAGAACTAGTAAATATTTCCCTGAATCCCAAGCATCTACCATAAGCTACACACATTGATGGTGAGCATTTCCAATCTAATGTCTTGTTCTGTCACATGGTTGCAAACAACAATAACGAAGCCAGAATAATATTTATCTGCATCAACCGTACTTCATATACAGTCCCTTATTTAACCTTCCCCACAATCTTATACGGTATATTCAGCACGTTCACCTTGCAAAGAAGTACACAAAGGCACAGAAAAATAACAGGCCCCAGGTGACCCAACTAGTTATAGATGTGGTTTTGAAGTGAGACGATCACCAATCTGTCTGTGAAGCTGAGTTTTGGACCTGGATATGACTAATCTCAAAGAGCCCTGTTCCTTCTTTCATTATCAGTATTCTGCCTAGATCTGGGGAAATAATTTTACAACAATCAAATTAATGGTCTGGAGTAAGAAATATTAAACTTGTTGCCAACCTCCCTTTTAAGAGTGTCATTAAAATTGGAGAATTCATCTTCTTAAAAGAACAGAAAGTTTTTGGTAAGCTGATGTGATTTTTAAAGGAGTTCACTAAAATGTTTCTTTAGAGAAAATGCTTGCTTTCTTGTCCCCATTTTACAAATGGAAAAACTGACATTAATCTTAATATTAATATTTTAATATCAACATGGACCAAAAGATCCAAAATCTATGGTTTCTCTTTTCATAAGATTTACATTGATCCTCAAAATGGGGAAAAGACAGTGTTAGAGTGATCTTTTTCCTTGAAAACCACAGGAGACTCTTGGCAGCCTAGAGAGTATAAGAACTACAGCTACTGGGCAGTGACTGTACAAGACACCCTTTGTGTTATTTCAGAGCCAGTACTGTTGACCTCATTTACAAAAAGATATAATAGGCAAATCAGGGTTGCTCCAAAAATAAAAGTAAGTATTTCTATCCACAGGGGGAACTGGATCTGAGCTAAAAGTGAACTTCTGCCAGAGTGCCCCCAAGAGTTCATTTTGACCACCAGACTTAAGACAATGCTGAGAGGGAAACAGTGATGAGAAGAATGCGTAAAGTACATCTATATACAGAGTTTTCATACATATTCTCCATACCCAGTTCTACACCTACAAGCTGAGAATGAGAATCATCAAGTATATCAATACCTAACTCCATAAAGACAAGAGAGTAGAACACATATGCAGAGACTTACACCAGCAGACAGACATACACTGATATACAGACACCTACACATAACACATACTAACACACAGATTCAAAGAAAGACACAGACACAGACACACAGACATATTTGCAGACACACTAACTCAGGCAGACACACAGACACAATGAGATATTGACAAATGCACAGGCATACTTAGGGATGCACACCATCAAATGGACACACAAAAGATAGCTGGCTATTCCCACAGACAGACTCAAGGACAGAAACACGTGTACACACACATGAGTGCGCGCACACCGGCAGCAGGCATACCTAACACAGACTCAGAGACAAAAAGCTATGCATAGGGATGAGAGACTCACATAGACAGAGAAGCAGACTTATACACAGATTTATACTCACAATGAGAAAGACACACATAACTATTCACAGAGATGCATGCGCATATGGCACACTCACATGCACACACACTCATGTACAACCATAGCTAATGTGCAGTCTCCGAGCTTGTGGTCAGGACTCATCGGGACAGTTGGGCAGAGGTTGGTGTTGGAGAGGAAGGTGAAGTCTGTCTTCTATTGCAGGAGAATTTGAAATTTGAAATCAGCAACTTGGAAGAGTTTCAACTTTGATACTACCTGTGCAAATGTAAGCAAATGATTGGAGCTCTGAACTGCATCCTTATCTGTAGAAGACGAATGATAAAAATTCTACCTCTAAGGATGAATGTTGTGATTAAGTGTGATAGTAAGTGAAAAAAATGCTATTCAAATAATTTAAAAGACTGACATTTTGGTGGTGGATTATTATCATCACCTTCCTAAAACTGCAACCAGCAAAGAAAGCTTCTAGGAAGAGAAACAGGAAAAGCCTTACCCAATTCATCCACTGTATCCACTACTACAAAAGCTTAAGCAGGTCTTAAAAAATTTAGAGCTATAAACACATAAACTTCTACATCAAATACAAGCACAGAAAATTCTATTACCAGTATCAACTTAAACCAGCTAATAATATGAATGCCTACTGTGTGCCACACATGCCTGAAAATTAAAATGTTCTATTTAATTAAATACTCTGATTAGTCAAGTTATTATACATAACTTAACGTCATATTTGGCACCTCCATTTGCAAGGATTATAGTATAACAGTGTAAACAGGACTAAGACTGAATTTAGCACTTTTAGGCCTTATGGTGTTTCAGAGCCACCACCATGAACATTTTAGGAGCAAGTAAAGTTCACCCTAGGATCTGGAAAGGACACAGCACTGAGTGCCAGGGACATGAGATCTGGTCACAGTCTCACTCATGCCTTGTTGATGGATTTGGGCAAATCACTTAACTTCTCATTGCAGTTTCCTCATCTATAAAATACAAGGCTGTGCTAAATGATCTCAAAGGGCTCTTTTGGCTCCTATTCAATTTTCTAATAGTGTGATAGACTGAAGAAATGCTGGCCAGTGGGGTTGCTGTTGAGAGAATGCTGAATATACTAGTTTTTACTATATTCTATAAAAAATGAAAACATTTGTAACTTTATATATCTGAGAGGAAAAGATTTATCATTGTTGGACCAGAGAAAATGCAGTCAACTTATTGTCGTGATGAGTATTATATAAGAATAGAAATAGGTTAAAGGATCTTTCTGGGGTCCCCAGAAATCCAAGAACAGAACAGACATTAGATTCCTAATTCCTAGGACAAAGGTCCCTGAAGATAACCTCCAGGATGCCTGAAGCCAACATCTGTGAAACGGGAAGCCTGAGTCTAGAGAAAGTTCACATGGCTTTAGACAGAGCACCTCCCTCCCAGCTCAGGGAAATGCAGATGGACCCAGTTCCCCAAAGGCAAGCAGATAACAAAATAATACAGTGTGTTTTCAAGCAGTAGCTTAGGTCTTTCCAAGAGTCTAAAAATGAGAATTTAGATAGATTTTTTTTTTTGCTGTTAGACTTAGGAGACAGCTTGTATTGTCTTGAGCTTTGTGAAAATTTAGGAAAATAGTTTAGAACTTGTTCAGTCTTCCCAAGGCTGTGTTTTAAAATGAACCCATTTTAAGTGTTCATGTTTTACTAGGTTTTTAAATATATGATTTGTCATTTGTCTAAGTCTTACCTTTAAAAACTTCTCTGCAATCAACTGACTTGAAACCCAATATTTTGTTCCAATTGAGAATCATAGCTATATATATTTTTCTTTAATGTGCATTTTTTAAAATAACTGAAAATTTTCTGACAACATGTGTTTTGAATTTTCTGCAACTCAGACATTTTTAAATTGTTTAGTACATTGAATGGATCTTAAAGGCTATCTAGGTGGTGCTGATCTACTTTGAAATCTAAGGATTCTTTAGGAATATTTAATGAATTTTCTGATGTGGGGTGACACACTTCATGTTAAATTTGTACCATTTCCTTCCTCTGAATATTGGTGGTTTTTTTTACTGGAAAAGTCCTGCTTCTATGACACTAGGATGGGCTCTGAGCTCAAGAAGACAAAAGAATCTAAGGCAGATTTAAATGAATTTCAAATGGAGCTCTACCTATAGAAATGCTCTCAGAAAACATACAAAAGAGAAGGTAATGGATCTTTTAAAGGCACGGTCCAGGACACTCAGCTTATAGACTTTTGATTAATTTTCAAACAACCAATGAAACTATCATTAATCACATTTGAAGACACTGAGGCTCAGAGAGGCTAAGAGCTAGTAAGCAATAGAATCAGAATCTGAAGTCCAGCTCAGTCCAACTCCAAAACACATATTCTTTCACTTTTCCGCATTTCTCTAAAAGTCTCTCTCATCCTTTCTTTCAGCTACCATGATATTCTTCTAAAAATGTAGCTCAGATTAAATGTGCTGCATCCACAAGCACTTTTAATGGCTCACAATTATCTTTAAAGGTAAACCTGAACTAACCATGGCAATGATCTGTTTCAGTCTGCCTTCTAATCATGTCAGACACTGGATGAGGCCTGACACGTGGATTATTTTATTGAATCTTTGAAACAACTCCTTGTGCTTAGAAACTATGAATTTTCTCATCTCTTAGGTGTAGAAACCAGGGCAGTATAACTGCATATCTTTTGTTCTTATCTACAACCTTAATCAAGTGGATGGGAAAGATAGGAAGAAAGGGAAGATGGTAAGAAGAGACAAGGGGAAGGGGAGGGAGACAGGGAAAGAGGGAGGAAGGGGGGAAATATTTATTAAATGCCTAACACATATATAAGGTATTTGCTAGGAGACTGAGTATTGTATCATTTAACAATCAAGTCCTAACATTTTTACAGTTGAGAAAAGTGAGATTCTGAGATATAACAACTTAGTAAGCCAGGATTGAACCCTGGTTACCTTTCTACTACACAAGTCCAACACTGTGCTTTGTGATTAGTAACTACACAAAACGAAATGGAATTGGAAAAAAGTGTGTTCAAGGGATAAAGAAGAATGCAGTGTCAGTCACAACACTCAAACGAAAGCAAAGAAAGCTAGCTAAAAATGAATGGATCTAAAAGATAAATGACAAGGTCTGTTAAGAAACAGCCTGCAAAATTACTGTCGTTCTCAAACATTCTTGAGTATATCTCAAGCTTTTGTGAGGACCTATAAGAGAACACCCATGTTTCGTCTGAGAAACTGCTGTACTTATATAGTAGAAATACTGGGGATCTTGTAACATATTTTTCTTTTTTGTTTGGTTGTCAAGATGTTCACAGTCAAGTCTGTGGCCCATCTCTAGCAATTATGTAAATATGCACGACAAGAATTTTTGTGCACTTACATTACCCCAGCTTTATCTTATTTATCTTATTTTCCTGTACTTAACTTTTCTTTTCCACTATCTCCTCCCTAGTTCATTTTATCTTGTTTTATTATATGTCTTACTGCAAACTACCCAAAATTGTTTTTGCATTAAGATAAGTTATAAATATAAATAATAGAATTTTATCAACTTTTTACTCCTTAATTCAGATAGAATAAAACCAGTAATCATATCTAACTGTATACAATGTTTGATTAGTGAAGGCTATTCTTAAAGTTAAGGGCAATACACTTAAAACATACAGTATACATACATATAGTCCATGATCTAGAATAATATGTATTCAAAGCATTCTCCTGGCAGTCTCAAAGACCCTTTTAGAGGGTCCACTAGACCAAAACTAGTTTCATAATAATACTAAGACATTATTTGTCCTTTCCATTCCTATTCTTTCATGACTGTACAATGGAATTTCTCTGAAATTACACAGTCTCGTGATAAAACAACAGACTGAATGCAGAAGCAGAAATAAGAATCAAGCTGTCTACTATTAAGCCAGACATTAGAGACATTTGCAAAAGCTAAAACAAAGCCATCTTCCAAGTTTTTATTTTGAAGAATACACTTAGTACTAAAAATGTTATTTACATTAACATCTAATGGGTTTATCGTGATTTTTAAATGAATAAATATTTTAATTTTTCAGTTTAAATATCATATATGATAAACGTGTGTGTGTATGTGTGTAAAGGAATCCTAGGACCGAAAAAGTTGAGAATAGCTGATCTAGAAGGATTAAGAGAGTAGATCTAGAAGAATTAAGGGTTAAAAATTACATATGAGAGTGGGCGGTTAGGTCTATAAAATCGTTATTATTGGTAAATTTGTTCCAAACTTCCAAAACTTCCAAACAACTCTTTATGCAAAGTTAACTGTGATGTGTCAAATTTTAACCCTTTCACTGGGAGATCCTTTAACTGGACATGACCTTTTGATTTAAAACATTTGTTGTAAATAAAATTCTTATATTTACTCCTTTCCCCACTCCAACCCTAAGGAGTATCTTGAACCTTTTAAACCTAGATAAATTCTCACCATCCTTTCCATTTAACCTGTAGAGAAGAAAAGAGCCAAACAAGTTTGTTGTTGTTTTTTATGAATTGGGTCTTAAACTAGTAGCTAGGCAACCAATCAAGTAGCCCTGACAACAGAAACAAAAGGAACTTAATGATAACATTCAGCCAGGAGTCTATATCCAGCACTGCTTAGTTGTTCAATGTTACTGGTTCAAATGTAAAATCTAACACTAATAAAGGTTACATTTTTTCCCCTAATTTATGGCAATTTTGACCTGTGTATGCTGTTTTAGAAAAATACTATCACAACTATAAATATAGTTAGTTACTCCTTTCAAAGAAATATGCATGAAGCATATATAACTAGGTAGACTTCTTTATCTCATGATTTTAGCATTCACTTCATTAAAATTGATGTTTGAAACTCAGATGTATGTCTTGTTTTAGATTTTAACTAAAATTGCCCTGTCAGTCTCACAGAGCTGTGGGGAACAAATGAGACAACAGAGAGAGGTAAGAAGGAGCAAAGTGATCTAGAGCTGGTGTCAGGTCCCTAATCTGCAAAACAAGGACAGGATTATCTATATCCTTGAATTTGGAAAGGTTCTAGAGAGATAACATATGTGATAATATTTCTGAAACAGAAACACTACAAAAGTGTTTCTTGTCACAATGTTAAAAGTAGTATATAATTTTTTTTTTTAAAGCCAACTATTGCTCTGCTTTGCAAAAGAGGATGTTATAATTAGAATTTGTCCCATTCCTGTAAAATCTCTAATATGCCCACACCACTCATGATTCAAGTTATCAATATTTTGGGAATGAGTTGACATCGGAAAAAGCACAACTGAACATGTTAGTCAATTGCTCATAAAAATTATGATACTGATTAATCAATGCTATACACTCCTTGAAAACAACAAAACCTCGCTAGTCTGTGTGCTATATAAGAAACTTGTTCATTCCAAACACACTTTGTTAAATAATTTGCTCACAGTTCCCTTACACTTATTGTTATACAGCTACATTGATCATCTGTCTGAACTTATCCTGTCTTGCAACAAGGAATATCTGAATCAATTGTGTAAATAATAAGGAGCTGTGGCAACCGACAATGTGAAGCAGAAGACATACAGTATGTTTTTCATTTCCAATAAAAGGGGGCAGTATTACATCAGTGTAATACTGACACCGTTCTGATGTTTTTGCAAAGTATGGGTACGGAGCAAGAATCTACACTTGTGAATAAATGAACAATTGTGTTTTTGAATAAAAAGGAACAGGTTTACAATGTATCTTAGTGACTGGACTGTTTTTCTATTTACTTGATTGAAAAAATATCATTTTGGCAGGGGAAATGCATATAGTTATCGAGAATCAGGTTAAGTATTCTCAAAAATCATGGATTGAAATTTTGATTTTCTGGAAATTATTAAAGTATATATTAATGGGAACAAAAGTCCCTAGCACACTGATATTATAAAATTTGAACATTATCATGTTGGCTATGAGCAGATACTATAGCAAGTAACTAGAGTGTACAAGTTACTTTAAGAATGAAAAAGAAAAATGCATATCTTGAGTTTGTAAGAAGGTGCCTGTTAGCTTCTAACTACCCTTCTACTCTATCTTAAGAAATTTTGGCTCCAAGGAGCAATAGGTTAATCCATTCACCTTTGGGGAGTCTCAAAGGGTGAAAATTTAATAAAATCAACAACAGGTGTGACAACCTGTCTGAGGTCTTACAGTGAAAAAGGACCTAATATTAACAGAGCATCTCTTGTGTCAGATATATGCTCTATGTATATTTTCCCTCCAAACAAGCCTTCAAGGAAAGGATAATTATCTCCATTTTATAGCTATGTTCATTGAAACCCACAGAGGTTAAGTAACTTACTCAAATAACACAGAAAACCACACAGGCTGCTTCCAAGATTAATCCTAGAAACTGAGACTCCAAAGCCCATGCTCTTTCCAATACACCCTGAGCTTTCTAATTCTATTACTGCTTCTGGACTAGCCACCTCTTCTCTTTCTTTGTCTATACTAGCATCATTAAATCTTCTGCTTTCTGACTGATATCTTTCCAGAGCCAGAACCAGTGGACATCATTGTGAGGAAGAACGCCTTACCCAGACAGAAGGTGAAACATACACAGAAAGCAGGGGGCTCAACGCCTTCCTGCTTCACTGTTTCTGTTATTTTTACCCTGTCTTATTCCATCAAAGGTTTTAGATGCAAATGTAAAAAACTACTTTGGTAAGCAATAGCTTAAATATCTTATAGAAAATAAGTAAACAAATCTGGTACTTTTCTGAAAACAGAAATATCATTGATGAAGAACTAGGAAAGCTGAGATTGAATTCCTGCTCTGACACAAATTCACTATGTGACCAAGCATAAGTCATGTTCTTTCTTTAGGTCTCAGTCTTCCTGTCTGTGAATTGAAGGTATTGGACCAGATCAAATGTTATGTTCCCTCCAGTTCTTTCACTCTATAGTTTTAATCCCACCAATATACTTCAGAGGCAGATAGAGTGTGAGAATAGTGTTCATGGTAGCTCATTCTGACATGCGATGAGGTCAAGAATTTTTCTTAAGAGATTCTCAGAAGATGAAGGGAACAGCAGTTCAGGCCACATGTGTATAGATGTGCAATCAGCCTATTTAGGGTAACTCTGATCAACAGGTAATCAATCTACTGGCTCCTCAAGGTTATTAAGATAACCAAAAGAACCAGATATCTAAGTTACGTCATACCTATGTAGGAATGTACTCTAACCAATCACTGAGTCAGCATTCAAACACTAGGGAAGTCAGAAAAGTAGCGAAATGCACTTTTTAACACTAAGAAGGCCCACCCTACCTTGCCTCTCTTCTAGTCAGATGTCCTTAGCTTAGCTCTAAGGACATTTAGAAGCAGCCTATTTAAAATTCTGTTGTGTATTGTCATGACTAAAATACTCTCTATCTGAGAAAGGTCAAAACAACAAAATTTAGTAAGAATTTCACCTATAATATGATCAAATTGCCCTGGCACTGTCGTGGGTTGTTCTTGCTGCAGAAAGTTAAAACCCAGGGAAGAAACTTAGACTTCTGCTGGCAAGACATTCATGATCCATGCACAGCAGCTATTTTGAAATGATGGAGCATGAAAGCTCCTAAGGCGCCGTTACAGTCTATTGTCCCTACAATCTATATATTTAACAGACCCTAAATGTCCTGTTACACAGTCAACCAGAACAACTCCATTGGTGCCGTTCTGGCTGATCAAGTTAACAATGTTTCATTTCAAAGTGTCAATATAGGAGTTTACCCAGTAAAGTGAAATATATCATAGGTCAACATGTATTCATATGGATGTATATGTAATTCTGTATGTATTATAAGGGTTTCCCAGATGGCTCAGTGGTAAAGAATCTGCCTACCAATGCAAGAGACATGCATTCAATCTCTGGGTCAGGAAGATCCCCTGGGGAAGGAAATGGCAACTCATTCCAGTATTTTGCCTGGAAAATTCCATGGACAGAGGAGCCTGGTGGTCTACAGTCCATGGGGTCGCAAAGAGTCAGTCAGGACTGAGCAACTAACACTCACTTTCAGGGCTTCCCTGGTGGCTCAGCAGTAAAAGAATCTCCCTGCAATGCAGCAGACTGAGGTTCGATCCCTGGTTGGGAAGATACCCTGGAGAAGGAAGTGGCAACCCACTCCACTATTCTTTCCTGGGAAATCCCATGGATAGGGGACCCTGGTGGGCTACAGTCCATGGGGTCACAAAAGAGTCAGACATGACTTAGCAACTAAACAACAAACTCCTGTGTCTGTGAAGTAAATATTCCCCTCAGTTATGAAATACACAAAACATGTTCTATATACATCTAATGTTAGTAAATATCACAAAAACAACTCCACCAAGGAAATTGTGATGTACTGCCCAGATTCCCCTTCAGGACTGATTTGTTTCCTCACCTGTAGGGAATGTTTTGCTCACCCTCAGCTGTTGGCCCTCTTTAGCATTGCCTCAACTAGAGTCACACCTCACCCAAGGTTAAGTCCCTTTCCCAGGGCAGCCCTCATCTAATGACTGGTTCACACAAATGTATGAAACTCACTCCCTCCATCCAACTTGGGACAATTCTGAATGGACATGGCAGTCTCAAAGCTTCATATGAGGTTGGCTAAGGCCTTGGATGAGACTGCATCACAGTCTGATTCTGCTTTCATCCTTTCCCTTCCACAGGTGGCAATCAGAAAGAGCACCCCCTACCCCCATAAACCTGCTTGCTAATCTCCATCTCAGGCTTCCCCGGTGGCTCATCAGTAAAGAATCTACCTGTGATGCAGAAGACTCAGGAGACCTGGGTTCAATCCCTGGGTGGGGAAGATCCCCTGGAGGAGGACCTGGCAACCCACTCCAGTATTCTTCCCTGGAGAATCCCCAAGGACAGAGAAGCCTGGCAGGTTCCAGTCCATAGGGTCGCAAAGAGTCAGATGCAACTGAAGTGACTGAGCATGTACGAGCGCACAATCTTCATCTCACAGTCTGCTTCTCAGGGAACTCAAATCTGTGACACGCTCATTTTTAAACAATGTCCAGATATGAGTGTGATGAGGTATGCTTTATAAATTGCAAGATATTGTGACAGAAATACTGAACAATTCTCTAAAACTGTACTATGGTTTACAAGAATAAAGTCATAAATCTAATTTATGAATCTTTACATTTAAAGAAATCGAGATAATTCCAAAGATGACAATTTTGAAGAGAGTTAAACTGAATTTGTCACAGTCTATTTTACTAATCTTATTGTACATTATATATTTATCTTGTTTGATCTCAGAAGAAGATATGATTCTCAGGAGAAAAAGTAGTGTTGTGTGAAACCTCATAAAATTAAGATGAATATTTTGATTATAAGAGAGCCAAGTCTACCATCACAGCAGTCTTTAATATCATTCTTAACTTACTCTTCTGCAGGTAATGAACCTAACAAGAATAGATACTGGGTCTAGGAACTAGACAAAGCCTGTGCTTAGCTGCTCAGTCGTGTCCAACTCTTTGAGACCCCATGGACTGGAGCCTACCAGGCTCCTCTGTCCATGGGGATTCTCCAGGCAAGAATGCTGGAGTGGGTTGCCATGCCCTCCTCCAGGGGATCTTCCCAATCCAGGGATCAAACCCAGGTCTCCTGCATTGCAGGCGGATTCTTTACCATCTGAGCCACCAGGGAAGCCAGACAAAGCCTACACATCCACAAATACACATTCAAAACAGTGACATTATTTGCGAAAGAAATCATGTAAAGGAGAGCTTGTGAACACAACAGCCTTGAATATAATGGACTTTTCCAGCAACCTGAATTCAACCCCTATAAGGTCATCTACTGAGACAACTCCCTTCAACTGGGAAACCAGGGTTTTCTGATTCTGTAGAAGCCATTTTGCCACTTATCTCCAGGAGCTCAATTACATTGTGTGACATATTTCAGGACAAGTTGAGATTTATTAATTTTCAACCTTAACCTAATCTCTCATCTCTCACTGATGGCTTCCAACACAAAATAAGGTGTTATTATTTCAGAGCCTCAGACTTCTTTCCTCCATATGAATTAAGAAAAGTCAATGAGAAATACTTAAAATTAACCCAGAGTGTTTGAAGTTAGAAGAGTCTTAAGCTTGAACTTGAATCGATGATATAAATTCAACAATATAGGGTCACTGTGTCAGACAAACAGAGTCACTGCTGGAAGGAATGGATGTCCAGTGCCAATTTACTACTTAGGTTTAGTGCAAACATTTCAGGATGTCACTATTCTAAGCCTACTTAATGTGACAGAGGGGCTTCACTGAAAGGCAGAGTTGCTGTAACAATATTGAATTTATTTCTTATTTTCCCCCCAACCTAAATGATGTATACACATCTGTTTTAAATATTCTATATGTTAATATTCCAAACAAAAATTCTAGTTTTTCGTTAGAAATATTTTTCAAAGAAATATTTTATTCATAACATTAATCAAAAGCAAATGATTCTCTATAATTTAAAAACAAATGTGATTATTGAAAGGGCTTCCCATGTGGCTCAGTAGTAAAAGAACCCACCTGCCAATGCAGGAGGCATAGGAGACACAGGTTCAATCCCTGGGGCAGGAAGATCCCCTGGAGGGGGAAATGGTAACCCACTCCAGTATTTTTGCAGGGATAATCCCACAGACAGAGGAAGGCTACAGTCCATGGAGTTGCAAAGAGTTGGACATGGCTGAGCTTGACTAAGCACACACACATGTGATTATTTAAATAACTTGTTTTATTGTGGAATAAAATTTCTGAAATGTATTAATTCTAAATATATTTATTTAGTCCAGTGATATTTCAACTACGGGTAATTCTGTCCTCCCTACCCCCAATAGGGGACATTTAGCAATGTCTAGAGACATTTCCGGTTGTCACAAAAGGAGGGGTGCTACTGGCATCTAATGAGTAGAAGCCAGATTAGCCACCCACGACAAAGAATTCTCCAGCCAAAAATGTCAATAACACCGAGGCTGAGAAACCACGGTCTAACTTAATAAATCTGAAGTTTCCATAGCTTTGTGTATGAACTCAGTTAGAAAGGAGTTTAAGTATGTAAGTTGGTCAATATGCCATCATCTGAAACATCTAACTCTGCTTTCTTCTGCTGACCCTTCTATCTTTGTTATGAGGAACTCATATCTGTGGCAAAATAGCTCATGTGTTCTATATATTCAAAGATCACCCATAATTTAGCCTAAAAAGTATGGGAAACATAAGAAAGTGCCCACTCTGTACCCGAGGCTTTGCTAGGTATATTCATATATATTTTATTTTATTGTAACCCAGATTACTACCCTCACATTACAGATGAAGAACTTGAGATTCAGAGAAGTTATTCAACTTACCAAATATCACACAGCTAGCAAGAGACAACTCAGTGCCTACCACTCCAAGTGAGAATATATAGTTTTAAACTCATTAATACTTCCCGCACATGCAAAGAAAACTTCTGAATCACCAACAGTAGTTAATGCAGTGAGAAGGGTAATTAGCTTTTGACCATACAACTGTATTATTAGAAATTTTAGTAACCATATATCACTCTCATTTGAAAACCAATACATTTTAAAAGACTTACATAAATCACTGACATCCTTCTCATACTAATTTTAGGATTCACCCTTGAAAAAAGTGTAAAGTAGGAGATGTTCTCTGCTGCATGTATCCATTCTCTTGATTTTACCCCAATTTCCTACTCAGTAGCCCTATGTTTCCTGAGAAACACGTATGCAGGTCAAGCAGCAATAGTTAGAACCAAACATGGAATAACGGACTGGTTCAAAGTTGGGAAAGGAGTATAACAAGACTCCATATTGTCACACTGTTTATTTAACTTATATACAGAGTAACGGAGAAGGCAATGGCACCCCACTCCAGTACTCTTGCCTGGAAAATCCCATGGATGGAGGGGCCTGGTGGGCTGTAGTCCATGGGGTCACTAAGAGTCGGACACGACTGAGCGACTTCACTTTCACTTTTCACTTTAATGCATTGGAAAAGGAAATGGCAACCCACTCCAGTGTTCTTGCCTGGAGAATCCCAGGGACAGGGGAGCCTGGTGGGCTGCCATCTATGGGGTTGCACAGGGTTGGACACGACTGAAGAGACTTAGCAGCAGCAGCAGCATACAGAGTACATCATGTAAAATGTCAGGCTGAATGAATCACAAGCTGGAATCAAAATTGCTGGGAGAAATGTCAACAGCCTCAGATAGGCAGATGATACCACTCTACTGCTAGAAAGTGCAAAGGAACTAAAGAGCCTCTTGATGAGGGTGAAAAAGAAGAGTGAAAAAGCTGACTTAAAACTCAACATTCAAAAAGCTAAGATCATGGCATCTAGTCCCATCACTTCATGACAAATAAATAGGGAAAAATCGGAAGCAGTGACAGATCTTATTTTCTTGGGCTTCAAAATCACTGTAGATGGTGACTGCAGCCATGAAATTAAAAGATACTTGCTCCTTGGAAGAAAAGCTATGACAAACCTAGACAGTGTATTAAACAGCAGAGGCAATACTTTGCTGACAAAGGTCCATATAGTCAAAGCTATGATTTTTCCAGTAGTCATGTACAGATGTGAGAGTTGGACCATGAAGAAGGCTGAGCACTGAAGAATTGATGCTTTCAAACTGTGGTGCTGGAGAAGAATCTTGAGAGTCCCCTGGACAGCAAGGAGTTCAAACCAGTCAATCCTAAAAGAAGGTTTCTTTGTAGCTCAGTTGGTAAAGACTCTGCCTGAAATGCAGGAGACCTGAGTTCCACTCCTGGGTCGGGAAGATTCCCTAGAGAAGGAAATGGCAACCCACTCCAGTATTCTTGCTTGGAGAATCCCATGGACAGAGGAGCCTAGCAGGCCACAGTCCATGCGATCGCAAGAGTCAGACACAACTTAGCGACTAAGCTAAGATGAATCCTAAAGGAAATCAACCCTGAATTTTCATTGAAAGGACTGATGGTGAAGCTGAAGCTCCAATACTTTGGCTACCTGATGTAAAGGGCGGACTCAGTGGAAAAGACCTTGGTGCTGGGAAAGATTGAGGGCAGGAGGAGAAGGGGGCGAGAGAGGATGAGATTGTCGGATGGCATCATTAACACAATGATATGATATAACGGATATGAGTATAACCAGACATAGAATATAGAGCAAACATGGAGTCTGAGCAACACGGAGATGGAGCAAAGTCCAAACAAACTCCAAAAAAAGTATGCTCAAACTCCAGGAGATAGTGAAGGAGAGGGAAGCCTGGCATGCTGCAGTCCATGGGTTAGCAAAGAGTTGGACACAACTTAGTGACAGAACAACAACAATAGTCCCTATGCATAGTAGGCCCCAAGTGTATAAAAGTTTATGGCTTATCCAACACCAAAAGGCCCACCATTCCCCCAGATGATTTCTCTCTTACTTTATGTGAACCTCCTGCTAAAAGGATCAATCAAAGTAGGGGACGGGGAGTTAAGTCACTATTAATTTAATGTAGTAAATTAATATATTTATGTAATCTATTTTTCTATCTGTAGGAAACTGGGTCTTTGCAGATATAATCAAGTTAAAGTCACACTGGATTAGGGTGGACCTTAAATTTGATAAGCGATGTTCTTCTTAAGAAGAGGAAGATTTGAAGACATGGGGACATACAGAGAGGGAAGACAGCCATGTGAAGAGGGAGGCAGAAACTGGGGTGATGCAGATACAGGGTAAGCAATGGCTAGGATCACTAATTCATCAAATAATCAGCATTTTCCACCCACTGTATGACAATAACCTCTCAACTGGTCTGCCTGTTTCCTTTCTTAGCTTCCTGCAGTCTGCTCTCGCACATTTGGCAGAAGGACCCTTTTTATATGTAAATCAGATCATGTCAATGCCCTGGACAAAACTAATGTAGGAATTCTCATCAGACTCAGAGTGAAACACACGTAGTCCTTCCAAGACCTACAGGTCTACCACACTCTGCCCCAGGCTATCGCTTCCCTTTAGGTCTCCCTGCTCCGCCTTTCCTCAAATTGCTCTTGCTAAGTTGGCCTCCTTGTTGCTGGTCCTACACTCTAAGGGCCTCTAAGCCTATTGTTCCCACTGCCTGGATGCTCTTTACGTGGCCTGCATGGGGCTTCTTTCACTCCCTCTATTACGTGCCACTTCTTCAGAGTCCTCACCAGCCTACCTAAAGGAACAATCCTGTAACTCTGTATTTCCTCAACTTGCTTCTATTTCTCTCATAGCAATGACTCACCTCCTCATGTTACCAACATTACTCATTATGTATTTGTTTATTTTTTCTTCATCTGTGTTCCCCTATCAGAATGTAAGCTCTATGAGAGCAGAGATTTTTGTCTTATTTGTTCACTGTTGTATCTCCAGTGCCTAGAACAGTGTCTATTACACAATAAGCACTTGATGAATAATCTGATGAATCAAAAAAATAAATGAATGCATTTTGTAAGTTGCTCTGTTTTCTGTTTTGCTCAGGTTGATAGGAAACTTAGTAGTAAATTCAATGATGAGTCATGATAATGTATTAGCCTTCATTGTGAGTATAGATGCTTTTTAAAAATATTCTGATAGTCTGTAACCTCATATACCCCTTTTATTATAGTTCTAAACCTTTTGTAATGGGACAGAAAAACACCAGTGGCAGGGAGTTTGGGTGTCTAGTTGGGTACCTGAGAGGCAACCCACACTGAGAGGGAAAAGGTATATTGGTTAATCAGCAGTAATGCTTAAACATAGTGCAAGACAGTCCTCAAACTAGAAGCCCACATCTTTGGCTGCAGGTTGATGCTTTGGAGCCTGGAAAGAGCCACATAAAAATGAGTCAATGGGTCTAGCAGAGCCAGTGAAGGAGGGAAGCAAGTTTTACCTTTTCATTCCTGCAGTTGTTCAGCCCCATATTATTCAGGGTGGACAGTTTCCCATCAACACCATGTGGCTGCTGCTGTTGTTGCTCCCGCTGGATCTGTTCTCGCATCTTCCGAGCCTCCTGAATAGCTTTCATCACTGTATCCTGATCCCCAAACAGGGCAGGAGAGTTGAGACTGGACAGGATATCTGCATACACAGGATGTATTATTAGAGGGGTGTAAGGTTAAATGCTTAAAAAATACCGCTACTATCCACTCCCCTGTAGAACACCACATTCTCTGAGCAAGGAAGGGGCTCATTTGCTATTGAGAAAAATGCAATAGACCACAGAAATCCAGGGTAACTGCGATGTGCTGGCTTTTCTGTTTCTAGTTCTTGGAGGACAACCTAGCATTTCAGTTTATCTGGGCTCTGTTAACCCGCTTCCTCACAGATGAAGGTTCCTAGATTCCTATATATATACACACACACACACATATATATACATTTTCTGGCTATATCTAACAATTAGTGGGAGAATAGTTGGGATGAAAGTGGTAGGAAGGGGCACAGAGACATCTGTGCAGGCTGTCCATTATATTTAGTGTGCTAATGCAGGAAAGCTGTTTCTGGCCCAGCCAAAAAAAAAATCTGTGAGGCTATAGGCATCCTTTAGCTATGTCTGTATCTGTGTGTTCATACGTCCACTGCAGAAGAGAAGGGGTGGGAAGGAATACACCACACTCTCCATTCCCCAGTCACTGGCTGGTTAATGAAGCATTCCATTCATGCTGCCTCAGTTACTTACCAAGAGAATGACAACCCGTTTCCTACCCACAACCTGAACACCCACTGCTCTCAGTTTCTCAGTTCCCTGTCTTCATGATAGTGAGGCTGTATGTGTGGGAATGGAATTTATATAAGGATAAAGCTTCAAGTAAAGTGAAAATATTTACTTTCATTATATTCTATGCAGCAGAGAAGGGCAAAATTCAAAATTAAACAAAATTTCCTCTATATCTTGAATTTTATTGTAGGTTAAAATCGATACTTTAGATTAGCTTTTCCAACTTTAGACAAAAAGAAGGCAACTGACTGATAGATTTCAGCTGCTGTGATAAACTTTAATGTGATCAGCTTGTGTGTTTCCTGGTGTGAGCATTTCACAGCACATGTATGTGTGTGTGTGTGTGTGTGTATCTGTGTGTGTGCACACACCTCACAAAGACAGATGGGACAGAGGAAACCAGACTGTGATCAAGCTCACGTCTACTTGTGTGCAGTACATGTGCTTATGCACTCGAGTTTAGAAAATATTCCCAATGCTACCCATGGAAAAGTTTTAGAAAGTTAAACAGCCACTTTTTAGGAAATAGAAAATCTGCATCTTTAGCTCTGAAGCTTTTCTGATTAAAAAAGAAATTCCATTCAGTATTGTGTGGCCAAGGGTGCTATAACTTCAGCTCATTTCTAGTTCATGATCTAAGGAATACACTCTGCTAAGATATAAACTCCAAAAGAGCAAGGGCCTGTGATACAGTCATTTTTGTCCCTCACTATGCTAAGTACAGAAAACAAATGCTTTCCAAATTAAATTTAGAAGTGGTTTATAGGAGGGCCATTTCAAGATCAAGCCTATTATTTATCCTCATGTTGGCTTTTTTTCCCCTCATCTCACAACTTTCAATAATCCAGTGATCATATTCACATGCTGGGAATGATTCATTTCTCTTTCCCACAGTGATCCCACTGACTTGGAGTGAAAATCTGTGGGCCTCTAAAAGAGTGCCCTGACTCAAAAAGAGGATAGACTGCTGGATAGATCCTAATGTCCCCAATTTCAATGAGGAAGATTTACATCTCATCATCAGAAGAGTCACTTAAGATTCAGCACTGTTCAGCAAACATTCCAACTATGAGTTTACAAAAGGACCACTGAGTTATACATGAGAAGACCTGGATTTTAGTTTTGACTCTGCTAATTAATAGCTACATGGCTGTGGGTGAGTCATTTTATCTGTAAGACAACAGTTTATTATGCAAGAATGACAATAATATACTACCTAACTCACAAGATGACAGTGAAAAATCAAATGAGATAAGACAGAAAAAATGTTTGGTTAAACTGTAAATGGCTACACTTATGTATTATTTTATTTATTGCTGTAAGCAATTCAGGCTATAGGATTAAATAAAACATGGAAGGTAATATGGTAAGGAAATGCTGGTTCTAGTCCCAAATCCCTTTGAACTTCAGTGTCTTTATTGGAAAATTAAGAAACTCATAGAGCATGGTAATAATAATGTTCATATTTATTTGGCTCTCTGCCACTGAAGTGCTTTCACAATTACTGTTTCATTCCACATGTATTTGTAAATGTGTTAGTATTTGGCTGTCCAGTCTTTTTGGTTGCATGCCTTCTGGGTTCCAGATACCATGTTAGAGACTTTATGTATACATTTCTGTCTTAATTCTCATACCAACCTATAAGCTAGGAAATAATATTTCCTTTCCAGAGATTAGGAAACTGAGTTCAAAAATATTAAATAATTTTCACAGGGTCACACAGCTAGTAAGTAAAGGCTCTTTCTCAGTTCAAGGCTGCCTGATGCCAGATCCCATTTTTCCCCTATACTTCTCACACCTGGGTATGAATACCCTAGAGACAATTGGCAGTGTATCAGAGAATGTAAGAAGACAGAGGATCACTATGACATATCTTACTAGATATCAACTTAATTTTATATGATGTCACTGCAGTGTCATTCGTATTTGCTTCAATGCAAAACTGATATGGGATAAGGTATAAAATTCACATTTTACAAAGAAAACAAAATCCCAAAAAATTTTGGACTTCTGGCAGGCAGCTTTTAGGCCAGGTCCCTTTAGGCCCTCGGAGAGTTCATGGTCACTCTTACTCTTCCTAGAGTTGCTTCAGTGGCAAAGCACTGACTGAACACAGAAATTTCTAAGTCTCTGATTGCTGGATCTAACTCATCATCATTGGGGGAATGCATCCCAACAGGATTTATATTCTAAACTTTCCTGAAAGTTCTAGTCACCCAAGACGCCACACTAGGTTATGTTTCAGTAGAAAAGAATTTACTTTCTCATTATTTACTTTCAGTTTTTAAATTTTTCTTGGACTAAAGAATACTTTGGAAACAAGAATCAGTCATCAGTAAACACATTTTGCTTTCTTTTACCTAATTCATATGTCTCTTCCTGGTGTTGACCTTTCCATTTACCTAAAGAGGATCCTCTTCCCAGGCTTCCTCCAATGGGGCTGGGGATGCTGCTTTTGTTAGGTAGATTGACAGGGCTGGTTTTGCTGGCTGGGAAGAGGCTCTGGGTGGGAGATGTTGGGGACTTTACAGGCTCAACTGTCTTGGGTCGGGATGAGAGATTCAGCGGCTGTGCTGCTGCTTCATCCTACAAGAGTTTAACATAAATAACTATTAAAAAAAAAAAAAGACAAATGAAGCACATTATCACTTAGTAAGCCACAGTTATTTTACACCTCAGAGACAATGCCACATTCTCCACAATAATAACAAAAGAAGCTAATTATCTACCTCCTTGAAGATTCATCGGAAGGAAACCTCATTAATTTCCCTGTGTTATGCTTCTATTTACATTAACTGTGTAGTTGGATCATTCTTTTTGCCAAATTAAAATCTGAATTAGCTCACATTACATCTTAATTTCCTAATGTGTTTTCAGGGATCCAAATTAACCTAGGGCATTTACAAAGAATTATTTAAAATTTCAGCAGCTCTGTAGTGCTTTTGTGTTATTCTCTCTGAAAAGTTCCTGGAACTATAAATGGGCTCTGCCGCTAATTTTTTAATATATATTTTAAATCAAACAATTGCAAGTACTTTAAAAATGGAAACACTGTAAGCCTTCTTCTGCTCTCCTGGGCCTTTGCCCAGGGAGCCACATGCCACAGCATGGCTTCTATGTGGCTTTCTGGGTGTGGGCACTCTTCATGGTCTATATTCTGGTCTCTATTCATGTTTAAAATTAATTTTTGCAAAGAGCAAACACACATTATAATTATGTTTTACATACCATGCTATATGCAATTTATTTTTCATGTCTAAAGTGATGTCTCTTTATATTCTTTGCTACATATATTTACAGAATATCTATTTTAAGATGCCTGTTCTTCTTTACTGAGCACAGTATTCAAATATCTGGCTTGTAACTCTGGTTTACCAGGAGCTTGAAAGCTAAGCTCCTTACCTTTATTTTGTTTCATTTATTCTGCCATGTAACACCCTTAACAACACTTCCATCATTCTAGAAACTTAATTGTAATATGAACATACTCATTTAAATCCTAGGTTTTTAAGATCTGCAGTATTGTGTTTAAAATAAAATTTCCAGCAAATGTTAACTCCTCTTTTGCTTCTGAGAAGGTACAGAGAACTTGCTTTTCATGTCATTGTTTAAAACACATAGTAGAGCTTGGAAACTGAACTTTCTCCCCTATGGCAAACATGTCACTTCTCTGGGACTCAATTTCTTCATCTATAGGAAAGAGGGCCTGATTCTAGCTGATCTCTAAGGTCTCTTCCAGCACTAATGGTCATTGCTTAAGGAGGGACAAAAAAGGATGCCAGAAAATAGTAATCAGGAGGGAGGATTAGAAAGAGAAAATGAGAATAACATGCACAGAAGAGCCATTATGACTAACACTGTGCTAGATATTTTCAAGTATATTAGCTCATTTAACTACCAGTAACTATGAGAGTGGGCAGTAGTATTTACAAAGAAAGAAGCGGTCAAAGTGATAAAATCACCAACCAAAGCCATACATGGAAGGACAGAATTTGAATTATAGTTTATTAGGCTCCAAATCCCGGGCACTTTTTTTCTTTACTGAATTATCAGATAAAATAAGTCATTTGATAGTGTTGTGATACCCTAGCTTTAGTTTGTTGTTTTGTTTGTTTGTTTGTCTTGGTAGGAAATAAGTAATCTGGCACATCTCTGGTGCAATGTACTTTTATCTCTATCTAGATATACGATAGGTTCTCAGGAAACATAGTTGCATCCCTCACAAATGGTGCTTAATTAAAATTTACTTGCCTTTGCTCTGAATTCAAAGGATATTTATACTAGTTAGTTCCTTGACTCATTTCTCAATAACAGTGATTTCTAAGTTAGGTATTTAGTTAGTTTTCTCCAGATTTCTTTTACTTCACCAAGTTTCTTATGATCCCTTAGTTCAGAGTCTTCTTCAAATTTAGAAAATTTTCAGCTATTACTCTTTAAAATATGTTTTCTGTCCCTTCCTTCTCCTTCAGGGGCTCTATCTGTATATATTAGGCCATTCGATGTTCTACAGCACTGATGGTCTTTTTTTCCATGCATTTCATTTTGGACAGTTTCAATATTATATCATCAAGTTCACTAGTCTTTTCTTCTGTAATATCTAATCTGTTGCTATTCCAAATCAATACCAATCCAGTGTGCTTTTCATCTCAAACACTGTATTTTTCATCTCCAGGCATTCAATATAAATTTTCTGTGTCCTGCCTTATAATGTTCATGTTTCTTGAATATATGGAGTTTATAATATCTGTTTTTATTCAGTTCTGGATATAGGCAAACTTCAGAGACATTATGGGTTTGGTTTCAGACCACTGCAATAAATCAAATAACCCAATAAAGTGAGTCACGTGAATTTTTGGTTTCCCAGTGCATATAAAAGTTATGTTTACACAATACAGTAGTCTATTAAATGTGCAACAGCATTATATCTAAAAACCAATGTATACACCTTAATTAAAAATAATTTATTGCTAAAAAAAATTGCTAACCATTATCTGACTATGCAGGATTGCCACAAACCTTCAATTTGTAAAAAGTACAATAACTATGAAGCACAATAAAGTGACACTCAATAAAAAAGTATGACTGTATATTCTAATTTATTATTTAGTCTTATAATTCAATAATTTCCATTTCTATCAACAATGCCACTGAGCGTGGGAAGCACTGACTAACTCCCAATCAAGTCAATTCTTTTCCACCATGGCAGGCCTGCTGTTCATCCTCACAGCTTGTCCTGGCCCAACAGACACTTTGTGGGTGAAGAGAAGCAGATATGCTTACTTCTTCACTTGGTCTAGTTGAAAGTCTCTTTTAAGAGCTATTTTTACTGTTTTATCTAGTAATTCTATCATCTGTGTTACTTTGAGGTTTATCTCTAATGATTGATTTATTCTCTTCATTATTGTTTATATTTTCTTGCAAGCCTGATAATTATTGAATAGATGCTCCACATTGAGATTTTTACAGTGTTGGATTTCAGTTTGTATGTTACCTTAAATATTTGTGGACTTTGTTCTAAGACACGGAAAGCCTTACCAAGCTTGCTTTTGAACTGCGCTAGGCAGGTATAGGGATAATTTGGCCCTACTAGTGAAGTAATACCCTGCTAGGGACTCTACTTGGTGCCCATGTGTCAAGAGATCTTTCCAATCTGGCCAACGGGAATACAAATCATTCTCAGTTCTTCACGAACCTTGTAATGGTTTTGCCTGCTACATCTTGCTTTCCCCTTGGTCTCAGATAGTTTCCTCACATGCATATGCTGCTCAATACTCAGCTAAATACAGAGAAACCTTCTGCGGATCGCCTGTGCTCTCTCTCTATACAGTTCTCTCCTCTGGCACTCTATCTCACAAATTCCATCTACCTTGGCATCTTGAAACTCTGAAGTCTTGTCTCTCTACTCAGGCAGCCTGCCAAGCAGCATGTGGGTAACCCCCACATACACACCACACTATTGCTTGGAAGCTCTCTCAAGACAGTAAGCTGGAACAACTGTGGTGCTTGCCTCACTTGTTTCTCTTCTATAAGAGGTCACTCTCCTGTACCCCTACTGGAAATGTCTGAAACCATTGTTTTATACTGTGTCTTGAGTTTTACTTCTGTAAGTTGGGAGAGTAAATAGAATCCCTATTCCTCCATAATGGTTTAAACAGGAAAACTTCTTGGTTTCTTTTAGAATCTCTCTTGGTATACAACCAGATATTTCAATCACAACCACTATTATGACGTACCAGCATCTTTATTATCATCAGATTATCATCAACATCATTGCTATACTAACATTTATGAAATATTTACTATATGCTAGAGGATGTATTATCTCATTGAAGATCCATAATAATATTAACCTTCAGTTTGCAGAGGCAAAAACTAACGCTAAAAGAAGTTAAGTGACTTGCCCGAGGTGACACATCTATTAAAAGTCATAGAACTGACATTTGAACAGAAACAACCTAACTACTGATGTTGACAACTGTAACAAATAAAAATTCTTCAGGGAAAAAAGGAACAGAAGACCATCTATTTTTATTTTTATTACTTTCAGCTAACAGTGCCCTAGGTTACATAGTCATGTTATATACAGAGGGAAAGAATGACTATAGACAGAAACATGAGATATTTTAGTGACCATAATTCTTTCAATTAGCAAAACATAAGATTATTTTTAGAACTTCTACAATAATAGGTTGGAGCTATTTTAAAAATTTAAAACATTTGCTTTATGTCTTGGTCTATATAGTTTTACTCACACATACAATAAACAATCTAATAAGTATGATAAATGTTTCCTTTGTTATTAACATAAAGTAGAGTCAAGTTAAATTATATAGAGAGCTCCCTAAGAATTTGTATGTGGTCAAGTGAGTAATAAAATTCAGTTGGCCCACAAAGCTGGAATGGTAATAGCAGATATAAACTTGAATCTAACCAGGGAACATTTTACTCATCCAGTAAAGGCTTGGTTTGGTGCAATTCCATTTGGCCAACTCACTTATAAAATGACTTTTTCACGTTAAAATATTTAATACTCAATACCTCAAGTCACTGATGTTTGATATGCTTATACTCCAACAACTATAGTTAAAGTGCTTTGGTTTGAATTGTAGTGTTCTCTTACTCACAAAAAGAAACTCTTGGAACACAAAATAGTCTGTTTCCATAAGTTAATGCTATCTTATTAAATGTAAACCTCCTATTGTCATATCTCAATATTTCTAACCACAAAGCATAAATGTTCATCTACTTCTTTGGAGAATCTAAAGGCATGGGGGACATTAAATTAATTCCTTTGGATGGGCACAGGCAGAACTATCTCTCCTAATTATGTTTACTTTTTTTTAATCTTTGGTATTTGGGATCCATATTTTTAATGGATTTCCTGAAATCTCAAAATCCCTATCTGCAAGTTTTAGAAAATAAAACAATTTCAGTAATTTTGGGGACTTCAGTGCTGTTTCGTTGGCCTTAGATATTTCCCATGTAATGAAGTAATAATGGCAAAATTTCTCCAAAGGCAGTACTTTGGACACATACAATAATACATCTATGCTTAGTGTATGCTTCAAAGTAAATAAGTCAATGATATAAAAGAATTGTTTCTTTGAATGTTCTGAATTTTTTAATTCAATATAGGAAGAAAAAACAATTATAAAAACCTATAAGTACCAGCTGCAGCACAAAGTTAGACCGGATCATCAGTTCCCCTCTGTCACCAAGTACTTCCTGGCTACCCCATTTTAAGACACTGAAAATCAGTGAGGAAAGGATCTATTAATGTTTTAGCCATAACTTGGGTGATCCTATTTATCCTATCACAACTATACATGGCATCAAAGCATAATTAGATTATGACACTACTCATTCCTCAAAGCCCACATTTATAACTATTGTTTGAGGGAGAGAGACCTTTACCATCAAACCATATAAAGGTCCAGCATCGGGTTCTTTTTTTTCTTGTCAATCTAAAGTTTTGAGACCCTCCTCCTCTAGCACTATAAGTTGGCTCCCCACCTGTTTAAAGTCAGAGAGAAGTGTCACAAGACTATGACAAAGACTGGTAATAAAACCATGGCCATACATGCCAATGAACATTAAAAAAGAAAAGCTAGAATCCAAAGGGGAAAAACTCTTGAGAAGTAAGTTTGCAGGTTTAGGTAAAGATCTCACAATATGGCACTATTGTTATCAAAAGGGAAACACCTGTTTCTCAGTGCTCAATCATGAAATTTACCATAAAGAGGAACATTTTGGGGTTCCTTTATGTCGCTTTGCTTCCTGCTGTTTATGCCCAGCACAGCCTGGTTCACTACCTTTCTTGTGAAACTATTTTCCAAACTGTTTCCATAATCCTGCAAAGCAAATACCTTAACTTGAGTTACAGGGCTGGTCCCTCTCTTTTCATTTTTTATCCCAGTAGGTGAGACTGCCCCTGCTGCGTTTGGTGGCTGTGGAGTTGACGGCATCTTTGCTCCAGGTGACACCTGCATGCTGGCCAGCTGAGCGGCATAGAGCTGCTGCAAAACAGGGAAGACAAAAATCATCTCTTTAAATGCAGCTGAAACAGAGCTTCCAAAAAACTTACCGTATTGTTAGATAACTATTTCTCTGACAGCTTTGAAATTTCTCTTTCACTATTTTTAAAGAAGAAGATAAAAAAGAATAAATAGTATAACAGGAAGAAAGAGTAGTGATATGGGAGCCATTATTCTGTTCCTGGTCCTTCTAAAAAAAGTTTAGGAACCTAAACAAAGGATTGACTTGCTCTGGAACTCAATTTCTTCAATCATACAGAAAGGAATTTGACAAAATGGTCTCAAATATTCTTTCGAGTACTTAAAATCGTTATAAAGTGCATTAAATGTTGTTATATTCATTCATGCAATTTTAATATTCATGAACTAAGAAACTGATCTAAACTTTCCTAGGCACTTCAGGAAGAACATCATTCTAATTCAGTACTGACTAAACTTCTCTAGGGATGCTGACCCCTCTGGGTGTTAACAGTGCTGCCCTCAAGATCCCTAAGGCCCAGTAGCAGTCCCTCCTTCCTCTATGCTGCATATAGCATAATCCTAAAGAGAATATAGCCAGATATGTGGAGGAAAAAAGTCAAGCTTCTTTTTCCTAGCACAAATCCTTAACTGTCGATTTATTAGCTTTGGGCTGAAATTGGTGATAAATAAATGTGTTAATCTGCTATGGTTAACCAGAATTCAGATACCTCAATTTTAACACAATTTCATGCTTGAAAACGCCATTCAAATATTTTCTTTTCTTCTTATTATCAAGATTAAGCCATTACCTTGATAGTCATATTTTTATCATAATAAATAGAAAGCTTCCTAGTTCATCAACCACAGAGAAAACAGCTCAAACTTTGCCATAGTAGTAGAGGAGAAAGGAAACAGGTGGTTTGTGTGTAATTTCCAGCATTACTATCATTCAGATGGACAAATAAAAAAAATTACAGTAATCAAAAACAGACCTTTCAGCACATGTAATTAAATGAAAGCTTAATAAAGAATAATTTGCAAGAGCCAGATGTGCTTATGTCATGATTGTTGCTTTCTTTGGAACAATTTCTCTAATATAACAAGCCTCTAAAGAAATTAAAGTTTCATAATTCTGTATGTGCAATGACTCAGTGGCAACAAAAATTCACAAGTAATAGCCAGCCAGTCAAACTGCTAGAACTTCAGGGAGAAAATGGACTGTCTTGTTTCCTTTTTACTCTGTTACACTCTTTTCTTTTAAAATTCAGCCAGGTGTCTTCAAAAGGGGCAGGGGTGGGGGCGGGATGGAGTTGGTGCTAAGCCAGTGAGGAAACATTCTATACTGAATGGAGTAGAGATGGTTGAGAGTTGGAAAAGTAATGACTATATCATGATAAATGGTGGCTGGTATCAACACCAATATGCCTTACTATTGAGTATTAAAGAGTCAGGAAATCTTAGACAGGCAAGAGTCCTTAGAAATCATTTATGTCTTCATTTTAGCTCCTGATTCAAAACATCAGAAGAAAGTCAATTTTACTCAATCTCGAGTCCTTCAGGGAACTTCAACCAGTGAAGAAAAGCTGAAAAACAAATCATTGGATACAAATCTTTTTTTTTTAAAGTTGATTAAATTCAGAAATCCTTCAAAATAATTGAACATTATAGTTGCTTTTTACAAATAGAGTAGTGTTAATTGCTTCCTCTAAAGTTTTGACAATCATTTATTTTATATTTCTTTCTTAGGATTGTACTTAAGAAAGACAAGATTCCTTAAGAATTGTGATTTCTTGGAGTTCCTTGGGTGTTGTGGTTACTGATACATTAGATGCAGGAAGAAGTATAGCCATAGTTTATAAAACTTACAGGCTGGGTAAACTGGAGAGTAAAATATTAGATAAGATTTAGTAGAATGAGCCTTGCAATAGAAATCAGAAATTAAAATTCATTGTAAAGATAGAAAGTGCTCATGAAAATAAATATTTTCATATTCTAACAAAATATTTTAGATGTAAATATAGAGCTTTTCAGATTGAGGACTTTAGATCTGACTTGGATAAAAGAACGCCATTCATTGAACAGGCATAGGTTTACAAATTAATTTCACAAATAGCTCACCTTCTAAGCCAACAATAATTGAATGTATTCTATGTGTCAGGCTTTGTATTAGGAGCTGTGAAAGTAGTTCAGTCATGTCTGACTCTTTGTGACCCTATGGACTATACAGTCCATGGAATTCTCTAGGCTAGAATACTGGAGTGGGTAGCCTTTCTCTTCTCCAGGGGATCTTCCCAACCCAAGGATCGAACCCAGGTTTCCCGCATTGCAGGCGGATTCTTTGCCAACTGAGCTATCAGGGACACCCGGGCTGGAGAAGGGAAGATCCGCTGGAGAAGGGAAAAAGCTACCCACTCCAGGATTCTGGCCTGGAGAACTAGTCCATACAGTCTCAAAGAGTCGGACAGGACTGAGAGACTTTCATTTTCATTAGGAGCCGAGGAGGCTTCAAAGTCTTGGAACAAGCTTATGGCTCTAGAGGGGATGTAAGGTAAAGATCCTTAGCATTTGATTTGTTCCTTTCCTGCCATGCTTATCACTTTTTTAAAACCTTGTGTATAGATATGCACTGGTTACCCTGGTGGCTCAGTGGTAAAAAACTCACCTGCCAATGCAGGAGAAGCGGGTTTGATCCCTGGATTGGGAAGATCACTTGGAGAAGGAAATGGCAACCCATTCCACTATTCTTGCCTGGGAAATCCCATGGACAGAGGAGCCTGGTGGGCTACAGTCCATAGGGTTGCAAAAGAATTGGCATGACTTTAGTGACTAAACAACATAGCTAATACACATGTCTTATCATGTTTGATAAACTATAACCTTATTGAAGTCATGATCAACCTAATTACTTTTGAACACCTGGTATCAAGAATAGTGCCTTGCAAATAAGAGATAATCAATATTTTCTGAATTAATGTCCTATATAAAATCACTGGATGTTAGGGAGGAGAGATATTCTCTCTATAGATAAGGCAACAGCAGTGGTATATGATTACATTGATTGTAAATGTAATGAATAATTTTATGGCAATGAGTTTTAAGATATAAAAGGAAAACAAATTCAGTCCAAACTAAATTATACTATTTTAAGAAACTATTTTCTTGAAGTCATCTTTAGAATGTTGACTAGATAGGTCCTGAATAACTATTGGCTTCACTAACCCACCTTACACTTTTCTAACACAAGTTGTAGTACTAATTTTTTCTTCTAAGCCTAATTTTGTATAAATGTAAATTTTTCCTAAATGTTACTGCATCCTTTTCTGAAAGAATGTAAAATATTAGCTATTTAAATAAATAGCTTTAAGTTAGAAAACTCCTTTGACAACTAATGGTTTAGGAAGGAAAATAGGTTAAACTCTAACTACTACATAATAGTTTACAAAAATATCATTTCATGTAAGATTATCAGATCACTGTTCATGTTATAATGATGATAATGAACATTCATTTCCAAACAACATTGAGGTTTTAAAAAAATCAACAATGTAGTAAAGCTTACATTAGGCTTAGTCAATGTCCTGTAAACTTTGATGAAGACTGTTTTTGTAAATATAGGTCTTTCCATTTCTATTTTGCAAAAATGTTCAGTGGTCATTTGGGATACTGAATTGTCTCTTTATCCAAAATATATAAAAGACATAGAGTACATACATGTAAAAATGAGCCTAGCTAAATATTTTTCAAAATTATAACATCACTCATATTTCATAGGAGCACTTTAAGAAACACGTTTACTATTTTATGGCTAAAAAGTTCTACATTTATTATTAGTTCAGTTTTAACAAAGTAGCCAGCATTAAAATTTTGGTACAGTCATACTTAGTACCTACAACTGAAAGGGGCTTAACAGACCATTTAGTCTAGACTGACCTCTTCATTGTACTGATAAGCCAAGGTCTAGAGAATAAAAGTAGCATGCCCAAGACCATACGGTTAGTACTGGAGGGAGAATAGGAACTCTTTAGTCCTCATTTCAACATTATTATTTAAGGTAGAAATGGATATATGAACCAATCTTTGCACATTTCGAGCACATTTTCAGAATTGGTGAATTTTTTCAATGGCAAATCTTTATTTAATGTGTACTATTACCTAAATACTGTTCTAAACAATCGAAGTGAAACAACAAACAACTCAGAAATGGTCCCTGTTTTAACAGCACTATTAAACCCTTGGGAAGTAACTATGAATGATGGTTAGGATAAGTGCTGAGAAAGAAAACTATAGAATGTCAAGAGACTATCGAACAAAAGTATTTAACGTAGTTTGGAGGGTAAAAATAGTTTCTCTAAGGAAGTAATGCTTTGAGAACTACCCAGGTGGAAAAGTTGATAAAGAGTATTCCAGAAAGAAGAAACATCAATTACTGTGGCTCTGAGGCAAGAAAAGGAAAGAAAATAACATTTTCAAGGAACTTAAAAAAGGCCAACAAGGCAGGACTATAGAGGGAGCACAGAGTGGCATGAGAAGAGGCAAAAGAGGTGTAGGGTCTTATTAGGCCACACTAACAGTTTCAGACTCCATCCCCAAAAGAGAAGTCTCTAGAAAGAGCAATGAACTAGAATCAAGACACAAAGACTCTTTTCTATGTTTCACTACAAGCTTATTGACCAAACTTGTAAGTAAATTGCATTAAGAAAGTCCTATGCCAATCTCACAAACCTACAAATATATACCTCTAGTTGTGTTTCGGGAGTTCTGTGTCCTGAGACTAGCCTAAAAGAAAAACCTATTTTACATTTGTATTCTAGTGACACTTTTATAACTAAGTCCATTTAGATTTAACACAAAACAGTAGGTCCTACCAACCAAACTCAGCCTTACAGTGAAATTCTTGAGTGTCTTTGAGCACACATGATGACCTAGGTCTCGTCAAGACCTAAGAAACATATTGTATCAGGGTCATTTCACAACACTATCGTATTTGGAAAGAAAGGCGTGCTTTACCTCCCAAAGAGTCAAATTTATGTCAAATTATAATGGGGTGTCACAGTGTATCTAATGCTTACCATAATGTGAAATACACATTCTTTTATACCTGCTTTCTGTGATAAAATAACATAAGATGTCCAAAGGAAAACACCATAGAAACAAAGGTGAAACAACTTTTATTCTCATAATTGCATGATTTTCACATCACCACTCATCCAGTCATTCAGTTATCATCCCTATCATTCATGTGTTAATTCAACAAACATATATTGAGCGCCATCTCAGTCAGGTACTATGCTAGGTATTTTACACTTATTTTATTTCATCTTCAAAACAGTTATGTATAATAGGAATTATTTTCTGTTTTAGAGTCAGTCTCACTTTAAAGACCATATGCATTCTGCTGTTACATGTTAAAATTATTTAAAATAAGCTGTACAGTGAAGCACAATGAAACCGATTTCCTGTTCCTAACTACCAGACAAGAATCATTTTCCAAGAAGAGATTCTGATATCGCTGCTCTTCTGAGCTGTTCTGACATCTTCCAGATGTCTCACAGCTACTTTTTCTAAAATAGTGCTTCACAGTTCTCAAATAGAGAAAGAAGAGTTAAGGGTACTAGCAGCCACTTTGAAGGAGTAAGGGGCACAATTTTTAGCTAAACTTCCTTCTCCAACCAAGCTGTGAGCCATAATAGAAGACACCTGAAATACCCTAGTGACATATGTTTAATAGACTGATAAGCAAAAAAGAACTATGCAGACTATGGGTAGAAATAGGAGAACATGATAAAAAGGGAAGCTGACAGGGGCTTTAAATTGGCACCAGTAGGCTCTAGTACATGGAAACCAACAGTAAAAAAAAGCAGACACGACTTCACACGCTGGATTCTCTTTGGAGTAAATTCTCCTGTGTTTTGTCATTTCAATTAGAAAGGGCATTTTAAAGTGGCCTGTCGGAATCTAACCCAGAGAGGAAAAAAAAAAATTATCCTTCAAACACAACTTGCCTATTGGTAGATAATGAAGAAAGGAAGAAAAGAGAAAATGTTATTCTATAAAAACATGCAATAGGCACTGACTTGAAGACTTCAACTCTCTCCTTTATAGTTACCTGATTTACTGTGGTTCCACGTAAAGTCTGAGAATCTCAGGCTTCTAGCCCAGGTTAACTCAGATTCTGTTTTCATATACTAGACACTACTTGAGGTGTCATAAGGAGATGGTGGAGAAACAAGCAGGTTGGGTAGGGTGGCATTCTTCAGGAAATGTCATTACGTGATTGATGCCGCCTAACACTAGGTCCCAAGCCTGGCTCAGTTCTCCAGGGACATTCTGGATTTTGTTACCCTCTCAAAACAATGCTGATGACCATTCTACCAACCAAGGAATGCTATAAAGCTGGGTAAGTTTGGCAGTAAGGCTGTAAGAAGGTGAAAAGGAGATAGGGGTAATTAAGCAGCTTGATTCAGTGCTTGTTCAGCACAGGGAAGAAAGTGTGTCAGTAATAAGTCATTACAGACTGAAGGAGGGGTGGGGGAGAGAGTTTAAAAATAATCTGAAAGAGATCACAAATACTTTTACTTCTCATAAACCTCCAATGTCAACAAAATGATCCAGGAAATATAGCTGTGGTTTTATGGAAGGAAAGAACTGAAGTCCTTGTTTTCAGCATAGAAGGTACTTGTTTAGCTATACCCCTCATATTTGACATCACAGAAAACGCTGTGAGAACAGGAGGTGAGAGGAGCAACAAGGAAAGAGCTACTACTCCCACTCATCACAGTCACATACTGGGTTAATTTCAAGTCAGTCCCCTTGCCCCTCTTGTATATTTTTTACTGCCATATTTTCCTTTCCTATTAACTGCTCCTGTTTATCATAATTCTACTCATCTTTTGAGTCTCAACTCAAAAGTCACTTTCTCCTTAAAAACTTACTTGTCTACTGCCTCCTTTGTATTCCCATTATATCTCATTCCCTATCTCTGTGTACTTTCTCCAAATTCTGAGCTCCCTAATTAAGGGAAGAATTGAGTCTTATTTCTTTTTATGTCCCTAGCACCTAACTTAATGCCTCACAATTAATACATGTTCTGTTAACATGAATCACTAAAACCCCTTCATTTTACCTTATTGTCTCTATCTTCTTAAAATTGCTATAATTTCTGCCCACACCCTTTTCTTAGTACACTTTTCCTCACACCTTCTCCAAAAGGAACCCCAGAGATGGAGGCAATTTCTCTTCACTTACGTCTTCTTGAACCAATAAGCATGTGAATTCACCATGTAATGCATTGATTTTCTTGCAAAGAAACATCAGACAACACAATGTTAACAGAAGAAAGAATTGTATACATGATTTAATCTAAGCCCTGTTGTTTATAGATGAAGAAAATGCAAGCCTAGAAAATGAAGTGATTTGCATAAGCATACCAACTGGTGAGCTGGGGGCTGAATGAAATCTAGAACCTAGGTTCCTTAATTTTCCCATTCAGTGTTCACAGGGACTCATTTCTCCTTGTGTTCTGTTTTCCTGGGGGACTGACTGCAAATAGAATTTGTACATTCTATCAGAACTTTTAGTTTGCTCAACGTTCAGAAAACTAAGATCATGGCATCTGGTCCCATCACTTCATGGGAAATAGATGGGGAAACAGTGGAAACAGTGTCAGACTTATTTTTTTGGGCTCCAAAATCACTGCTGATGGTGATTGCAGCCATGAAATTAAAAGACGCTTACTCCTTGGGAGGAAGGTTATGGCCAACCCAGATAGCATATTTAAAAGCAGAGACATTACTTTGCCAACAAAAGTCCGTCTAGTCAAGGCTATGGTTTTTCCAGTGGTCATGTATGGATGTGACAGTTGGACGTGAAGAAAGCTGAGTGCTGCAGAATTGATGCTTTTGAACTGTGGTGTTGGAGGAGACTCTTGAGAGTCCCTTGGACTGCAAGGAGATCCAATCAATCCATCCTAAAGGAGATCAATCCTGGGTGTTCATTGGAAGGACTGATGTTGAAGCTGAAACTCCAATACTTTGGCTACCTCATGTGAAGAGTTGACTCATTGGAAAAGACCCTAATGCTGGGTAGGATTGGGGGAAGGAGGGGAAAGGGACGACAGAGGATGAGATGGTTGGATGGCATCACTGACTCGATGGACATGGGTTTGGGTAGACTCCGGGAGTTGGTGATGGACAGAGAGGCCTGGCGTACTGCAATTCATGGGGTCGCAAAGAGTCGGACACGACTGAGCGACTGAACTGAACTGAACTGTAAAGGGATGTTTCTTCACCATTTCCCTAAGATTTAAAGAGAAATTCATCCTACACGTACTTAGAAAGTAATCATTGGGCACCCGAGAATGATTTATGCTGTAGAATTTTATGTTAATATTTGTCATAAGATGTAACATTTTGAAATGTAACCACAGTATTTAGGTTAATTATAATTATATTAAGGTTTCTACAGATTTTTTAAATTAAAGTTTATGCAAATACACATAAAGGGCAAAATTTGTCTTAGGTGAGAGCAGACCTATTTCACTCCCTTTGAGACTTCTGCCATTTGTCTTCCCACAAAAAACCAAGGGGAAAATGGGACAAGCATTGAGTGTAAGCCACTGAAGAGCCAGGACCTGTTTAATTCATTTCATTATCCCCTGCAGCCGGCTCAAGAATGTCAAGTAAAGAAAAATGAATTGAAAAAGAGAGTTTTCCTGGCTAGAGATCATCTTGCCTATTTTCCCAAGCACTGAGTAGCTTGCTCCTCTGACATAACTCATTGTGTTAATGGGACGGGGAACAGGGGGGATATGCTGCATGTGAAGGAGAGGAGAAGCCGTGAAAAAGGAAAAAAGAATAGAAAAGAGGCTCAGGTCAAAGGCTTTACCCTTACACAAAGAGAATTTTTTAAAAAAAATATTTGAAATCCATCAAATAATAGAGCATCCAGTGGTCTGCTGTGAAAAAAAAAATCATTCTCTGATAGCACCAATTCTATTTGAATGCACTTAGGAGAGCAATTTCCTTATGGAACACAGTCGCACAATGCAAATACTAAAAACAAACAAATCCACCCCCAATAGTTTTAGCAAGAAAACTCAATCTCTCACTGCTTCTTCCAAGTATCTTTTCTGTCAGGGTGCTAAATAAAATATGTAAATACATAAGGCTTTATTTACAGAAATAAAATTTCAGTCATTGAAACAATTAGTAATTTGGTTCTTAGAGCAAGATATTCAAAGAGGTGATAATGAGGAGCAGTTGGAAATCGGCATTATGGGAATGAATATGTTTTCCTCTGTTTCCAAGAGATGGGCAGGCAATGCTGGAGAGATCCAGCTCTCTGAATGTGTTCCAAGTGGTTCAGCTTGCATTTGTAATGCTCCTTTAACTCTCTAGTCACAAAGTCTTAGCTCATCACAGAAGTCTTAAGCAAACGCATCTTGAGTCTACCAATAAGCTATAAAACTCATCAATGAGTCCAGAAGTTGAGTTTGAAATCCAAACATTATTTCCCCAAAACTAAGTCACAAGGAATTTTTCAAAAGGTATATCTAGGTGCGTGTTTAATAAAATACTTTTAGTTTAATAAAATACTTTTTAATAAAAGTAAATAGTTCAATAAAATACTTTTCATATTTCCCAATATTCAAAAGCATTGTTTCTTTGTAACTGAAAGGTGAAGTGCATTCAAAACTTATTTAATGAGTAGCTACTCCTGGCCAGGTGCTATGCAAGAAATAGAGGAGGTGAGGAAAACTAAAAGAAGGAAATATTTGAGTAGAGACCTGAAAGAAGTGAGGAAGCAAACCAGGTCATTATCTGGGTAAGCACTTCAGGCAGAGGCAAAGAAAAGGTGAAAGTCCTAAGACCAAGGGTGTGCTTATGTATAGAAGGTTTGAGAAACAGCAAGGAGGCCAGTGAGGCTGCAGTTGAGTGAGCTGGGCAAAGAGTAATAGGTCAGGTGTCAAAAAGATAACAAGGAGGTCAGATTATGCAGACCTTGAGTACTATCAGACTGACTTTGGATTCCACTCTGAGTCTCTGGGTTTCTAGGAAACTGTTACAGCAACATGGCAGACCCGGAAATCCCTCAGCAATACCCACAGAAAAATCTGGAGATATGCCACTGCTGCCTTGCCTTGGCCTGTGATGACTGCCAAGAAACCAGATGCTATTGCTTGAAAAATATTCTACAACTGTCTAGCTTCTATGCCCTTCGATTTCCATCCATAATGAAGCCTCCAAAACAACACAGAATGAAGACAAATATGGGTAAGTATGCAATGAAAAAAGTTTTTAACTTGTTAAAAATAGATCTTTGGGGAAAAATGCATGAAAAGAAGGTATAATATTTTCTAAATGCTATTTTTTCCCGTTAATGAATGGATAGAACAAATATTGCTGGTTGGCAATAAATGTGTTTATTACGTGAAAATATTTTACTTTTTTAAACTGTAAACTCTTTTAAGCTGGTTTTTAAAATCTCAGGAGATTTTGGAAGATTGAACACAAGAATTATGCTAATGAACAAAATTTCATATCTATGATGAAATATACAAACTTACTTTTTAAAAATCTCATATTAATAATAACATGAAATGTGCATTTGCAATCAATATTGAGAGATAAGGATGCATTTTGAATTCACTTTTAAGTCATCCAGTAAACTGGCAAGAAATAACGCAAAATATCCTCTTCTTCCCTTACTCTTATATTTTCTTCTGTATTTTTGAAATTCAAATAAATGTTTTACACTGTTTAAGAACCACATCTACTAACTCTCATTTTTAAACTGCAAATTTTTAGTATTGCCAATTGGAGAACTTTAGCATATTTTGCAGTATGTAAATATGCCATCTGTATCCTACAGTAATACCCACGGCTTACTCCCTAATTAGCAGAAAGGAATGATACCTTATACATAGCAGCCACAGTAAAAATTATTTAAATAGTCTGTCATAAACATATAATGTGCTCTATTTTCACTAGACATGATACTGATACATATCTCAATAATCCACCTTGAGAAATCACTACAGCAGATGAAGCAGGCAATGGTTAATATAAAGGACTGAAGAAGCTTAGAAAAATAAGGTTTACATGTTGCTATGAGCAGGATAATACAGTGATTAAGAGTGCACACTCTTCAGTCAGAACCTACTAATTATGTGATCTCGGGAAAGTTATGTAATCTCTCAGTGCCTTAAATTTCCACATCTTTAAAATGGGAAGCTAATAGCACTTACTCCAAAAGATTTATTTATTGTACGCAATAAATGAATTAAAGCACATAAATACTTAAAACAGGAGCTCATCATAAAGACTACTACTACACCATAAAGACTCAAAATCTGTAAGCTCTTAAATCTTTATTTGTATATCCTCTTAAACAGATGTCGTTCCAAAGACCTTATTCAGAAAATACTTGGCATTTTTACTCAATTTAACAAAAAAAGTATTAGGAATACAAAGATTAAGAAGATAGGATGCCTTTCAGGTACTCACACCAAGAATAGGAAGGAGAAAGGAAGAAAGACACAATATGGTACATTTACAAATTACTGCTGAGACACATCACCGGGAACAATTTGCTTTTTTTTCCCTCCCAGATTTATTGAGGTATAATTGGTAAATAAAGTTGTGTAACTTTAACGTGGACATGTGATAATTTGATATACAAATCTATTGTGAAATGATTACTACAATGTAGTTAACACATCCATCAGAAATAGTTTTGACTGAAGACAGTTAGGTAGGTTTTACTTACAGTAAAGCCAAAAAAAAAAACCACAAACCAGATCTTACGTTAGCTAAAAGTTTAAAAATAATCCCGTACAATTATCTAACAACAACTACAAAAATCCTGAGCAGAATGGACACCAATCCCAACAACAGGGGAGTGTTTAGGCTACTAGAATTTCTGTTCTGCTTTAGAAAGGTCTCCTCCTCCCAGCCCATTTCTTTGGGCAAGTCCCCAAAGACTGCTCCACAGAACTAAAATATTCACACTAAGGGCCAATGTAACTTTGAGGAAGCCTTAAGATTTATATGATGTACCACTTCTCTGAAAAAAGGGAAACCACCCTTAACTATTCATTGAGGGAACAGGAACTTTGCTTTGTTCTTGTTTTCATTGTCCATTGTTGGACAGAGAAAACGCTTTAAGAATTCAAAGTCCTCATTTGTGGGGGGGATGGATTTTCAGAATCTCAATATCTCCTCTAAGCCTACTGTAGCACCTCTAGAAAACTCTGGTTACATGATGCAAAATCACAACTTTTCTTTGTTAAGAGGGCATAATTTCAAGCGGACCATGGAATATTTATGTCTCTATGCAGCTCTTTGAAGGAATAATCTTAGGTTTTTGTGCCCATCGTGGGTCAGAGGTTCAAATCAGCACTTCTTTCTGTCACTTACATGTTTTACTATAATTTACAGCTCAGCGAGAGGACTCATAAAACAAAAGTGTCTATTTTATTTCAGCAACTAATTCTAGTTAATCAAAGATTTCCAGCCAAACAACCCAGCATGAAACTCTGCACGGAAAATTCGAGGAGAACAAAGCATTTTGTCAAATAACACATCTCGTGATGTAAACACATATGTCTCTTAAAGGAAATTTTATCGTTTGCACATTATCGGCATACAAAAGAAGCATTCTTGTCACAGACCTGGTGCGACTGTGGAGTTATCGTCATTGGAAACAAGAGCCTGATTAGGTTCCCACACAGATATGAATAGACTTTCCTTTTTTAGTGAAATAGCTGCTTTTATTCCTTTTTAAAACAGACTGGTAATTGTCACCCTAAAAACACTGAATTGTACTAGGGGCAACATTTGTTTCTGCCTTTTTTTTCCCCCATCTTTTTAGAATCAGCCAATAACATTACTATCCCTTCTGGTTGGTCCTCTTCTGGAAAGTCTGAGTTAATCCACAGCTGTGTGAATGTGAAAAAGGGACACAGCAGGCTAAGTCTGTTGGGTCTCTTGTCTGTTAATAAAGTGCACAGTCTGCAGGACAGATGTTAAGAGGATCTGTTAAATAAGTCAGTGGCAGAGATCCTGACCTCTGCCAAGGAACATTTTATTATTCCAGAAAGGGGCATAATTGCAAGGCATTAACAATTAGAAGAACCATAGCTTTTCTTTATAGATTTTACTCCTTGCTTCATCATTTGGTTGAAATATAGTATCAAGGCCCTTTCGCTGAGAAGCAATGTACTAAATATGATTGGATTTAGTACAAACTGCAGATTACAAGATTTCCCCAAATCCCAGGGAAATGGTTGGACCTTGGCTTTGCTTCAATCTTAAACAGTTTTGTTTATTCTGCGTGTATCATTACACTATTTGTACAGTTACACTTGCCACAGGGTACCATTGTACTAAAGGGACCATGAATCTTACCAAATGTAGTTTCCTAACTATTAAATCTAGTGTAATGGGAAATGTAAACTAGAGATCAAATTAATAGAGGAATATCACATCATAAAGTTGTTCTCTATACCTTATACCACTTTACCATTTACGGTGTGAATAAAATAATGTCTACCACATGCATTGCAAATTCCCAAGTGTGGTGTAAAAGGCACTTTGTGATCTGACCCCTTGCTTACCTTTCCAGCCTCACCTCCTATTGCTCTCATACACTCAGCCTGTGCCAGACCATTTGTTGTTTTCTGAATGTGCCATGCTATCTAGCGCTTCTGCACCAGCGGGCAGACTGCTTTTTGTCTGGAGTGTTTTTTCTCTCCTCTGTATCTCTACCACTCTGAATGCCTCTCCCATAAACCTAGCGAATTTCTACTTTCCTCTCAAGATTCATTTTAACATCATCTCATCCATAAAGATTGCCAATACTTCCCCAGGGAGAGCTTAACACTTTCTCCTCCCATAGCATTTTTATTCTGGAAGCACAAATTCTTTAACAGTTATCACATTGTTTACCAGACTGTAGGCCCTCTGAGGGCAGGGATCGAGTTCTATCCATTTTAATATCCCCCAAATAGAAAAGAGTGCTTACTACACAGTAGGCACTTAATAAACACGTGGGAAATAGGCTTCCCAGGTGGTGCTAGTGGTAAAGAACCCATCTGCCAAGCAGGAGACAGAACAGACGTGGGTTTGACCCCTAGGTGGGAAGATCTCCTGGGGAAGGAAATGGCAACCCCACTCCAATATTCTTCCCTGGAGAATCCCATGAACAGAGAAGCCTGGTGGGCTATATATAGCCCACAGGGTCACAAAGAATCAGACAAGACTGAAAGTGACTTAGTATTCATGCACGGGGAATTAATGTATGAGTGAATTAATTATAATTAATCCTTTTTCACGTTTATATAAGTTTTATTTTGGCCTTGTCACTACTACCTGTACTGTTATAGGGTCTTATATTTAATATATTCTATTTTGTTTTTTTAAAGAATTGTTGTTGTTGTTTAGTCACTAAGTCATGTCTGACTCTTTTGTGACCTCATGGACTGTAGCCCACCAGGCTCCTCTGTCCTCCACTATCTCCCAGAGTTTGTTCAAATTTATGTCCATTGAGTGATTATACCTAACCATCTCATCCTCTGCCCCCTGTGAGAACAAGTGGAAGCATGAGCTGTATTATCCTCTCGGCCATATCTTTAAATTCAGTTATTCATCCAAAATTTATTTGGAAGTCATAAAATTTAGCTCTTCATACTCTTGCCTCACAATTCTACACACTGTAACTCAGGCCACTTACCAGCTATGTAGCTTTGGCCAGGTTAATCTCTCTCTCTAGGTCTCAGTCTCTGCAAAAACCAAAAGATTCACATGATACTTGACAGTGTGTTGTTGTTCAGTTGCTAAGCCACATCCAACTCTTCTGTGACCCTAAGAACTGTAGCCCTCCAGGCTCCTCTGTCCATGGGATTTCCCAGGCAAGAATACTGGGTTGGGTTGCCATTTCTTTCTCCAGGGGATCTTCCTGACCCAGGGATCAAACCCACATCTCCTGCACTGACAGATGGATTCTTTACCACTGAGCCACCAGGGAAGACCACTTGACAGTGTGTGAAGCATTTTTGACAAACATTTTCCTATTTATTTCTCACAACTGCCCAATGAGGATAGATATCATTCCTAATCCACTTAATAGAATCTGGTATGAAAGTGTTAGTTACTCAGTCATGTCCGACTCTTTGTAACCCCATGGACCGTAGCTTCTCCATCCATGGGATTTTTTTAGGCAACAATACTGGTGTGGGTTGCCATTTTCTTCTCCAGGGGATCTTCCTGACCCAGGGATTGAACCCAGGTCTCATTGCAGGCAGACTCTTCACTGTCTGAGCTACCAGGGAAGCCCAGAATCTGGGTATAGAAAGATTACTTTGCTCAAGCTCATGGAACCAGTAGTAGAGTTGGGATCTGGTCTTCAAGACCTCTGAAGGCCTTTCTAGCTCTGAAAATAATGCCATTTTTCAATCTCTCTGTCTACTTGTGAAGGCTTCTCTTTCAATACTGTAGCACTTTTTCCGAATAATGGCAAGACCAGTTTAAAATACCTTAGTTGTTTCTTGACCACCTTAATTGGTTTCTTGCTAAAAGAGCACTGCACTGTGCCTCATGCTTTTTGCAGTCTGGTATGCTCACCAGGCATAGGCATTATGACAAAACGATTTCAAAGAATCTACACACAACCCACTTGAGAAACCAATAAATGAGTGTATTTGTATACACACATACCAAATGATCAGCTATATCTTACCTATTTGTATCACTGTTAAGTGTTGCTCATTTAATTGCTTTCATCCCCAGGCTATAAGAGGGCAGGAACTTGTTTAGCTTGCTTGCCTAATAGAGTACCTAAGGTACACAGGGCATGCTTTAAAAATATGTTGAATTAATGAATTAATAACAGAGATACAAGTATAAGGATGCAGAGAGAAACGGTGTTTATTGAGTATTTTCCATGTAGTAGACATTATCCTAGCTGATTGACTTGTGTTACTTCATTTAATCCTCGCGATATGGGAGGTATCATCATCCCCATTTCATAGCTAAGGAGACTGAGTTTCAGAGGACATTAGCTCATGTTCACATCATTCTTTTAACTGAAGAGGTCTTATGGAACTGATTTTTTGAAACCTCCAAGCCATTTACTATTGTATAGACAGACAGCATGTCACAGAACAAGCTAGCTACTAAATAAAGAGTGAGCATGCGGCTCAGACACACAGTGGCATATCATCACCTGATGATATATGTTATTTTCCTTTTTCACAGTGAGGTATATTGGTATTTGGTGTTAAGAGTTTCATAGTCAGGAAATGTGGCATAGGTAGATCTAAAACCAGGAATAATATGGTTGGATATAGATGAATTATATATGACTATTTTATTCTGCAACTCAGCAATGCCTCTTTATTAAAACCATTGATAAATGGATGGAAAAGTGTGGGAAAGTGGAGGATTTCAACCCAAATTGGTCAGATCTAGGCCTCTGCTTTCTCAGTAAACTCCTCATTCTTGCTCTCACTCTGCTGTACTGTGTCTAAGCCAATGATATAACTATGCATTCATTATTCAGGGACTACCCCTTGGGCCCTGGAACAAACACTTCCTAGGATGTGAGGAAGATGTTCTGAGCAGGTGAGCACTTTAGAGAGGTGTGTCTTTTTCCATGTTGTTTAAGGATCTCCTAAACTCTGGAGGGCAATCTCAGTGCACTGAGGACTAGTTGGGGCACATGCTCCACTCCATTTAGTGACAGTGATTGTTTCTCTTTCCTTTTAAAAAAATGATTTGCTTTTTTATTTTTAAGCAAATCAAGCAATAATCCATTGAGATGTGATGCTAAACCACTTTTCCTATAGAGTGTTTAAACTGGACCTCTGAGAAGGAGCTTGATACAATTCAATGACTGAAGTAATACCTTTGTCCGTGTGAGCATTCAATGGCCCGTTGAAATACAGCTTAGTTAGAAGGAATTGCAGAAAATAGTACTTTCTAATTTTTTTTTTCTTTCCCAGCTGACTAGAGCAGAGCTTGGAAAATGCAGTTCAATCACTTTCTACAGCCTCTCAGGTCAGCCTCTCACCAGTGTTAATTAAATATAACCCCCTTAGAATACGAGAGGTTAAGTGAGAGCAACACAGCATTCTTCTCCAATATATTACTGTGAACACAAATGGCCATAATCTGTTTATAAGAAGGCTTCTTTGAGCACAGAGGTCTCACTAATGAAAAATTATAAGACGAAAAGCAACATAATGTGACAACTGTTCATCGCAAAATACATTTTAAACTACCCATTTCCACATCCATTGTGCTTAAATAACACATATCATAAAGGAAATTGGTGTAACAGATGGTTTCAGCTCTGGGTAGCAAATGCAGACCAGTTTTCAGTGTGATAAAGTGAAACTGGAAAAGCCAGCGCATAATTCAGTCAATCTCTAACCTAAAGTCTCTCTTCCCCTCAAGCTAGAGAACTTTTCCCCAGCAGCTAAAGGCATTAGTATACTTTCTCTTTTTAGCCGATGCTGTATCTTCAGTGGCATAACTTGACCTGACTTTCTAAAACTAGAAAATTGCTGAAAGAATGGTTTTATACAAACCATTTGAAATTAGAAAGGTCTCTTTAAAACTACAGGGTTTATGGTTCTAAAAAAGTTGCATACACTGTCCAAGGCTATTTGTAAATTACATCATTTTAAAATAAAGCTCTTTAATACTCTATAATTAGTCTTGTCTCTCTGAACATGACTTTACTGTAAATGCTCCTTACTGACTCTTCTATTGTCCCAAGATTCCTGAGAAGAAAGCAGCCAAGCGATAATTCAACATTATTGCTGCTTCAGTGCACTAATCGCTTAAAGAGCAGCAAAGACTCTGTGCTCTCTGCCCCACAGCTCCCGCAGCCTCCTGCCCTGAGGCTGGCATCCCGACCCAACAACGTCCAGATGTCAAGAGGAATCCCCAGCTCCTGATGCAGCAGGCGCTCCATTCCAGTATGGTCAAACATCTGCTTCATCTGCTGGCATGCAACCTGCTGAACACGCTCAGAGGGCAGCGCAGGCGAGGGATGGGCAAGGACACACTCCCCAGCTACTCCGGGAGACTCATCAAAACTTTGAAATTATAAGACAGGCCTAGAAACTCTCAAAAGAACAGAACTCAGCATTCAGCAAAAAACATAAGCATTTTCCTCCAAAGAAGCTATAGAATAAGATATATTTCATGATAGCTATCTTTGTTAATTCTAGTAGGCTTGAAATTTCTTCTGGATAGTTAACTACAAATTTGGAAAATACCTGAACTCTTTGAGATCCCAAAAATGTGATGTTGGCTTTGAATTTTTCCCTTTTATAATTTAATTACATTACTTTTAATTCACTTAGATATTATAATAAGAGGAGAATAGGTTGTTCAGGAAAGCTTCTAAATGACTGTGCTTCCTACATACCTACATACAGCAGAGTTTTAAGCAAAGAATCCTGGTCAAGAAATAAATTTTAAAATGCACTTAAACAATGCATTATAGCTCTATTTTGTTTAATAGGTAAGTAATCTGGTCCAAGTCACTTAACCCATCTGAGCCTCACTTTTTTCTTCTAAAATATGGGGGTAATATCAAAGTATAATTTATTATAAATTCTAAATATAAATTGCTTATTCAAATATAAAATACTATGCATTATGTATAACTGCACATATATGTATATATGTATACATATATATAATATTCATACTATTCTTGAGTCTGTTTTGTCTAGTTTTGTTTTTAGAAAGTTAAGCTCCTTTATAATATCCAATCCACACATCAAATACAGGTTCTCTGCCAAGAGTGATTCCACTCATCCTGTGGGACCTCAACAAATAGCATCCTATATAAAAACTAATGAACAGCTCCCATGTCCTCACCAAATTTCATATTTACTTCATTCTGAAAGACAGATTTATATACTACTACAGTCAGAAATAATATTCCTTTACCAAAAATCAGAGTATATAGTGTGCTTAAACAACTGAAAAAATAAGGTTGAGGAGAAATGTGACTGCTCTAGGCAGAAGTGACTAATTAGAGTAAAAGTCTTAGTTCTGAAGGTCCAAGTGAGGCAAAGATCTAAGACCAATCATATTGGTCTCAGTCTTTTAAATCTGTCCATATAGGCCCAGCTGGATAGGTAGACAGGTAGGTGGGATATTTCTGTTAAGATGAGTAAGATTTGCAATCCCAGTTCAGTTCATTTCAGTCGCTCAGTCATGTCCGATTCTTTGCGACCCCATGGACTGCAGCATGCCAAGCTTCCCTGTCCATCACCAACTCCCAGAGCTTACTCAAACTCATGTCCATCGAGTCGGTGATGCCATCCAACCATCTCATCCTCTGTCATCCCCTTCTCCTCCCGCCCTCAATCTTTCCCAGTATCAGGGACTTTTCCAATGAGTCAGTTCTTAGTGTCAGGTAGCCAAAGTATTGGAGTTTCAGCTCCAGCATCAGTTCTTCCAATGAATATTCAGGACTGATTTCCTTTAGGATGGACTGGTTGGATCTCCTTGCAGTTCAAGGGACTCTCAAGAGTCTTCTCCAACACCACAGTTCAAAAGCATTAATTCTTTGGCACTCAGCTTTCTTTATGGTCCAACTCTCACATTCATACATGACCACTGGAAAAACCATAGCTTTGACTAGACGGACCTTTGTTGGCAAAGTAATGTCTCTGCTTTTTAATATGCTGTCTAGGTTGGTCATAGCTTTTCTTCCAAGGAGCAAGCGTCTTTTAATGTCATGGGAGCAGTCACCATCTGGAGTGATTTTGGAGGCCAAGAAAATAAAGTCTCTCACTGTTTCCATTGTTTCCCCATCTTTTTGCTATGAGTGATAGGACCAGATGCCAGGATCTTAGTTTTCTGAATGTTGAGTGTTAAGCCAACTTTTCACTGTCCTCTTTCATTTTCATCAAGAGACTCTTTAGTTCTTCTTTGATTTCTTCCATAAGAGTGGTATCATCTGCATATCTGAGGTTTATGATGTTTCTCTCAACAATCTTGATTCCAGCTTGTGCTTCATCCAGTCCAGCATCCCAATTCTTTATTAAATATTCTTCCCCTATTTTCTCTTTCCCCAACTAGCATGTAAACTACATCAGACAAGGACTTCATGTTACACACGTTTTCTCAACCTCAGCACTACTGATAGTTTGGACTGGATATGTCTTTGTTGAGGGTGCTGACCTGTGTCCTGTAGGGTATTCAGCAGCATCCCTGGCCTCTATCCACTAGATGCCAATAGCATCTCCACATCCATCCCGAGTTATAACAATCAAAAATGTCTCCAGATATTACCAACTGAACTCTAGGGGGCAACATTGCCTCCAGTTGAGGACCTCTGGTCTAGAACGTTATAGCCACTAAATAAATATTGTTAAATAATTGAACAAGTAAATTTGTTGTTTTAATTTTCACACAAACTTTTTCAAATTTCCTGAGCACAATCATTTATAAGCTTCCTTTTTAAGGAATATTTTGCTACAATTCCAAGAGACAGTAATATTTATGTCACTGTCAGTCATTCAAAGCTAACAGGTGCAATTTCAAGCAATAAGGATTTTAAAAGAAAAGATGTAATAATACTTCACTAGTTATTTAATTCAAGTGAATAAATGAACTAGTGAAAACCTGATAAATATCCCCCAAATTGATTTTCTAGATTAAAAGCAACTATTTCAAACTGGCCTCAAATGAGCACTGTATGTATGTACTTTGGAGGTTTTGAGATGGTCAACACAAGTATATATTTTAAGCAATAAAATCTGTATACATATCTATCATCTATTATTTTTAGTTCATTCTACTTCAGACTAAACAGCATTAGGAAAATTCCTGATAAAGTACCAAGGATCATAGTCGAGGTTAATTTATATTTTGACATCAAAGGTTGTTTATAGGTAATATAGAGGGTGCTATAAGAGGAACACACAGTAAGAAATGAACTAAGCAGTATATTGGAAATTAAGATTTTTCATTTAAGGTTTTGCTTCACCAAATGACCAAGAGGGTAGAGGCCTGGGGAAATAAATTTGGCTCTATTTTTCCTCCATTTTTGTCTATTAAAAAGCAATGCAAGTACTTAGCCAAACTAGGATTAAATGACTATATATATAAAGGAATTGGTATTTATAAAGCTAGAAAAAGTAATGTTACATTAATTCTTCTCAATATGACTCAAGATGGCTGTACTGATGTCATCAATTATGAGAGGAAAGAAAGAAGAAATTTTATGACTTTCTATCCATACAGCAACTGGCACAGTGGATATTTAGTACAGAGTAGATGTTCAGTGCTTCTTTGTTTATGTTTAATTTGGAAAAGAATCCGTTAATAGTGCCATTTAGGCTTGGAAGATCTAAAATGTGATTATTAACCTAACCCTAATAATCTAGAACAGTCAAATTAAAGCAAGATGGTTTCAAATCAGTAAGGAGAGACTTTAAATCACTATAAATATTCCTTGAATTTTCATTTGATATGGATTTGCACAAACATGCATACCTGTAGCATATGAACTTTTCTACAAGTAAAACAGAAAGGAAGCATTGGCAGGACAGTAATGAATATGCACTAGGTATACTGATCAGAAGTTTTATTCATCCACTGGGGCACATCTATGATGGGAATCCATCCAACTATATGTAGCTTCTCAATTCCTTTTCATTAAAATATCACTTAAAAATACTTTTGGATTAGAAAAACTAAAATTGCTAACATGTCCACATTATTCAAAGTTATCTATAGATTCAGTGCAATTCCTAAAAAAGTCTCAATGAAATTGTTTACAGAAAGAAAAAAAAAATTCTAAAATCACACCCATCCACAAAATACTGCAAATATCCAAAGCAAACCTGAATAAGAACAAAGCTCCTAATTTCAAAATATATGTCAAAGCTATAATAATAAAAACAAAATGATACTGAAATACAGTGGATATATAGACCAATGGAGCATAATACAGAGCCCAGAGATAAGCCTGCACAAAGTACAGTCAAATGATTTTCAACAATGGTAACAAGAATACCCGATTGGGAAAGGATAGTCTCTTCAATACATGGCATTGGGAAAACTGAATATCCATGAGCAAAATAATGAAATTTAACTTTTATCTTAAACCATACAAAAAAAACAACAACCTTGAAAAGGAAGTCTTAAATGTAAAAAAGGTCTGAAACTTTTAGATATATCTCCAAAGGAATTGAAATCAAGAATTTAAAGAGGTATTTGCCTTCTCACGTTCATTGCAGCGTTATTCACAATAGCGAAGGCATGAAAGCAACCTAAATGTCTACTGATGGATGAACGGATAAAGAAAATGTAATATGTACATAAAATGTAATATTATTTAGCCTTTAAAAAGGAGGAAGACATCCTGCCACTTGCAACAATATGGATAAACTTGGAAGACATGCTAATTTAAATAACACAGACACAGAAGACAATTACTATGTGATGCCAATTATATGAGGAATCTGAAACAGTCAAATTCATAGAATCAGAGAGTAGAATAGTGATTGCCAGGGGATGGGATAGGGGAAACAGGAAGTATTAGTCAAAGAGCACAAAGTTTCAGTTACGCAAAATAAGGCCTAGAGATCTACTGTATAACTTGAAGCCCATAGTTAATAATACTGTATTGTACACTTAAAAACTTGCTAAGAGGGTAGATCTTATGTTAAATGCTCTTATCACTTATCTAATAATGTTCTTATCATATAATAATAATAATGATAATGGTGGGAGGAAACTTTTGGAGATAAATGGATATATTCATGGCATAGATTTTGTTATGTATTCATGGATGCATACTTATCTCCAAACTCATCCAGTTGTATATATTAAATATGTTCAGCTTTTTGTATGTCAATCATGCTTGAATAAAGTGGTTTAAAAATGTTTCCATTCTGCTCAGTCTGTTCTGTTACCCAGCATATCTTTTTCTGATTTAAATTTCATAAATGTTGCATATCCTGACTTATTCTATGGTTGGAAACTGGAGTGAAGCATTTTTTAAAATACTAGAATACTTTGCTTTCAAACCTTCCCCTATGTTCTTACTCACATCATCTCTCTTAATTCCAAGGTAGCTCATTATAACTCATAAACATACAGATACATGATGCCAACCAAACAATACTTCAAAACTCCAGTTTGGTAAAAATAGGAATAGAAATACCTGTCACTATTTTAGAAACCACTGCATTTACAAGCAGTCCATTTAAATACAAGTATTCACATACTGGGAGTTCCTTGTTGTGTGGATTAATTAGTAAGGCTGGAGCTAAATGAATGTTGGTGGAAATGCTGTACTAAGAAAGATAGAGAACTGAACTGGTTTTGTAATTCCAAGGTCCTGGGCTCCTACTAAACTATCTCTGTGAGTACAGCCAAATATCCCATCAATTAAATGACTTAAAACACAGTAATTAATAGAGCTTAGTGAGAAGAGCCATGCTCTGAACTTTTAGATATTATTTTAAAATCAAATTTTTATCAGAAAATCCAGTTTACCTAATGTTTTAATTTGTGGGTAAGTATAATTTTATTCTTGAATACAATGACAAGTCATATTTCCAAACTTTAGGAAATGTCTTCATATTTTGCATCCTTCTCTAATCTACCATATTTCTTTAACCTCCACCAAGACTCAACACCTGCCATTTTTTGTAAGAAACCTACCTAGAAATGAAAAGTTGTTTATATGAGAATATGCCTCTAAAGACAGAGCACTTGGCTGAACATATCCCTCTCTCCCCTGCAAAAAAAAAAAAAAATTCCAAAGAAGATTGAGTTGCAGATGACCACCAAAAAAGAAATTCACTAATTCAATCGTTTTACCAACTGCGGTCACAGGCAACATTGAGGATTCAACAGTAAACAAAATAAACAAAAATCCCTTAATTCAGTGACACATTCTGGTAGATCAGAGCCACCCATCAGAAACACTAAGGCAGCAAAGCTAGAGTAGAATCAACTGCTTATTTGGGACGTTGGAAAGCTTTTTTCCTATTCTGATAATGATTTTTCGTGGAAATTTATACACACCTTGTTAATCCATTTACTATTCACAGTAACCCTGAGAAAAAATATTATCCCTTTTTTACAAGGAACAAACTGAAAAAAGAAGGCAATTTGAGAACAGTACAGGACAACATAGAAAGTAATAGCAGAAACTCTCATTCAAGATTCTGCTTCCAAAATGGAGTTTATTCTATTAGTCCGTAGCTCATCTAATCACAGCTGTAATAGTCCTTTCAGATTCCTTCACGCTTTTAAAGTCAAAGTGGGTGAGAGAAGGCTGATTATGAGAAAAGCAAGCATTTCTCCTCAAAGAACAAGCCCCTGGTTGGTATCCTCAGAACAAGCTTTGAATCAGTGCATTACTTTTTTTCCATCAGGTAGCTAGTAATAGGTCACTCTAATCAACCTCTCTATTAGAAATCACAACTTCCAAAGCCCACCCAGTCCAGCTAACTCACTCTCTCTTTCCTCCACAGAACTGAGGCATGTTTATGATTTCACACAAGAAGGCAGGGTATGAGACAAAGAAGAGCATCTAAATATAATATCATAAAGATTCAGGCTGGAACTAAAATAGAAATGGAACATTCTCAATGTTGATAGGCACTTCTTCACTTTCCATTTGTAGCATGAAAATTGACAATATCATTTAAATAAAATATGTGTTTCTATTCACTTTTGCAAAAATTCAATTGTTCTCCATCTTTGCAAACTTTGCAAGACTTTAATAGTTTCATTTAAGAATAACTTATGGTTGATGGGTTTTTCTAGTGTTTCAAGGCTCTAATTATACTGCTTTCCTCAAATCTTTCCAGAACTACACATAATGTCCATCAAATAAAAGTGAAAATATATTTATATTGATTTTTTAAAATTTTCATATTTGCTTCCTTTCATTCAGGCTACCACCCGTATATACTATCATTATAAGAACGTGCTGGTTAAAATATGTTCCAACTAAAGCTTGGTAGGCTTTGAATGCTAGATAAAAATCATTCTCTGAGGCTAATGAAGACAGAAACTCTGCCTGTAACAATATTAAGTTTGTTTTCTCTGGTGATTCAGAGAAGTGAGCAATCTGTCAGTAATACATTGAGTGAAATTACTTGTCTTGTAGGAATAACTGCTGACAGTCACTTTATTTCAGGGCTGACCCAAACGTCTCCCTGCTGACAAACAAATTACTATGTCTAACTTTGAAAAGGTAACTAGCTTGTTTTTAATTTTGATTGGTCTCTCAGAATCCCTTATATATACACTCAGTTCCATTCTTCATTGTTTTTTTTTTTTTTAAAGAAACAGAAAGTGTTTTGGGGGGATGGTTTTGAATTAATGAATTTTTTTAAAAAGTAGAGGAAGAAAACCCTATCGTTTGGAACTAAGAAAAAGAACTGTTATTGCTTCTTTCCAAGACTGTTTTGCAGATAAAACTGGGAAGTGTTTCTACCCTACATTAAGACTGGCAGTGCCGCCAGTGACTGACTGGGTGAGTGAACACATTACTGAGACAGTATTGTAGGAATTAATTTTCTTCAATAAAGTGATTTTTAAGGCTCATATATTTCACAATCTAAACATATGTCACTGTTTCATAAACAAAATAAATGGATTAAAATAATACATTACCAATATGCTGACATGTGGAGATATTTTAATTAGAAATTCTTAAACTGTGTGATATTTAACTGCTGTATTTACTAAAGAGAAGCACGCATCATTTAATAAGAAGGTATGAGACAGGTGTACCACTTTGCATGATATGGCACTAAATTGTATTTAATATAAACTACAACTATGAGGCAACATCATGTCTAAATAAAAAACAAAACAAAATTACCTTAGGTATCTATCATATTGAAAGTAACCACAAAAAATGAATCAATACACTAAAATCACTTTTTATCAAAAAAGAGTCATTCTGAGCTTATTTCTGAGACAATATTTCTTCAGAAATAATCTAACATCTTAGCTATTTAAAGGCCATATTTACATGACTGCCTCATCATTACCTTCTGACTTACTTGAAGGACCCCCCCGTTACCTTTTGACTTACTTGAAGGACCAGTGCTAACATAGCTGAGGAAAGCAAATGGCAACTTGTCCTGAAATTTATACCAGTAGAGACTCAGAATAAGTAGCAATATAATATATTGTTTACTGTAGCAAGTGCCCTCCATTCTCTAAAGGTCAAAAGCACTGTAACCTTAGAGTTACAGTTTCTGATTGTTCCCAGGGTTAAATACATTATCAAAATTAACGGTTCAAGCCCCTCAACCTTCAGATATATGAGCATTCATGACTCCATCTGCTGAACTGTTCAACTAAAAATAGCATTCTTCTCTCTCCTAATATTGTGCCCCTGAGGCAGAGAAAACCAGCAAACCAGCCTTAGATCAGCATGGAGCAAAAAAAAAAAAAACCAAAACTTTCCTGTGTCTTTCTTATTTTAAAGAAAGAAAGTATTAGAATATGCTAATGTAAGAAGGATCTTTCTATTTTAAATATCTTTTCTCTCAGTTTAGTCACTCAGTCGTGTCTGACTCTGTGACCCCATGGACTGCAGCATGCCAGGCTTTCCTGTCCATCACCAACTCCCAGAGCCTACTCAATCTCATGTCCATCGTGTTGGTGATGCCATCCAACCATCTCATTCTCTGTCATCCGCTTCTCTTCCCGCCCTCAATCTTTCCCAGAATCAGGGACTTTTCCAATGAGTCAGTTCTTCGCATCAGGTGGCCAAAGTATTGGAGTTTCAGCTTCAGCATCAGTCCTTCCAATGAATATTCAGGACTGATTTCCTTTAGGATGGACTGGTTGGATCTCCTTGCAGTCCAAGGGACTCTCAAGAGTCTTCTCCAACACAGTTTAAAAGCATCAATTCTTCAGCATTCAGCTTTCTTTAGAGTCCAACTCTCATATCCATACATAACTACTGGAAAAACCATAGCTTTGACTAGATGGACCTTTGTTGGTAAAGCAATGTCTCTGCTTTTTAATATGCTGTCTAGGTTGATCACAGCTTTTCTTCCAAGGAGCATCTTTTAATTTCATGGCAGCAGTCACCATCTGCAGTGATTTTGGAGCCCAAAAATATAGTCTCTCACTGTTTCCATCGTTTCCCCATCTATTTGCCATGATCTTAGTTTTCTGAATGTTGAGTGTTAGGCCAACTTTTTCACTCTCCTCTTTCACTTTTATCAAGAGACTCTTTAGTTCTTCTTTGCTTTCTGCCTTAAGGGTGGTGTCATCTGTGTATCTGAGGTTATTGATATTTCTCCTGGCAATCTTGATTCCAGCCTGTGATTCTTCCAGCCTGGCATTTTGCATGATGTACTCTGCATATAAGCTAAATAAGCAGGGTGACAATATACAGCCTTGATGTACTCCTTTCCCAATTTGGAAACAGTCTGTTGTTCCATGCTGTTTCTAACTGTTGCTTCTTGACCAGCACACAGATTTCTCAGGAGGCAGGTCGGGTGGTCTAGTATTTCCATCTCTTTAAGAATTTTCCACAGTTTGTTGTGATCCACACAGACAAAGGCTTTGGCATAGTCAATAAAACAAAAGTAGATGTTTTTCTGGAACTCTCTTGCTTTTTCGATGATCCGATGGATGTTGGCAATTTGATCTCTGGTTCCTCTGCATTTTGAAATCCAGCTTAAACATTTGGAAGTTCACGGTTCACGTACTGTTGAAGCCTGGCTTTGAGAATTTTGAGCATTACTTTACTAGTGTGTGAGATGACTGCAATTGTGCAGTAGCTTGAACATTCTTTGGCATTGTCTCTCTTTGGGATTGGAATGAAAACTGACCTTTTCCAGTCCTGTGGCCACAGCTGAGTTTTCCAGATTTGCTGGCATATTGAGTGCAGCACTTTCACAGCATCATCTTTTAGGATTTGAAATAGCTCAGCTGGAATTCCATCACTTCCACTAGCTTTTTGAGTAGTGATGCTTCCTAAGGCCCACTTCACTTTGCATTCCAGGATGTCTGGCTCTAGGTGTGTGATCACACCATCGTGGTTATCTGGGTCATGTAAATCTTTTTTGTATAGTTCTTCTGTGTATTCTTGCCACCTCTTCTTAATATCTTCTGCTTCTGTTAGGTCCATACCATTTCTGTCCTTTATTGTGCTCATCTTTGCATGAAATGTTCCCTTGGTATCTCTAATTTTCTTGAAGAGATCTCTAGTCTTTTCCATTCTATTGTTTTCCTCTATTTCTTTGCATTCATCACTGAGGAAGGCTTTCTTATCTCTCCTTGCTATTCTTTGGAATTCTGCATTCAAATAGGTATCTTTCCTTTTCTGTTATGCCTTTAGCTTCTCTTGTTTTCTCAGCTATTTGTAAGGCATCCTCAGACAACCATTTTGCCTTTTTGCATTTCTTTTTCTTGGGGATGGTCTTGATCACTGCTGTACAATGTCACAAACCTCCGTCCATAGTTTTTCAGGCACTCTGTCAATCAGATCTAATCCTTTGAATCTGTTTGTCACTTCCACTGTATAATTGTAAATGGATTTGATTTAGGTAGTACCTGAATGGTCTAGTGGTTTTCCCTACTTTCCTCATTATCAAAGTCTGAATTTGGCAATAAGGAGTTCATGATCTGAGCCATAGACAGCTCCCGTCTTTTCTCGGGTGATAACAAAATTTCAGGCTTCCAGAGTATGGCTTTACTGTCAAGATAACACCAGCTCACAGTGCTAGAAGTGAAAAACCTTTGAAGGACAAATTAACTATATATCAAGTAGAGAGGACCGCTTCTCTTCAATGCAGCAGAGTGTGTGTGGAGGTGGTGGTGGTATACAAGCATTGTGGCTTTTCTTCCTAAGAATCTCTAATTAGAAATAAAACTCATTAACATATTGTAATGCTTAGTATCCCCAGTATATTGTGATCATAAGTGTTGACAGAGCTGTGACATTTTAGCTTGTTAAAGGAATGGAGAAAACCCGAGCTAAAAAAGAAAGTAGACTAAAATCAATAAAGCAAAATATTATTAAGTTTTCTCTCTACTTTTAGTCAAGATTTAAAATGTTAGTGTCTGTAACAACTTAGATATGGGTGTCCACTGTGCTGCTCATGGGACTCTCAATAAACCTGTTACACTCATAGTAAGAAAGTTTGAGAAATCTGCCTTTCAAATAAGATCCATCTTTTCTAAGTAATGTACCATACAAGCAAACAGCAATGGTTTCCTGACATGCAAGGAAAAGTGCAAAAAGTGGAAGCAAGAGAACAGAGCAAGAATAATGATAAAAAAAAAAAAAAAACAGGAAACTCTCCAACCAACCCAAATTTACCCTGCAAAGCTGAGGGCCTCCACCTTACCAGGTTCTGTGTTCAGCCTAATTAAAGTGACAGACATGTGGCATATGTTGCGCTCCTAGATCAGCATTGCTATAGCACTACACAGTCTGGCACTCACATATACGACATCATGATTTCCAGAAACCCAGGAGAAGCCAGATTTGACAGCATCAGAAGTCTGTGATGGTGAGGGGAAGACATGTCAACTTATGTGAAAAACTAGCAAAAGGAGAAACTGGGTAGAAAACCGGCTAAGGGAAGGCCGATGGAACAGAACTCAACACCTCAAGAGAAAATAAAAGTCAAGAGGAGAGGAAGTTTTGAATCTGAGCCGAGGCCACCTGCTTTCACATTCTTCAAGCACTTAAAATTTTAACAAACTAGCTGTCCTGAGTAGGTAAGCCTTGCTAATTGAAAGAATTGTTCCTGTTGTCCAGTTATCTCTCTGTTTAGTAATCCTAAGCACAGTAGATGTCAGAGTGTCCAGAAATGTGGCATCTTCCCTACAGCCAAAAGGAAGCCTTAGAAAAGAAATCCCTTTTGGCTGCATAGAAGATAGCAGATACTCTAACCGTATGCCTTGTCATGTCTGGGTGGAACCCCCTGTATACTTTTTATAATCAAAGGGAAAGGGAAAGGAAGAAGGCAAGTGACAAGCTCTGAACTTGAACTCTTCCTTAGGCTACTTTCAAGGTGTCCCTTGATCTTGTTCTCTTCTTTCTTCTTGTGAGCTTTCTCACTTCTAAGAAGGAGGGATAGCTAGCAACCTTCTAGTGTCTGATAGTCCTAAAGAATGAAATGAGAAGTTGACCTTTCTCACTTCCAAGGAGGGACAGCTAGCAACCCTCTAGAATCTGATAGCCGTAAAGAGGTTTTCCAATGATATAATAGAGGAATTAAGCACGATATTAGAGAGAGGAGGACTAGGTCCCTATAGTCGAAAGGGGTTTGGTTTTTAAAAGAGCTATGTGAGGCATCTTCTCCCATGTAGTAAGAATATCCCACAAAAACAACAAAGAGCTTTATTGGAAGTTCAATATGAAAGAGCTACTATATAAGTTTATGGGGCAAAAAACAACCAGTCAGGCCCAGGCACCCAACCTCAAATTCAGTCAGAGAAAACTAAATTAGAAAACCTGAAATAGATAGAATTAAGCCTTGGTTAAATAACTTGACTTCTCTGAACCTCCGTTGTTTTGTCTATGCAAACAGAATTATATTTTATCAACTCTACAGGGTTGATACATGATGAACTGAAGTTTTTTGTTTTTTTTTAATGTTTAAGTTTTTTTTTTTTTTTTTTTTAACTACTATGCAGCACTTCACATAAAGAAAAAAGGGTAAGGGAAATAAAGATGGTTTTGAAAGCACTCATAATGTAAAGAATTTGCCTAAATATATAGCAATAAACAATCTACTTCAGAGGCACTGGTTTGGGGTTTGAATTTTTCTCTGAAAGAAAAGGAGTGAAAATGAGCCTCCTTAGGAATGAGAAAAAGGGAAAGATTATATTTCAGTGTTTGAGTGTTTGGCACTTGTTAAAAAAGCCTAGAATATGACTGAACAATCCAGTCCCCCACCCAATGAAGCACCAATGTAAGCATTCATACCTCAATCTGTTTGTGGTTGTAAGAGTGGCCACCAGCCTGTTCAAAGGTGTCCAAACTCCTGCCCAAACGGTCACTTAGGCCCTTTAGCCTTGGGTTAATTTGTGGGTGGGAGACATGACCTTTCTGTTTAGTAGCATATTCAGAAAAAAAAAAAAAGACAAAACATACTGTCAGAACTCATGAAACAGAACACATATTTCTAAATCCAGGGTACTGACCACACCAAAGAACAGAAAGTAGGGTTTAGGACCCAGATACTCTCTTTCACAGAAACTTGATTATAGGATCAAACAGTGGTACTGGTTTCGTATTTTTGCCTCTGACTCAAGAAGACACTCGATAGCATAGCTATGGAAAAAGGAGAAATAGATTAGACTGACTGTGAGTTAGGTTTCTTTTTATATTTTTAACAGCTGCAGTAAGTTCCCTGTTAGTAGCGGAGAAGGTGAGGGCTTAGAAGAGATTGGGCGGCTGCTTTCATGAGGCAAAATCTCTAGCTCTGCTAGGCATCCATAATGGATCCATACTGCTAGGCATCTTCAAGACTTTCTGCATGAGGCTTATGACAAAAACTGCTCAAAGTACTATAAAAATTCTTTATTTGTAGACTCAACTGAGAATGTTCAAAATTATATTTTCAAATAAAATATCTGTACATTTTTTACATTCAAGTCATATAAGGAATAGCAAAGAAGAAATAAAAATACCCAGTTAGATGCTATTCCCTAAATTATTTAAGAAAATTGAAAAATCATCACAGTACATTATAAGAATAAAAAACTATCCTTGTTCAATATATTGAAATTCAAGTTATCATCCTATATTTTCTAAATGCTCAAATACTGCTTGCTTAACCATTCATTTTAATGATACTTTCTTTCTGTTTTTGTTAAAATATACACTCATATTTAACATCAATTTCCCATTAAGACAGCATTGCAAAAAGGGTGTAAAGATCACTTAGTCCTCTGCTTCCCACTTTACTATGAAGAAGATGAAGTGCAAGGGATTTTTTAAAATTAGCTTCCAAAGCGCTTTCTTTCCAGTTTTAGCTTTATAAAGAACACCAATCCAGAATCTGGTCAGACACCATGCCCAGTCTTTTGACCTGGCATGAGGATGAGGCTGATGATACACATATTCAGGGACAATGTGTTTACATTTTACCAAATAGTTCAAGTAATTTGGTAGTAAAAACTCTCTATTCTATGAGTTGCAAGAAGGAAAATATCCAATGTTGTTATCTGTTTTGATACTTACATGTAAAGCTAATTTGGACGTGAGTGGAGACATGGATGAAGAAGTTATAAGGAAAAAGCTAACATACCCAGTATCAACTAGCCATAAAAAATTGTAAAACCATTAACTTACCTGATAGAGAATATATAGTACTAAGTCATGACATCATTTTTTCCTTTAAAAATATTGACACTAACAGTTTTCTCTTCTATTTGCAGTATGGTAAGTACATAAGGTGTTAATCCTTCCAAGCTATGCTTAAAAAATTATTTAACATTCAGGCCATTATTTAGCATACAGCTGGTTAGCAGTTTTCCACTAAAGTACTGGCTTGTATCCCACATTTTTTTCTTCTGGCACTTACCTGGAGCTGTAAAGGGCTGAGTCCAGAAGCAGCAGCAGCTGCCATTGTTGATGGAATGAACTGTACGGGGTAGTTATCACCTGTCAGAAAGAACAATGCATACAGGTTTAGACAATGCACTGGGAATCACAGCAGACAAGTACAAACATGGTCTTTGGATTGCCTGAGCTTTACAACATTGCTCTAAGCCCAAACATCTGCAGAAACAAAAGGCTTAGTTGGGCACAGACTTGCAGGGCTGCCTTGGAACTTTTTGTTAACAGATAGCTGGTAGGCAAACTGGCAAAACATGAATGTGATGTTAAAAAAATTAAGTGTGCAATTCAAGCATGTTCACTCCATTACAAATCTTGTAATACATCATTTTTTTAAGAGTAAAAAAATATCTTAAAGCCAGGCTGACATTCAGTTCACCGAGAAAGCATTAAGGTTTTTATATTAAAACAACAAAACGTTTTGGCTTGGTAGACAAGGCAGAGTATCACAGTCCAAAAAAAATTAAGAGTTATTGACTGTCCATAACCCTAACCTTTATTTTATTTAAAAAAATTAGAGAAAAAAATTTAAATGCAACTTCTTTAATTTGAGAGGGGTAAGAGAGAAGCTAATCTTATCTGCCAACATTCTGTGAAATGCCTGGTATCACAAAAAGATAGGAGACTGTTTTCTGCGTTAACTTTTGGTGGAAACTACTACAGAATCATGACACACACTAGGCACTTATCATGTATTCTTTGATGATGATTTGATTAAATAACCACACGTTTTACATGTGATATCTATATTAAAAGTCTGGTCGAGATTGAGCATGGTTCAGCAGAGATCAGTGCAACATTTTACTAATGTGTTTCTGGCTCCAGACCACTCCTAAATAGCGGGGCTAAAGTACCTTCTATGACTTTAAGAGCACAGGCTGTGTGAAGCAAGCAACCTGAAGAACCAATAGAAAGTAATGAGGAATGTACTGTGACAGTGCTAACTGAAATCAAAATTAATACGTATGGATAAATTACACACTATCAGTGATTTAATGGAGTATCACTTTGGCTTCAGCTACTTATTTTAAAGGCAGTGTTAGGTACTATCTCTAGGCTATATTTTAATAGGCGATTCCTCCACACATTTTGGACGTTTATAATAATCATGCTGTTTTGCAAGAACTTTTCCACACTAAAAGCTGAACGTAATAATGAAAAGTGTAGAAAGAATCACAGTAATAAAGGTAGTCAACTAGAAAGCAATGCAATCTCTCTTTTTCTGCATGGACACTAATACCTGGAGCCTTCCTGGTGCTCCTGGTTCCTTGGAACTCATCCTGTTTGCCACATGAAGTGCTCCTCAGCTGACCCAATGTAAATGTTAAGTTGCTTTCACTTTTAACAAATTGTTAGCTTCTAATCTACACAGTCTCTTTGCATCATATCCATAATACCTCATCAGACCATTGAGCACAGTGTGTGCTTGTACACAGTCCAGTAACAATTGGCTTCTGATTGCATATGGAGCACTGCTACAATGCATTCACTAACACTATATTGTGCTGGTCTCCTATGGAGTAATGTTCAAAATATCTGATCTTGTTTTTCCCCTTCTATGAGGTTGATTTTGGTTTGCAGGGCTACATGAGCATTTTAAAAAAGATAACTAGGCCAAATTATTTTTAATAGTAAATGACTGTTGCTTTACGCTTAAATAATTCTACTGATCCTCTCGATATTATCTGAAGAAAGAATATCATAATCTAAGTCAAATAGTATTTCTTTGGTTGATATCTTATCAGGTTAAAAAAATCACAAAATGATGCTGAATTAATGATGCTTCAAAAATAAGGGAAAAAATCACCATTCCAACTATCAACATGGGTTGCCTCTCGGAACATTTTAGAGCTGTTCTTTCTTAAAATATCATGCATTATTCATACTAACTCTAAACCATAACCCCCTCCCTGTAAGTTTAATACCAGTTGCTTTATTTGTACTAAAACATTTTTCATGTCAAACATATTTAAAAAAAATCAAACTCTGAAAGAATTCCCTGGGGCACTCCTTTTTTCATAGCTGTCATGCTTCTATGCTATGAAATAGCTGATTTTTTTAATACAGTTTTTGGCTTGCCAGTTAATTTATTACTATCTCTACCACACCCTGTAGTACTCTCCAGCTCACCTGCTGGCTACAAACAGCTTTCTTTCCACTGCTGACAAGCATATTTTTAAAATGTTTTTAACCTTTCTGCTGGTTTGAATCTGTATATCTGAATATAATCTTTGGAAAGCTATTTCTCCAGAACGTATCATTGTATCAGTACTAAAAGTAAAAATGAATACATTAAAGCAACAGAAAATATTACAGGGACTGATAAGAAGAGCAAGAAAAAGGAAAAAGCCAGACAGGGAGAGGATAAGGGTGAAGAAGAGGGGCGGTGTTAAAAGTAGAAGAGAAGATTTAAGAGGTAGAGAGATTTAACTCCTCTTTTAAAAAGTTACATGCTTCCTCTCCCTGCCCCCTCGCCTTTAACTGTGTGTAAGAGTCCATCAAGAAAAAGTTCTTAGCGGCTGACTTGGCAAGAAATCAGTCAACATGTTGTAGCAATTTTTTTCAAATTTGTCTCTGGATTTGAAATGCTTGCGTGAGGACCCATTCTCTTTAAATTTGTACAAAAGAAGATGAAGCCTGTTGAAACAGGTTGGTTTTAGGCGCTGCTGTAATCTGGCCCTTGCTACCTCTAGTATAAGAAGACAACTTCTAAATGCTAATTTGGGAAATAATGTCCATTACATAAATCCATCTCTCCAGGCTTCCAGGTTTTCCAACCGATTATTTTTATCTGAAGATTACAGAACAAATATGAAACAGGATTTAAAACCTATGGAAAATTAGACTGACATCAGTTTCACTTGCCATAAGTCTAGAATCCAAGTGGCTCCATAGCAAGAGCCCCTGAATGTGAGAAACTATATTTTTTAATTTTCAAGGAAAGTGAAATGAAGCCAAAACTTAGTAAGATGTAAACACTGGAGGAGGAGGCCCTCATATCATGAATGTAGGACCCATTATACACAGGCTACCTCCTGTAAGGTATTACTAGTTTCTGTAATTCAAATATAAACTTTATTTTTATTAAAGAGCAAAAACTCCCATGGATAAAAATCTGTCCATTTTCTTTGATTCTTTAGGAAGACAAGGGACTGGGATGGTTACAGTCTTCTAAGATGCTAACTTCAGATATTAACTTATTTAAAGAGTTTGGGAGGAGCAGAGAAGAAAGATAAATTAAACTATGAGACAGGACTCAAAGATTCTTTGGTTACTGGCTTAAAGTCTCATGCCTCATTTTCCACCCTCCAAAACAAAAGGAAAAAATACTACACATCCCTAATCTCACAGATTTTTTGGTCTGGTGGTAACACAGGATGATGGTAAGTTATTTGAGTTGCCAAATAACTCATAGATAGACCCCATTTCTATAAGTTAACATTTTTGCTACAACATGTAAATATTTCCATCACAATCACCAATATAGACTTGGACTTGCCACACTGCATCTTGCTTGGATGAATGTATTCATAATAGCAAAATATTATAACTCCTCTGTATTCTGAGGGAATGCCATAATCAATCTGAATGTATCTTTGTGAGACATCACAACACATTGTAGCAAAAGTTAGCAGGCAATGAATGACATATTTAGAATCCTAAAAATAAAACGAAACCTTTAATTTGTTCTGAGAACAATTGAACAAAAAAAAAAATTGGCATAGATTATAGTATATATTGCTGAGGTCACGATGTTCTTATTTCTCCTGCTAAATTTCTCCTCTATTCATCAAAGAATAGACCAATGATGAGGAGAGTCTTGATCTCAAGATTTTTTCTAAGAGCATCTGCGTTGTTTTTCATACCTTTAAAGAATCTAAAAATCAAGGATCATCTTAATTTCTTCACTTATTTCCATGGAATTTGCCACAATAGCAATTAAATAAATGAGTATGGATGAAGTAATATAAATGCATCCACATTATAAGAAATTAACTTAAAATAACAATTTAAGGTTTATGACTTAATGAGAGCTCACCAATGATATAGCCTCCGTATATGAGAAGGGCACATTTAAAATAATCTCAATCTCTATAAAACTAGGTTATTTTATGCAGGTGAACATATATATTTTCTTCTTGGACCTAAATACTCATTTAAAAGAGAGTACTAATCTGAAGAACCTCAGAAATGTGTTGATTCCAAGGGTGAAAGTGAAAGTCACTCAGTTGTGTCTGACTCTTTGCAACATTCTTCAGGCCAGAATACTGAAGTGGGTAGCATTTCCCTTCTCCAGGGGATCTCCCCAACCCAGGGATCAAACCCAGGTTTCCCACATTGCAGGTGGATTTTTTACCAACTGAGCCACCAGGGAAGCCCAAGAATACTGGAGTGGGTAGCCTATCCCTTCTCCAGGGAATCTTTCCAACCCAGGAATCCAACTGGGATCTCCTGCATTGCAGGTGGATTCTTTACCATCTGAGCTTGATTTCAAGTAGATGACTTTAATTAATGAAGTATTCCAGCAGTAGTGGTTACATGCCTCTGCTTTAAATATTCAAGAAAAGATAGACATGGCAAGCTTCACAAGACATCATTTGGATAACCCCATACATATAAATCACATCTTTTATACATACACACACAAAAGTTGGACTTTTTTTCATATCCTTTATGCTTACATCAGGCCTGCAAGAGTACCAAATTCAGAACTTCAGCCCGAATTCTATCTTCACTAATTTCTGGGGTGAAGGTGTAGAAAGTTAATTATCTTCTTTGACCTTTAGTTTCTTTTTTTAAGCAAAATGTAGATAATGTCATTTATGGTTTAGAGTTGCTATAAAAATTTAATGAGAATATATATGTATGTTTATATATACACATACATATATTAATATATATAGATACAGATATCAGAAAATAAATGGTGGTCAATAAATGCTAACTGAAACAAAGGAATTAAAAAGAAGTATTAGGTAGCAACTGCTGCTAAGTCGCTTCAGTCATGTCCAACTCTGTGCAACCCCATAGATGGCAGCCCACCAGGGTCCACCGTCCCTGGGATTTTCCAGGCAAGAACACTGGAGTGGGTTGCCATTTCCTTCTCTGATGCATGAAAGTGAAAAGTGAAAGTGAAGTTGCTCAGTCTATACACCAACAAATTAGACAATCTGGAAGAAATGAAAAATTCCTTGAAACACACGAATTACCTAAACTGACTCAAGGAGAAATGGATAATATAAACAAACCTGTCACAAATAAAGAGATTAAATCAGCAATCAAAAACCTCCTAAAACAGAAAATTCTTGGACCAGATAGATGGCTTCACCAATCTACTGAACATTTAAGAAAAATTAACACTAATCCTTACAAAATCTTCAAAAAATTGAAGAAGAGGAAACACATCCTAACTATGAGGCAATGAGGCCAATATAACCTTGATAACAAAGCCAGATAAAGACATCACAAGACACAAAAAATATAGATTAATATCTTGCATGAATACTAAAATCCTCAACAAAATATTAGCATATTAAATCCAAAAGCATATCAAGAGGATTATTCACCATGACAAAGTAGGATTTATCCCAGGAATGCAAGGGTGGTTCAACATGAAAAAAATCAGTGCAAAACATAACATTAATAGAACAATGGGGGGAAAAATCCACATGATCATCTCAGTTGAGGCAGAAAAGGCATTTGACAAAATCCAACATCTTTTCATGATAAAAATTCTCAGAAAACTAGGAATAGAGGGAAAGTTCATCAGCATGATAAAGGGTATTTCTGAAAAATCCACAGCTAACATCACAGTGGCAAAAAAACAAAAAGTTTTTTGACTAAGACTGGGAAAATCATACCCACTTTCACTGCTGCTATACAACACTGTGCTAGAAATTCTAGCTAGTACTTTTAGACAAAAAAAGAAAAAAAACAAAAGGCATCCAAATTGATAAAAACAGGTAAAACTATGTCTATTTGCATATGAAGTGGCCCCATATGTAGAAAATCCCAAATAATTCATGACTAGGGCTAATAAATAAATTCAGCAGCAGTTTCAGGGTAAAAGATTAATACACAAAAGTCAACTGTGTTTCTATATACCTGTAATGAACAATCCAAAAGGAAATTAAGTAAGCAATTCTATTTACAATAGTATCTAAAAGAATCAAACACTTAGCAATAAATTTAACAAATGAGGCAAAGATTTTTACACTGGGAAACTATAAAACATTTCTGAAATAAATTTTTAAAGATCTAAATAAACAGAAAGGCATTCAGGTTCATAGACAGGAGGACTTAACATTGTTAAGATCAACAATGCAATCTACAGATTCAGTGAAATATCTACCAAAATTCAACAATCCAGAAATGGAAAAGCCAGTCCTCAAATTTATTTGAAATTGCATGCAGCCCCAATCGCTAAAACAAATCTTGAGAAAGAAAAGCAGAGTTGGAAGGCTCATAATTTCTGACTTCAAAATTTACTTCAAAGCTAGAGTAACTAAAACAGTATATACTTGCATAAAAACAGGTATATAGACTCATGAAGCAGAATAGACAGCCCAGACATAAACCCTTACATATACAGTTGATTGACTTTTTCTTTTAATCAGGGCACCAAGACCATTTACTGGGGAAAAGACATCTTTTCAACAAATGGTGCTGGAAAAATTGATATCCACATGCAAAAGAATGAAGTTGGATCCTTCAGTTCAGTTCAGTCGCTCAGTCGTGTACGACTCTTTGCGACCCCATGAACCGCAGCACGCCAGGCCTCTCTGTCCATCACCAACTCCCAGAGTCTACCTAAACCCATGTCCATCGAGTCAGTGATGCCATCCAACCATCTCATCCTCTGTCGTCCCCTTCTCCTCCCGCCCCTAATCCTACCCAGCATCAGGGTCTTTTCCAATGAGTCAACCCTTCGCATGAGGTGGCCAAAGTATTGGAGTTTCAGCTTCAACATCAGACCTTCCAATGAACACCCAGGATTGATCTCTTTTATGATGGATTGACTGGATCTCCTTGCAGTCCAAGGAACTTTCAAGAGTCTCCTCCAACACCACAGTTCAAAAGCATCAATTCTTCAGCGCTCAGCTTTCTTCACCGTCCAACTCTCACATCCATACATGACTACTGCAAAAACCATAGCCTTGACTAGACGGACTTTTGTTGGCAAAGTAATGTCTCTGCTTTTAAATATGCTATCTAGGTTGGCCATAACCTTCCTTCGAAGAAGTAAGCGTCTTTTAATTTCATAGCTGCAATCACCATCAGCAGTGATTCTGGAGCCCAAAAAAATAAAGTCTGACACTGTTTCCCCATCTATTTCCCATGAAGTGATGGGACCAGATGCCATGATCTTAGTTTTCTGAACGTTGAGCTTTAAGCCAACTTTTTCACTCTCCTCTTTCACCTTCATCAAGAGGCTCTTTAGTTCTTCTTCACTTTCTGCCATAAGGGTGGTGTCATCTGCATATCTGAGGTTATTGATATTTCTCCCAGCAATCTTGATTCCAGCTTGTGTTTCTTCCAGCCCAGTGTTTCTCATGATGTACTCTGCATAGAAGTTAAATAAGCAGGGTGATAATATACAGCCTTGACGTACTCCTTTTCCTATTAGGAACCAGTCTGTTGTTCCATGTCCAGTTCTAACTGTTGCTTCCTGACCTGCATACAGGTTTCTCAAGAGACAGGTCAGATGGTCTGGTATTCCCATCTCTTTCAGAATTTTCCACAGTTTATTGTGATCCACACAGTCAAAGGCTTTGGCATAGTCAATAAAGCAGAAATAGATGTTTTTCTGGAACTCTCCTGCTTTTTCGATGATCCAGCGGATATTGGCAATTTGTTCTCTGGTTCCTCTGCCTTTTCTAAAACCAGCTTGAACATCTGGAAGTTCACGGTTCACATATTGCTGAAGCCTGGCTTGGAGAATTTTGAGCATTACTTTACTAGCATGTGAGATGAGTGCAATTGTGCGGTAGTTTGAGCATTCTTTGGCATTGCCTTTCTTTGGGATTGGAACGAAAGCTGACCTTTTCTAGTCTTGTGGCCACTGCTGAGTTTTCCAAATTTGCTGGCATATCGAGTGCAGCACTTTCACAGCATCACCTTTGAGTATCTGAAATAGCTCAACTGGAATTCCATCACCTCCACTAGCTTTGTTCGTAGTGATGCTTTCTAAGGCCCACTTAACTTCACATTCCAGGATGTCTGGCTCTAGGTGAGTGATCACACCATCATGATTATCTGGGTCGTGAAGATCTTTTTTAACTTATACCATATACAAAAATTAATGGGATGGATCAAAGACCTAAACTTAAGTACTAAAACTATAAAACTCAGAGGAAAACATAGGAGTAAATCTTTGGATTTGGCAGTGATTTCATGGATATGACAGCAATAGCACAGACAACAAAAGAAAACCACTACAATATTGTAAAGTAATTAGCCCCCAACTAAAATAAATAAATTTACTAAAAAAGAAAAATCAGACTTCATCAAAATTAAACTTTTGTGTATCAAAGGATACTATCAAGTAAATGAAAAGACAACCTACAAAATGAGAAAAAAAAACTTGCAAATCATAATTTTGACAAAGGATTAATATCTAGAATATATAAGAACTTCCAAAACTCAGTAAGGGTAAAACAAACAACTAAATTTAAAACTAGGCAAGGTACTTAAACAGATATATTTCCAAGTAGCTATACAAATTTCCAGTAAGCACATGAAAAGATGCTCAAAATCACTAGTCATTAGGGAAATGAAAACCAAAAGCCAATGAGATACCACTTTATATCTATTGGGATGGCTATAATTTTTTCAAAAATAGGAAAGTAACAAGTATTGGTGAGGATATAAAGAAACTGGAACACTGTTGCATTGCTGGTTGGAAATGTAAAAGGTACAACCCCTACGGAAAACAGTTTGATGGCATCTCAAAAGATTAAACATAGAACTACCCATATGATTCAACAATCCCGTTTCTACGTATCTATCCAAAAGAACTGAAAACAGGGACACAAGCAGGTATTCACATAACCATGCTCACAGAAGCATTATTGACAATAGCCAGAATGTGGGGAAAGAATGGACTTTTGATATATGCTACAATATGGAGGGACCTTGAAAACATTATGCTTAGTGAAATAAGCCAGACACAGAGGGACTAATATTGTATGATTCTATTATGATTCTATTCATATAAAGTATCTAGAATAGGAAAATTCACATAGAAAAATAGCAGAACAGAAGTTACTAGGGGTTTGGGGTAAGGGGATAGGGAGAGTTACTGTTTATGGCCACAGTGTTTCTGTTGTTGATGATGAAAAGTTTGGAGTATAGATCATGATTATGGTTACTAAAAACTGCAGATGTATTAATACTAATGAGTTGTACATTGAAAAATATTATTTTATGTATATTTTTCCACAATTTTTTTTCTTAAAGAGGCATTAGATATACTAGAATAAAATTGCTTTTGGTCATCAGACAGAGAGGCAGTATATCTCAGTCAAATGCTCAGTTCTTGAACCACATTTCTAGTGGATAAGAATGCAGTTTAATGTAGTTAAATTTACTCAGGCTTCATGGTCAGAGTTTATCCCCAAACGTAGTTCTTTAGAATTTTTTCAAAGAGATTTCATATATTTTAAGAAACTTAGTCTTCACACCCATACTGAGCAGTGGACAAATCATGACATATTTTTTTTAGATGATAAAGAAGTAAGGCTCAGCAAGGCTAAGTGACATGTTCAAGTAAGAATTAAATAAATATAATCCATATGGAACATTTAACACACTGTTTGGCACAAAGTAATCATTCAATAAACTTTAACTGTTATCATAATATTTAATACAACAATAAGTCCGTAAGGAGCCATCAGCAGGCAGCCATCCTGTTCCTGGGATCTCCTGGGGAACGTTTAGGGTGCTGCTCTAGCAGCAATCATTTTTAAAAATCCCAGCTACATGGAGTCCGTGGGTCGGCTGAACCATCTCTGGCACACAAGGAGTCTATCCAGTGTCTTTATTTTACAGTCAGTTCAGTCGATCTGATATACATATTGGCAGCTACAAAAGCTTGTTGTTGTTGTTTGTTTTCACAAACACAGGTGCTCAACTGTATTTATCTTACCCTGGACTGCTGTATCTCTCAGTATCGCGATGTGATAAAGCAAAGCAACCGATATTCTGTGGTGTATGTTCTAGGTCCTGATAAGTTACTTTCTAGAAAGATGTCTCTAATTAGAGAATCATTTTTAAAAGAGGGGAAGTTAATTAAGGAATAAAACTCAATAAAAGAAATTCTACACAAGTTATTTTGATAGATGGTCCCCTGAAACTGGTACAGTCTCTGTAGTCAACCCGCCTCCTCAGCAACCTACCAAGGTGGGAGAGCTTGCCTGGTGTTCACATGGGGACAATGAAATGCCCAGAACAATGGGTCAAATTATCAGAAGGGGAGAAAGCTGATAGCTCTAAATATATTTGTTTAGAATGTACTATATGGATTCAGAAACAGTCAGCTGTAACAGTGAACATAACCCCAAGGTGGTCTTTGCTTTCTGGAAATGAAGATGATTATTCAATCAGCCAGAGGCACAAACAATACAGAATTTGAATCTAGATAAAATAGTATAGATGATCTTATTTGCAAAGCAAAAGCAGAGACACAGATGTAGAGAACAAATACAGTGGTATCAAGAGGACAGCGGGAGTGGGAGCAATTGGGAGACTGACTCATATACACTATTGATATTACATATAAAAGAGATAACTATTGAGAACATATTGTATAGCATAAGGAATTCTACTTAATTGCACTTGGTGACCTGAATGGGAAGGAAGTCCAAAAGGGAGAGGATATATGTACATTTATGGGTGATTCATTGTGCTATACAGTAGAAATTAACACAACATTGAAAAGAACTATACTTTAATAAAAATTAATTTTAAAAAACAGTATGGAATTGTTTCAGTTTATGGGAAGATGAAAAGAGAGCCAATGTAGCACTTATTCTTCTTGCTGCTTAGGGGATCAAACTATACAGTTAACCACCATTTCAAGACTTTTACATGTGATGCTACTCCTCTACTTGTGTTGCTGTCACACAAGTGAAATTACTGTAGTTCAGTTTGGGGCAAAAATGTTTTCCTTGTCCAGGCTCCAGTCAAATAGTATTCTCCTCTCCCAATTCATGTGAATGACAAGAACACTGCACACACCAAGTCTCCTAAGTATGTAATGTCTCTACCAATAGCATCTGAACATATAAATTTAATTATTTTAAAGTATAATTTTTATATACAATAAAATCTGCATTAGCCAAAGTATTTAATAATTTAGCATATGCGCATTGTGCTCACGCTCAGTCATGTCCGACTCTTTGCAACCCTATGGACTGTAGCCTTCCAGGCTCCTCTGCCCATAGGATTCTCCAGGCAAGAACACTGGAGTGGGTTGCCATCCTCCAGAGGATCTTCCTGACTCAGGGATTGAACCTGCATCTCCTGCATTGCAGGCAGATTCTTTACCCTCTGAGCCACCTGAGAAGCTACCTGGGAATTTAGAGTTCTGGTTAACTGAATTCTCTGACATAACTTAGGGGTCACCAGATAATACCTTTTTTTATCAGCCTTGCTTGTGATGAAAAATCATCACATGTCCAAATCCGTTGCCCTGCCCTAACTAGCAGGTTTTAGCCAACATAATCAAATCCAGCTTTGCTCCCCCAGGACACTGCTCTATGATGCACAGATGCTGTTCAGTGGAAGTAATGCACTGCTGCACAGTACTGCCCCAGTCTCTACATTCTTACTTATCTACTGCAATCTCACTGATACTGCGTGAGAAGATTCTTTATAAAATGGTCCAGATTCATGGACTATATAAAAATAGCTTCCCCCATAAAAACCAATGTTATTATCTTAACAAAATTACATAATATGCTAATTACGTTGGTGTCTATGTCTAGTAGAAAATAATGCCCATAACCTGACTTTGAAATGTGGAGAATTTTTAATTTAAAAACATGAAAATTAGAGAGTTTCCATATATAGTTCATCTAAAAGGTTTCTAAGACTGGTGTAGGGATGAAAACTCGGATTCAGAATAAACAGGTAAACTCAGTGTATACCAACACTCCGAAGGAAGTCAAAATGAAGAGAGTTCAAAACTATTTATAGAGATCAGAGAAGAACGGAACCACTGCACTGACAGAAAGATATTCTCTGGCAAAATATAATCCTGTCCTTAATATAGATACTAATTTCACAGAATATAACTTGCTCTAAAAATTCTGCTCTAGAAAAATCAACTTTTAACAATTTGAATAACACACTTTTCTTTCACTCAGGTATCCTTTTACTCAGGTTTGTATCTGAGGAATTTTTAAAGTCAGTCCTTAAATTAGCCAATCCCTCAAAATCTCTATTTTTTGAATCATTTGGATTTTGACACAGACATCTTACCTTTCTTCACTGGAAGGGGGTTCTCTAACAAATGCATAACAGTAACTGATGGCAAAAAAAGATGTTAAAACCCACTAGTTTTGGTCTTATATTATTCAGTAAGTTTCCTCACAGATAATTTTGTAAAGTGACTAATACTTTATTGCTGCTTTAAGCATATTAAAATACCTTTATAAACCCATACACATAAAAAATCTGCTGCACTCAGATTTGTTGCACTCAGATTGGGAGGTTAATATAATCAGGTTAATACGTTAAAAAGAACTTGACACAGAAGTTATTAATGAGTAGAACAAGGTCACTACTTCTGAGGTGAGGTCACTTACAAAGAATGCGCAAATGAAACTGAGGTTGACTTTTATTTACTCGACTATCTTCTTACATTGGACTCCTTTGGCAACATGTCTTTAAACACTTAAAGCCCTGTTTACAAGGATGCTCTGAAAGAAGCTTCAAACCGTTATGCCCCTAATTGAATTCCCTAGGAGTCCAGTAAACCCAGAGGAATAAAGAAAAATCATAACATTTGCTAAATCATCTCAAAACATATTTCACTGCAAGGTTATGTGACCTCGTCTTTGAGGTTCAAAGATGAATGAGGAAATACTACTGAATGCTGCATTATTTAGACTGAAATAAAAGAAGAATTTTACCTATTAGTAGCAAGCTAATTAAATCAGTTCAGTTTGAACTATTCTTCCAAGAAAAGTCAGACAACAAACAATAATAGCATTTTATACTGTATGTGACCACTTTCCTAGAGTATAAAAGCTCTCAGGAAGAGAAAAGTATCTTTAACCAAAGACAATTATTCACAGTAAAGATATGAGAGAGAGCTGACAAAATTTATAATCCCGAGGAAAGTAGCATTTTATCTGTGAATACAGAACAAATGCAAGTGGAAGAGAGAAAGTAAAGTTTCAAGCAACCAATTAGTTATTAACATGCCCCCTTCACAATTCTAATTTTACTTTAAAATACCTTTTATGATCTTTTTATTCATAGTTCCTTCATATGTTTCTGTGTTTGTTTTGACTACTAAGCAAAAACATACGGACCTTAGCATTCACGAAAGAATGTTAAATCCCTGTCTACTTACCTGGTTTGTATGTTATTCCAGGGGGGAAGAGGAATCCCTGTTGGGCAGCAGCAGCTGCTGCCAGGGTCCGCTGGTCATGTGGAAAAATTGGGATCATGAGCGGAGGCATGTGACCCTGAACCTGCTAAACAGAAGAGAGCCTATGATCAGACACAGAGCAAATGCACGCCAAGAAGTATTTGTTTTTCACTCCTGGTGGTGTGCTGGTACCCAAACAGCCACCCATTTCTAACCTCATTCCAAATCTGGTCCCAGAGAAAATTCAGGCTAACTTTACCAAATCCCTTTCAGATTCCATTGGTATACCAACGATCTAACCTCTTTGTGAATTTGCCTCATCTCTGCTTCCACTAAATTATAGTGAATGGTTTTCTTTCATCTTGACTGCTTTTTTTTCTTTTTCTTTTTTTCTTTTTTAAAAAACAAAGAGCCAGAAGAAATGTTTTATTCTCTCACCATACAGTGTTGAAAGGTTTTGCCCTTGCATCAGCTTTGCATTCTGTGCTTTATTTTGAAAACTGTTACTAGTATCCTTGGTCAGAAAGTAATGTCTAATTGTTATATATTCCAAAAGCTGTAGCTCCCCAGTTTAGGTATCTTATTTCAAAGTCTCGCTGCATTATGTCAAACATATAGCCCTTCAGATTTAAGGCTACTACCTCTTGGCTCCCAATTAAACTAATATTCTTTGCCATACACACCTCGATGTAACATATAAATTGCTTGTCTGGCTAAGCAGTTTTACAGCTTTATGCACTACCATGTAGCTGAGTAATTATGGAGTTGTATTCAGAGAGCATTTCATAATAAATCCTACTATATCAAATTTCATTTGACCTCAATAAATGTATCAAAGAGCACAAAAATGCAAAACAGAAAATCTTCACCCTATATCAGTATTTGTATTCCATATAAAGAAAATAAGAACTATGACAGAATCGTGTCTGTGAAAATCACATTTTAATTTCCCAGCTCCCTCCCTCACTCTATGCATGCTGTCCTGATTCCAGAATAGCATCACAGGAAGGTTTTGTACTGGCTTTCAGGGCATGATTTTATAAATTAAACTATAGGACTTTTGCTATTTAAAGATCAAAAGTAGGATGTACTAACAGCAATGATCTTTAAGTTCAAACAGGGTCTTTACCCTCCTTACTAGTATAAAAAAGCTACATTATATCCTGTTTAAGATACAAAACTTTACTAGTAGTCTACCAACCCCAAGCCCTTCCCCCGTTTAAATTCCTAAATATTCTCTTTAGGCAAAATTCCATATACTGGCTGATGACCCTGTTTAAATAGCACCAACTTGCCTTATCCTGTCTCTGTTCCCTTCACAGCCAGGGACAGATTGCAAAAATGCTCCTGTGTAGGTCTAAGAGGTTTCATTTACCAACAGTTTCTCTCTAGGGAAAGCCCTAAGATGTGGGTTAATAAAGGGCAAGCAAAAAATAAATACTTTACAGTATTTTTCTGAATTCATTTCTCAGGAAAATCAACTTATAATAAAAAGGTCTTTGTGCAATTACTACCTTGCCAGTGGGGCGTGAAAGAAACTAGCTTTGGGCAGCTTTTTCTTCCATTTTAGCTGAGGTAAGCCCAAGTTTTGTACGTTTGAGTACAAACTTAGCCTGCTTAAACTGGAGCTGATCCCCTGGTGCCCAGGTCTTGCCTTTAACCCTGAAGAAAAGCACTAGGTTTGCTGTTCAATTCCAGCTTGCAAACTTGAGATGTCAAAGATGACAGCACTGTTCTATGTCAGAAAATAAGACATGATATTTTTATGGGTGACTATTGTTTAGTATAAGAGTATATCAAAGGAAATCACTTCATTTAGTTTTAGAAGTATGGTCTTAGTATATACCCAGAACACAGCACAGATGCTTCACATTCTAAAGGAAGGAAACAAAAAGTGGGGAGTCTAAGTATCAAATAAAATTTTCTTTCCTTCTTTCTATGAATATTTATTAAATTATTATTATGTGTTACGGATCTTGAGAAGCTAAAAAAATGGAGCTATTTTGATTGGGACAGAGAAGATATACATTTATTTTGAAATATTTGAAAGAATTATATATGGAAGAAGAACTTCGATGAAGTCTGAGTGATTACAAAGAACAGAACTAGGCTCGAAAGAAAGATTTTAGGGAAGTTTAATGCAAAGAAGAATTTTCTAATAATGAGTTATTCAATAATCACTGGGACTAAAGAGGTTCTTTGTGCCATTTTCCTGTGCGTGTGTGTGCTAAGATGATTCAGTCATGTCTGACTCCTTGCCACCCTATGGACTGTAGCCCACTAGGCTCCTCTGTCCATGGGATTCTCCAGGCAAGAATACTGGAGTGGGTTGCCATGCCCTTCTCCAGGGAAGTGGTCAAGTAACGGCTGTATACTCATATATCACAGATACTTGAAAGGATAGACATAACTTAAACCCTAATTAGATAATGACCTATGGTGCATTTTCAACTTTATAATTTTACGTTTGTTTAAAAGTCAACATTAGGAAGATAATGTCGTATAGTCATTCCTCCATTCATTCAACACTATGTCTACAAGGCTTTGTTGTCAAATGAATCTGGAGCTTAAATCTATGCAGTGTCATTTCCTTGGCAGTGTGATCTTGAACAGTTACTCAGCCTTCCTGAGTCTATTTCCTTATGTAAAAACCAAAGCTAATGTGTACTAACTTAGCTGGTAGTTAGCAGTATGGTTGTTGTGAGGATTAAATAAACAAGAAAAGTAATGCTTGTGGCACGATGACTAGCATTTAATAGGCAGTCAGTAAATGTTAGATCCTTAGTTTTTCTTATCCAGTTTGCTATTCGGTACTAGACATTTATCAAACTACTAAAGAACTAACACAAGAAACAGTGGATCTTAACCCATAACTCTACTTCAAATAAGAAAACATGAGTCAAATAAATAATTCAGTTAGGCAGGCAGAGGCTTGTTTGTTTTCAGCAGACCCATGCCTCACAGAGCATTATCTTATCCTAAATATCCAGAACACGAAGAAAAAAAAAGGTGGGATTAAAAGGCTCATTTGAAGATGCAATTTGGGATCCTTAGTGGTATTCATTAAACAGCATCTGAAAACATAACTTTATTTTTACATTGGAGCCCAAGCTCTTCAGATCTTAAGCATAAGGGCATCAATGGCAATCAGGTATCAGACTCTAATTATTGAATCTTGGTGTCTGAAGATATTTCCTTTGTAGCTAGCTCTGTAACTGAGAGACTAAAGTTAAGTAATTAAGGTCATTTTTAACATTAAAGAGCTGTAGGTGTTTCATAGTAACATAAGCTGTAAGAACTTAAGGAAGTTCTTTTCTGTCCATCATCCTCTACATAACAGGATATTTTAGAAAGTTTCAATGCTACTAGGTAAGAGGTAGTTTCAATAAACTTGAGAAACAAAGTAAATAAGGACGGGGACAGAAGGTATTGTGAAAACAATGATAATGATGGAATCACAGAGTTGAAATGAAGCTTAGAGTTTATCTAACCTAGTAGTTCTCGAAGTGTGGTATCCAACCAGCAGCATCAGCAATACCTGAGAGCTTTAAAAAAAAGCAAATGATCAGACTCCAGCCCAGAAACTCTGGGGGTTGGGGCCAACAGTCTAGAATGTAGACTAAAATTTAATCCAGAGAGGAGATTTTCAAACTTTTGTGGACTTTGGAATCATCTGGAGGGCTTGTTAAAACAAAAATTATTTGACCCCCTTCTCAGAAATCGGTAGATCTGAGGTGGAAACCTCAGTATACTGCTCTAACAAGTTCCTAGGTGAAGCTAGTTAGTGCTGTTGGTTCAAGGACCATTCTTTGAGAGTCACTAATCCAATTCAAATCTCACAATTTACACCTAGGGAACCAGGTGGCTTGAGAAGGTAAAACTGATGTCACACTGCCTGTGACAGACCTGGATCTAGAGTCCAGAACTTCTGCACCCTGTTCAGTGCTTTTTCCATTATATCACATGGACTTCAGTAAAAGAAAAGAGAGAAATCATACATGTACATTCTCTGCATAGAGAAAATCTGGAGAGCTGCAACTGAAAATAATTTTATATTTCAGAGATGTTAGATACTATGGAGTAGATACTATGTTGTTCAGTTTCAGTCTGTTTTTCTCTCTTATTTTGTACCTACACATTGATCTCAAATTTGTCATTAATTCCAATTTATTCATTAGCAATAATCATTTAGATCTAAATGATAAAACTGACCTTATTTTAAGTAAAATAATGATGTGAAAATTCAAAATGTCTTTATTAAATATAAGCCAAAATATCCATTGGCCCATTAGAACACAGGCTGAGAAATGATGAAAAGCTCCTCTTATATCTTTTATTACAGAAATCATCATCATCATCCCAGCAACTAATATTTTCCAGTATTTCCTATATGTCAAGCATATGGGAAAGTGATTTAAATGCTCCATCTCATTTAATCCTCAAAATTTTATCAGGTACCTACTGTTATTATCCTCATTTATTTAATGAGAAAGACAAAACAATGAGAAATTAGGTAACATGGTCACTTAAAAAGTGATGGAGCCAAGATGCAAGGCCAGGTATGTCAGGCTCAAAGCCTATACTTTTAAGTACTATATTAAGCATAAAGTCATCTTTTGCTAAATATAATTGTGAATTTACACTCAGTTATAATAAATAATACAAAAGATCCCATGTATACTTTATTCAGTTTCTCCCAATGGTGAAACTTGAAAAATTATAGAACAATATCACAACCAGGGCACTGACATTGACACAATCCAACAGCCGTACTCAGATTTCACCAATGGGATATCATTTTTAAAAAATTATATGTCTTAAAAGGTAGCACAGGTAATCAAAGTTCTATGAATACTTCCAACTACCATCTTTCATACAAAGTTCAACAGTATGACCTAGTGCAAATAAAGTGAGTAGAAATCATGAATTAAAGCAATAATTTCCCCTTTCAGAGCTTTCCATTTATTTTACTTACTAGAAGATTACTGGTTGAAGATGGGACAAAAATGGAAAGCAAGAACAAGGAGGTAAGGAAAGAGGATTTGGTGGCCATACAAGCATCACATAAGCATCTAAAATATTTTTCTTCTATGGAAGTTGTGAATTAAGTTTACTGCACTGCATATCAGTGCCTAGAAGATAAAGAATTTTGATAAAAAAGAAAAGTCCCATCCTGCTCTCAAGAATGTAAGCCTGCCTTTCCTTTTTCTTCCCATCATCTTATTTTCCCATTTGGTAACACACCAGGAAAGGCAGTCACATTGTAAACAGCAAGTTCCAAAAATATTTTACTAAAGAATAAGAAATAATAGAATTCCATCAAAGAGTGACCAGTCTCCACATGTCTTTTTCAAGAAGTTATCAAAATTTCAAATAGCATCTTTTTTTCTTGAAAGTGTAGTTTTCCCTTAGCCCAAATTCAGATTCTTTAATTATCCCATGTGTTGTGCTATGCTTAGTTGCTCAGTCGTGTCCGACTCTTTGCGACCCCAAGAACTGTAGCCAACCAGGCTCCTCTGTCCATGGGATTTGTCAGGCAAGAATACTGGAGTAATTGCCATTTCCTTCTTCAGGGGATCTTCCTGAACCAGGGATCAAACTTGTGTTTCCTGTGTATCCTGTACTACAGGTGGATTCTTTACCTGCTAAGCCATAATTATCCCATGTGTGTATGTTGCTCATTCATATCTGATGCTTTGCGGCACAGTGGTCTGTAGCCTGCCAGGCTCCTCTGTCAATGGAATTCTCCAGGCAAAAATACTGGAGTGGGTTGCCATTGCCTTCCCCAGGGGATCTTCCAGACTCAGGGATTGAACTCAGGTCTCCTGCATTGTAGGCAGATTCTTTACCGTCCAAGCTACTAGGGAAACCCCCCAAATATCCCATAGGTAGAAGTAAAGCTGATTTTGTTAATACAAAGAGGAAAACTTACTGCGACCAAAAATAATCTCTGAGCATAAAAGTACATTATTTTTTATTGCTTTGGAAGTCAGCACTAACTGGGTATGTAACTGGAATGATTAATGAGAATCCAGGAACCCCGTCATAGGTGGAACTACTCAGTGCATCAGGAAAGAAGCAAACTGTACCCCTTAAAGCATAACTGTCCATTAATTCTAAACTTCTACAATCCCAGACCAAAGCGTTTCCCTTTTGCAGAAGGTGAGGAACACATTCTTGATCAAATAGGCTACATGCCCAGAAATTTTAATTGCTAGGGTGTAACTCACATCTTTTAGACAATCGAGACAGCAGCAGATGCATGTGAAACACTTAGGTTCTGTCTCTTTCTATTCCTAAAACAGCATTGTTGCATCAACACTTATGCCCTTTGTTTTCTCTGTGCTAAGTTGATGATGCCATTTTTTGCCATCTGCCCCAGAGCTTCATTAAAGATACATGAATGGGCTAACTGGCCTGATATCTTGTGAGGAACAGGTGCTATTGTTTGTCCCTGAAGACTTGCACTAAAGATATGACTCAGAATACTTGAGAAAGAGCATCTGCAGCAGTCAGTCAGAAAGCAACTTGGCAGAGACCTGGCTACGTGCTAATATGCAAACAGAGTGACACTCAGGGGGGCTCATTTTCTTTCATGAGGATTATTTAACTTTTCTTAGTGACAGGAAATAAATATTTGTATTGAACATCATGAACAATATTAATGTCTATTACCTAGTTAAAGACAGTAAGCAAGTGAAGATATTTTTAATGCCTTATTTCTAGAAAATCATTCCTCTTGTGATTTAATTGGAGAAAGCTTCTTTAATCTGTTGGAAGGAATGTTTCCAATGTTTGTAAATCATGAAGGATGGAGGGGAAGACAGAGACAAAAAATACAGCAAGAGAGAAAGAGCAATCAGAGGGAGAGGCAGGGCATAAAGACAGACAGAAATGGGTGGGGGTGGGGTTGAGGTGGGGGTGGAATTTCCTTAAAGGCCATATTCTTTATTGCAAAGAGTAGCTGAGTTATTTGCATAAAGTGTTACCATTATAAAAGCTGCTCAGTCTAGAGTGAAAGAAATAAAGTCCCCAGAACCTTACATGAAAAGCCTTCAAGGCATGGAGGTATCTTCTTACCGCCAAAAAATGCATGCCAAATCTCAGCTATTTCTGGAGAGTTAGGAGAGAAAGGGTTTCATTTGATAGGATAAATAATGCTTTACAACAAACCCTTTAGTTGCAAAACTTTTTTTTTTTTTTGTCTAAAATTTTAAGACTCTGTTTTGCCCTGACTTAAAAAAGCATAAAGCAGTAGTCAACATATTGACCATAGTTTGAAGTATCCAAAGAGCCTTGTATACAGCCTACCTGACTATTCTGTAATTGTTTCAATTCATTAATCATCTCTCACCAAGTAAATTTAGGGTCCTGAATAGCCTGTGACACTTATATTGCTCTATACCCTATTGCTCTTATCACAGGGCTAAGGACATACATAGTATGCATTTTGTGCCATCTAATAAACAGGAAAACCATCGAGGACCCAAGAATTGGTTTTCCGAGCACTAATTTCCATGGGGTAATATTATTGTTAATACAACTGCAAAAAGTATAGAGCTGTAGCTGTTCTCATTATAGAAGAAAATTTAAGAATGATTTTTAAATAAATCTTGATATCACTTTGTCTGCTCTTCATTTGTCTTATTTAGCAAATCTCTGGCAGCTACCGCTAATGGTGGATTGCAAATCCTTGCTTACAGAGAATCCAACTACCTCTAGCAGGAGAATAATCAAACTGATATTTTATCAGGAGCAATTCTGAGACACAAATTTTCTGAGTCTTTAAGAACACAGAGTCCAATCTTCCTAGATGTTTCCCACCAACATCCAATGGATAATCACTGTACACATAACATAAGAAAAAGATTCTGCTTTGTTTGTTTATTGAAGGCAAGACATTTTCTCTCTCTCAAACTCCCACAAGGATAACACACAAAACACTTTGTTACCATTCATCTGTCACACAATGCAATTTTTTTTCCTGGAATTTTGATTACTATTGTCACCAATCTTTTCAAAATCTTCACTACAGGGCCAGGAAAATCCCTGGAAATGTAGAACAAACTAAAGATATTGCAGTTTAAGGGCATCCTTTTTAAAAACTCAGCTTTAGTCTTTCAAAGTCATGTCTTTGAAGATTAATGAAGAACTAATCTTTTCTTCATGTATATCATATTTAAAAAGTTAATTTCAAGGAAAAGAATGGAAAATAGCTTCAATAGTTTACTTGTCTTTACTAATTTACACTAGTAAATATATCTAATAAAATATCTGAAATATTCATAGAGAAAATGGAGATGATATATATTGTCCCTGGCTTCACTATGTCCCCACCTTCACTACCAAGAGTAAGACATGCAAACAAAGCAACTCTTTTTATAGGTGGGTCTTTGAAGACAGCTATTTCAAATCCACTTCACAGTTTAGTACTTTCCAGCTCCCTTCCTTGATTACACAGGAGGAGAATGATTTTTGAGAGTAACAGTACAATGGCTCCATTTATCAGATCTATAGCACATATTTTAAAAATCTTCTTTAGGTATATATTCAGAGAGAAATGTTAATAGCCCTGAAAGGGCCAATTCTTAGCATGTCCTTTGTGTTAACATCTTTTTATATTTCCAGCATACTGTATACACTCTGGTCTATTTGTATTTTCTACAATGGGCAAATATCTCATTAATCTACCAGGATCATCAGTAGTCAAACATCATTACTTTATCTCTTACTCATTTGTACATGTTCTGTTTAAATAATGAATTTTCAACAAAACCAACATGGATTTGGTACTAATGTAATCATGATTTTTAGAATTTCTTACTTATATGTCCCCTTACTCCCTGAAATAAAGAGTTCCACACATAAAATGACCTCTTAGACCCCTAAGAGACATGTTACTCTGTAAAGTAAGTCAGTAGTGCCTGTCTTCATTCAACTATTCAACAGCTTTTACTGAGCACCTAGCACTGTCAATCCTAAAGGAAATCAGTCCTGAATACTCATTGGAAGAACTGATGCTGAAACTGAAGCTCCAATACTTTGGCCACCTGATGCAAAGAACTGACTCATTGGAAAAGACCCTGATGCTGGAAAAGACTGAAGACGGGAGGAGAAGGGGATGACAGAGGATGAGATGGTTGGATGGCATCACTGACGCTATGGACATGAGTGTGAGCAGGCTCCGGGAGTTGGTGATGGACAGGGAAGCCTGGTGTGCTGCAGTCCATGGGGTCACAAAGTCGGACATGACTGAGCAACTGAACTGAACTGAGCACTATCTGCCCAGTACTGTGCTGAGCGCTAGGAATAAAAAGATGCCTTAGAGAAGCCCATAGCTTTATCAGGTAGAAATGTTAAGTTTGCTTTCCCTTACGCAGTAGTATAAATCATCCAATTTGTCAGCTTACTTTGGAAAGCGGTCAACAGAGAAAGATTTGCTTAAAAAGAAAAATAAATTACAACAAAAATTCCATTACATATCTTTCCATAGTCTTCCTATAGTTTCAAACCAACAAAAATTTTGAGAGTATTTATGAAGACAAAAGTCAGATTACTTTATAAAATGGATGACAAATGTTAATTAAATGTGTTTAAATTATCTTACTATGTTTTAAGAAACTCTCACCAGGAGGGAAGTAGAATGTCCTGGCCATAAAGAAATTAATAAAACATGTTATGCAAAAGTAAAATTTATGATTCATTTGGAATTAGATATGTACCACCTTTTCAATCCATACAAATGCATAATCTTGTCAATTAAATATTATTGTTAAGGTCTAGTAGTATGTTAAAATCACTTTAAAGTGCAACTAAGGAAAATTCATGTGTGTTTATTACTCCTTAAGGATCTATTAGTGGGTATTTTATTCAGATTCGTGCTGTAAAATCTGCATAAACTCAGCATATTGTTATCCCCATGTGTGCATTTGTTTGGTTAAAGCAGAACAGCAAATCTCAATTTTTGCAACTTCTGGAAAAGTCAAGAGAACTAAAACAGTCTTAATTTTAATCAGATACAAACAGTTATCACTACAGAAGTGAAGAGTTGACTATTATGCAAACAGTCACAGTTAGTGGTCACCAGGCCATCACAGAAGACTGAGCTAGTCAATTACTTTAGGTATTTCCAAAGACTAGTGAAGATGAATGTTTCTTATTCCACCCTGTCTTATTTCCACAGAAATATGAAATGTATTAGAGACTAATGATTGTTGTTCTCAAATGGAAACCCCATTAAATACACAATGATCAAAGTGTTTTGCCAAGATGGAAATTAATTTTTTTAATGTTGTATAAATGCCACATAAATATAGTAACATTTGTGAAGAATATGGCATTCCTTTGTTTGTAACAACCAAATTCAGACATAAACATTTTATAAACTTTTGACCTGTAATGAAGGCAATCTGGCTTTTACCCCTGACGTATTTTACACAGCCTTTATTCTGTTAGCAATGACCAGAGTTCAGTTATTAAATTCCTCCTCCAGAAATGCAGGTTTACATCTTAAACTACAGTTTTTGTTAAAATATGCACAAGCAACCTAAAGGAAGGGACTTTGCATCTTAGTAAAACTCCTTCTCTCGTACAGAGTATTCAACAAATACTTATAATACAAATGCATTAAAAAACTTTCATTCTATGTTATTTAAAAAATAAGCTATAATACTTCTGATAATTTTTAAATCTTCTGAACCAATTTGAAGTCGTTTTTATCATTTTCAGGCCTCAAATCAAGGCAATAGGAATATACCTCTGCTTCAAACATACTTCACTGCAGTGATCTTTTCTTTTGGTATGCCACAGTCTGACTTTGAAGTCCACTTGTTGGTAAGAAATATATAAAAATTGATTTGGTTCATTTATTCGAAGATACTTTTAATGACTGAGCTCTCCTAGTACATCTGTTGAAATTCTTCTATAGTATAATTTAGAGATGCCTCTAAGCTTCTTTAATAATTTCATCATCATCAATTATAATCTTTTCTGACAAATGATAAGCTGTTCTCATCAGAAGAGCCAAGGATACAGTTTTTCAAAATATTAAAAAAGTTTGCTTTATCACACTGGACTGGTTATGCAATACAGAACAAATGACAGAAAAACATTTAAGCAACACCTAACAAGAAGAGTGGAAACAGTTTCATCTTAAGCTAGGAGGGCTGAGAAACATAAACTCTGAACAGAACATAAATAAGATGTCTAAGCTATTGACAGCTGGGTCCCAGTCACAGCAAGATAATCCTCCCTGGACATATCAATAAGAGACCATGCCTGTATGTGTTCAGGGGTGCAGAGAGGTAAAGTAAAGGGAACTTTATAAGAAATAAACACTGAGTAAAGGCAGAAATAAGATTCCTTAGTGGCTCAGGTGATAAAGAATCTTCCTACAATGCAGGCGAAGCGGGTTTGATCCCTGGATCTGGAAGATCTCCTGGAGAAGAGAATGGCTACCCACTCCAATATTCTTGCCTGGAGAATTCCATGGACAGAGGAGCCTGGCAGGCTACATGGCGTTGCAAAGAGTTGGACATGACTGAGCGACTAACACACTTTTTTCAAAGGCATAAATAGTGACCATAGCCACAAATCAAACAACTGCCAGGTTTTTACTTTTTATTATACTCTAGGCCTTTTTAGAGCAAAAAGTTAAAGACATGCAACTGTAATTCATTTTGTAATGTAACCTACAACTTCTGTCCCACTCTCAGCATGCACACTTACACACATACACACACTCATCCACAAACACTCACATACACTTCTACACCTGCTACCCCAACTAAATGTAAAAGTACATCAACACTGAAGCCGATATAAGGACAAGCTAACAAGCTGTTTAAAAAGGAGCAGTTTTCTTTATTTTTGTATTTTATTTAGTACTATGTTCATATTAAATAACTTAGATACAATAAAGAAATGTTCCTATTAAAGAAGATAAGGTCCAAGTTCCTTAGCCTGGGCTGCATTGAAATCACTACAGAACATATTATTAACATGCCTTTCAAATCTCTTTCTTACTACCATTTACCCTCTTTCCCCTCTTGCTTTCAGTAGCTTCTAAGTTTCTGTGCATGACATTTTTTTTTCACTTATGTAGAATGACCTTTCCTTTCCCCTTTGTTGTCCCAAATCTGACCTATCCTTTGAAGTTCAGCTCAAACTCCTCTATGAAAATTCCCTAAGTATAAATTTCTTTTCCTCTGTCAACATTTACATTGCATACACTGTGCTGAATTATTTAATGGTTTTCAGTTATTTTACACCATTTTAGGCACTGGGGACCCAGAGGTAGACAAAATTCCTTCCCTACCACTATCTCCTAGGAAAGACAGACAATATACAAATGGATGTAACATGTATATATGTGTGTGTATACACACACCCATGACAAAATATATATTAAATATAATTAATGCCAGTTGAAAATAGATGCTATGAAGAAAACAGAGTAAGATAATGAGATAGAGTTTGAGGGGTAGAGGGTGAGTAGCAGGAGGTAGTCAGCAGGCAGTAGTGAGGACTATTTTGGATAGGGGTGGTCAAGAAATGTTTCTCTGAGGGAACAGTGTAGCATAGGGTTAAATGACCTAAAGTTGCATGAGACCTGATTTAGGTTTATAAAAATGACTCTGGTTGCTGTGAGAAAAATTGACTCAGAATGAAAGCAGAGAGACCAACAGTCCAAAAGCAGGGATAACAGTAAACTTTTCCCATCTTATATATCCTCTCTGCTCAAGCAGAAAGAAGATATCTTGCAGATAAATTCTTAGCACGCTACTAGGACACTGCCTCCAAATATGAAAGGCAAAGAGTCATTATCTAACTGACTGATTAACTAATTGACTAAAACAGACCCGTCCACTGATTTCATGGGACAAGAAGCATACCACTTAAAACACTTGTACCTTTTTATGCTGATAGGAGAGAAGAGTATAAGGAATTAAAATCTAAGTGGCTACTGCTGAATCACTGCAATTCTTTTCCCCAAATATTATGTCTGAATAAAGTTTTTAAGCAGTCAAGAAATTTACTGACAAAACTAAAAATATAAATTCTTAATTCAGTCTCTGTGTGGGAAAAATAGGAATATTTCAAATGAGATTCAAGCTACCTGTAAACTTCTCTATGAGAAAAAAAAATCAACTCTTAGTAAAGATCAGAAGAGTAGAAAATTTAATATACGCAAACTGGCTCAAAACACAGGTTAAATTAAACTTCTTTTGCTTTTTTTCTTGGTAGTTGAGATTAATGTGATATTTGCCAGATGAAATGGAATTTACAATACAGAGTCAGATGCTGCAGCAATTCACCTCAAATCATATTCCTTGCTGTTATGAAGAACAACAGGCCAATAGCATAATTTAAGAGTGATTAATAATAACTCATGCAATCACAGCTGAAAAGGAATAGAAAAATTCACACCCAAAATGAAACAAAATAGTCCACTCAGGTCAATAAAAAAACAAACAAAAACAACCAGAATTCAAAATGGAAAATGAACATACTGAATTTTTCACACATTCTTAAAGAAATACTACTAAGACATTCTCATACTTCTTTGTCTTTGATTTTAATATATTAAATATTTATTTTACTCCATCTGAAACACAGTATTATATAGCCCTTGACAACAATTCTTAACGTTGGGCAAAAAAATAGATACAGGAGCATTGTATACATTAGATTTAAAGATAGATACGATATAAAATCTTGGGCTTCCCAGGTGGGGCTAATGGCAAAGAATCCACCTTCCAGTGCAGGAGACATAAGAGACACAGGTTCAATTGCTCCTCCTCCAGGAGTTCAGGCCATGGCAATCCACTCTAGTATTCTTGTCTGGAGAATCCCATGGACAGAGGAGCCTGGAGGGCTACAGTCCATGGGGTTGCAAAGAGTCGGACTTGACTGAAGCAACTTAGCACACATGCGCAATATAAAATCTTAGCCAATCTTCTGTGCCATGAAAAACACCAAAGTGGTATTAAGACAGGTTTGCCCTAATCACAAGATACTAAGAAAAGAAAAAAGGGGAAGAGACAAGGAAAGGGAAGGGAAGGAAATGAGAGGAAAAAAAGAAAAATATGAAAGAAAGCAAAGAAGGAAGAGAAGGGAGGAATCAAGCAAACAACAACCAAGCAAGAGTCCTGTGGGCTTTTAAAAAAATTAGCACTGTCTTTTATACCCACAATTTTGACCTGATTACTCTGTTCCTTGCATATCGCAAATGAAAACTTTCAACCCCCGTGTTATAGTTATCTTACAAAAACTTCGTGAAGATCAAACGGTTTAAGTGAAAAACTCTTCAAAGTGAAAGCTGCTATAAAAACTTTAATTGAAATGTAATTATAAAAATTAATTAAACTAAGACATATATATTCATCTTTAAATTTGAGAACTCATAAACTACTTTAAATTGAAGTATAAACTGAAAATTGAGAAATTGTGGATTTAGGTTGCCGGCCAAGTTCATACATATACAAGGACCAATCCATGAATCCCTACTATCAGCCATCCATGACTTGGGAAACATGGGACTCAGAATAATATTATAATTTAATTGAATGTATAGATAGACATTTTCTCCACATCAACTTGACCAGTTTTAAGACAGTTCAACTTCACTTTATAAATTGCTATGGGTAAGAAAGTGAAACAAAGAGAGAAACAGAACCCCCTGCATCCCCCCTGACAAAAAATGAAAAAAAATGTGCCTTATGATATATGAGCCACATCATAAAGTATCTATCCATAGATTTAATTTTTGACTTTACCTCATTTCCATGGACTGAGGGGCCTGGCAGTCTATACAGTCCATGGGGTTGCAAAGAGTCAGACATGACTGAGCAACTAACACACACACAGAGTTTGCATTAAAATTTGAATTCCCAAAAATGTCATTACAAATTTGTAAGCAGGCATTTTTATAACCCTATTATCATGTCCACAACAATCTAGAATAATGGTGATCAAAGCTACAGATACTTATTTTTAGCTCCACTTGACAATTTCCAAATATGAATAACACAAAGCTCAGCTTTGAGTCTCTAACTCTTCTTAATTTACCAATATAAAAGGTCAGATTAGCCCCTTTAAAACTGTACTATGATTGTAGTTTCCATGGTAGAACACGGAGTTGAATCTACATAGAAATGATCAGCCAGTAACAATAGATCTTTGTCCAGCTGTGACTACTTCCCTCCTCTACAACCAGTCCTTATCTGGCTCAGGAAATGCCTGTTTTAACTGACAGGTAGGAGATTAAATCTACAGCTGCTGAAACACAATCTCAGCTCTGTTAGATAGGCTTTCATTGAAAAGCACTACAAACACATAATTTGTTTATGTTGTACCAGCAATCTCTGACAAAGCAGACTGTCTAGCTGAGACAAATGTGGTTAAACCCATTTATTGTATTATTTCTGCTACACAGAACAAGCTCTTAAAACACAGAAACTAGACGAGGCACAAAGCTCTAGCTGTCTCAAGAAATCAAGAATAGATGACTTCTTGTTACACTAGCCCTTTTCACACAGAAACCATGTTCTCCCCTGGAAAACATCTATTCCAATTTCTCTTTTAAGTGGGTGGTTCAATTATGTTTATGTTTTCAGTTTTTAAAGTTTCTTTTGTTGCTTCCAGCATAAACAGGCATAAAATCACCCAATCACTGAACGTCACTAGATTTAAGAACATGATGAATATTTATAGCAAGTGCTATCAGCCTTCAAAAAATACCCATAATGATCAATTCTAATGATAACTGACCCTCTTTCCATATTTATTGCAAATTCTGACAATGTTATTCGATTTCTTTATTTCACTTGATGTAAAAATAGCTCTGCAACTTTTAAAGATATAAATAAGTTTCTTTAAAATTAAGTAGTTATACACATAAATACCTAATTTTATCAAATAAATGTCAAGGGGATAGATTTTAACAGAAACAGCAACAATAAAATCTGATAGCTATGTGACTATAAATTATTTTTTCCAAATTCATAAGAAGTAGAAATAAATTTTTTTAAATTTTATATCTAAAATTTATTCTTTAGGTATACTCACTCAACTTTAGCTAGTACTCTGAGTATACAAAATGAACTGCAAAATAGTATAACTAATGATTGAAGTCTATATCTATGGTCACTAAATCCTAAAAATTATAATCAATAATAATGAAACAATAGATGGTATACAATATGGTTTAAAAATAAGAAAACAGATGCTGTAACTCAAACTTGTCAAAAATTTTTAGAAAGAATAGCATAATAAACATAAAAATTATAAAACTATATTTGAAACATGGCCAAAAGGATTAGGGCGAGCCACTCTCGAACATGTCGCCATTCCCTAAAATCTTATTTTATTTTTCTTTAATCACCATCATAAAACAGGGAAGTGAGAAAATAATCTTTCAAGTTGGAACATATGGACCACTTGGAAGTCTGTTAGTCTTAAAATACAGAAAGTATGCAATAAACTAGCTGAATCCATGGGGTCTCCCTCAAACAGCATGGATAATGAGGGGAATCCATAACAGACATAAACAAACCCAGAAAGATGTCTAGACCCCACATCATTATGTATGATATATGCTCAAGATATATGGGCATACATTTGAATGTTCAAGTTCAAACTTGGCTTCTATTAGACTGATTCAGTCACAGCATGGGGTTTCTTTAATAAACAAACCTTACTGTTAGAAAATATTGGGGACTCAAATCATGTATTATGCCCCAGCTAGTTAAATATGTGGTGCTCTAAAGCCCTATAGCTCTTGAAGCTTTCTTAAAATAGACTGTAAATAATAAAGAAAAACTGCATCTAGAAAAAATATAGAAATTATAGATTTTTGCATTACAAGAGGGAAGCAGATATGACATGAAACTAGCATTTCAACTAATTTTTAATTTCCCATTAAAAATTAGAAATGAGTTTAACAATGTAGGTCTTAGCATTTTATTTTTCATGATTCTAAAGAATGCTGAATGCTTTCAGATTAAAGATGTAACCAGGGTTATTTATTTCATTATAATAAATTCTTTGCCATATTTTACATACACACACATGATGCACAAAATTATAAAATAAGAGATTTGTAGAAATAGAAATAGATTTAGAGACTATGTAACCCAACAATTCTCATCTGGACAAGTAAATAATTTATATGGTCTTTCCTTCCTTTTAATTTACACATTTTTAGGATCACAGACCTTAGAAACAGAATGGTCTTAGAAACCCATTTTTCAAATTTCTTTCATTTTTTAAGATTTAGAACTAGATCTAATTCCCAGTTCAGGAATTTTCATTTTTCTTTCCTAATTTTCTTTCTGTCTTCTTTAAGGTAAAACCTGACTACAAGTATATCCTTTCGGTTCTCAACTTTGGTCTAAATATTTCTCTTATGTGACAGAGGATGAAAACAAATCTCAGTCTTCTACAAAGTCATTCTGGCAACACTGATACACAGTAACCCTGATCATTGTCTCTCTTCTTTTTCCTCCACTGCACAAACCCTCAAGTTTGTATGCCTGTAACATACATTAAAATCAATCATGTAGTATTCTTTTTTTAAGGTAGTGAGACCATAAACTCCTCTGAGAAGAGAAGCATAACTTCTCTCATATTTCTCACAATATGCAGAACACAAAGACAGCTTTTTGCAATATATAAATTGAGTTATTTTTCTGAAGGTCGGGGTATTAGCTTTAAAAAGCATGTAAGTAGATTGACTAAATGGAATGCAACAGTGTATAAAAAGGATAATAAATCTGACCAAGTAAAGTTTATTCTGGGAATGCAAAGTTGGTTTAACAGTTGAAAATCAATCATTATAATTTATCATAAAAACAGAACAAAGTCAGAAAAACATGATCATTTCAACAGTTACAGAAAAAGAATTTTAAAAATTACTATTCATTCATGATAAAAACTTTCAGCAATTTTGAATCAAAGGGAACTTCTTCAATCTGATTAAAGGAATATTTGAAAATACAACAGCTAACAATGTCATCAATGGTGAAAGTCTACATGCTTTCTACCTAAGCAAAAATGTCTGCTCTCACCATTTCTATTCAATATTGTACTGGATTTCCTAGCCAGTGCAACAAGCAAAGGAAAAGAAGTCAAATACACACAGACTGGAAATAACTAAGTGAAGCGAAATTATTTTTAGCTACAGAAAACCTTGTTCTAGCCACAGAAAATCTTGAGGAATCTAAAAGAATAACCTACCAGAACTAATAAGTTAATTTAAGCAAAGTCACAACATAAAAGGTAGACAACAAAAATCAGTTGTTTTTCTTAGTTTTATCAATATCTTTCTGAATATATCTCCTTAGGCAAGGGAAACAACAGGAAAAATAAACAAATGGGACTACATCAAACTAGAAATCTCTGCACAGCAGAGGAAACTGTCAACAAAACAAAAAGGCGATTTAACAAGTGGGAGAAGATATTTGCAAATCATATATCTGATTAGGTATTAACATCCAAAATAATGAAATATACAACGCCACAATAACAACAAAAACAAACAGCCTGATTAAAAAATGGGCATAGGATATGAATAGGATTTTTCCAAAGAAGACATACAGATGGTTAACAGGCACACGAAAAGATGTTCAACATCACTAATTACTAGGGAAATGCAAATCAAAACCATAATGAGATATCATCTCATACCTGTCAGAATGGCTTTACCAAAAAGATGACAAATAACAAGCGTTATAGAGAAAAGGGAACCCTCATACTCTACTGGTGGGAATGTAAATTTGTGTAGCTACTATGAAAAATATATGAAGATTCCACAAAAAAATTAAGAGTAGAACTATAATATGATCCAACTATTCCACTTCTGGATGTTTATCTGAAGAAGGAAAACACAGTAATTCAAAAATATTCATGCACCCCAAGGTTCATTGCAGCATCATTTATAATAGCCAAGATATCGAAACAAACTCAGTGCCTATTGATGGATGAATTGATAAAAAGATGTGTTACAAATATAAGATGGAATATTACTCAGCCATAAAAAGATGAAATCTCGCCATTTGCAACAACATGGACCATGAGGGTAAGTGAAATGTCAAGTGAAATAAGTCACACAAAGAAAGAAAATGCTATGTGATTTCACTCACTTATGGCATATCTTTTTAAAAATGAACAAACAGATACAGAGCATAGAGCAGTGGCTACCAGAGAGGAAGGGGAAGTAGGGAGAGGGTAAGACAGGTAAAGGGGGTCAATTATAGTGATGGATGGGGGTGAAATTTTTTGGGGTGAGCAAGATGTACTGTACACAGAAGTTGAAATATAATGTTGTGCACATGAAATGAATATAATTTTATAAGCCAATACTGCATGCATGCTAAGTCACTTCAGTGGTGTCCAACTCTTTGTGACCCCATGGACTGTAGTCCGCCAGGCTCCTCTGTCCACGGGATTTTCCAGGCAAGAATACTGGAGTGGGTTGCCATGCCCTCCTCCAGATCTTCCTGACCCAGGATCGAACCTGTGTCTCTTATGTCTCCTGCATTGGTAGATGGGTTCTTTACCACTAGTGCTACCAGGGAAGCCCATAAGCCAATATTACCTCAATTTAAAAAAGAAAGAAAGAAAAAAAGATTTGTGGGGGTTGGAGGGTGAGCAAAATGAGTAAAAGGAGTCAAAAGGTACAAACTTCAGTTATAAAATAAAGAAGTCCTAGGGATGTAATATACAGCACGGTGACTCTGGCTAACACCATCCTGCGTATTTGAAAGTTGCTGCAAAAGTAAATTTTAAAAGTTCTGATCACAAGAAAAAAAAGTTGTAATTACGTTTCTTGATGGATGCTAACGAGATTTATTGTGGTGATCATTTCACAATATTTATAAATATCAAATCATGTTTTATATCTGAAACTAATATATGTCAATTATACATCAATTAAAAAAAAGACTTTAAAAATCACTTGTCTGTCCATATACTAGATAAACTAAGAATAAGCAATTAGAAAAGCCAATTTTTATAGATAGCCAGTAGAAAAGGTATAACGCAGAGGGCTCAATCCACTGCTCTGTGAATACCCGGTATAGAAGGATGAGATGGGTATAGGGTTGGAGGGAGGTTCAAGAAGAAGGGAACATATGTATACTTATAGCTGATTCACATTGCTGTATGGCAGAAACCAACACAAGATTGTAAAGCAATTATCTTCCAATTAAAAATAGATAAATTGAAAAGGCAATTAAAAAAATCTCTATTTACATTAGCACAAAAAATAAAATACTTAGAAAAAATATAACCAAAGTATACAAGGCCTCTATATTGAAAGCTATAAAAAAACGGGGCAAGGGATACATTTTAAATACTAGAAAAAAATGAAGAAATATACCACATTCATGGGATGGAAGCCTCAATATTGTTAAAATAGCAGTTTTCCCCAAATAATGAATAGATTCAACACAATCTCAATTAAAATCCTAGACAGATATTTTGAAGATAGTATTAAACTTATTTTAAAATTTATATGCAAAAAAATAGTGAAAACAATTTTGAAAGAGGAAAACAAAACTGGATAACTATAGTAAGATTTCAAGACTGATTATAATGCTATAATAATCAGTTAGGGTGGGACTGGTATAAGGATATACATGTAAATCAATAAAATAGAATAGAGAGTTCAGAAAGATGAACTTGTGTCTTCTGTGGCTCCTGCATTGCAGGTGGAGTCTTTATTGCTGAGTCACCAGGGAAGCCCAACTTATACCCCAAGGATACTCAAATGCATTAAGTGCTGTAAATTCAAGTGGCCTGTTCCTCAGTCCCAGGAGCTGATCTCCAAAAATGGCATGTTGGTAGAAGATACAAGAGTAGATAGATTTCAATAATTTCTAAAAGTTTTATTATAGCAAAAAAAATCATGAAAAGTGCATCATTTATTTAAGAAGCAGTTGTATTTGTGGTAGAATAAGTCCTGGAATAAATGAATTGATGCTAAAAGATCTAGATCAGTCAGTAATGTAAGAAATTGCTTAACCTCACTTTTCTCCTCATTTAAAGAGGAATAATAATACCTACCTCAATGGTTGTCATGAAGCGAATATGTGTAAAGTCCTTAGCACACAGTAGACACAATCTTTGAATTTAAATTAGATCATTTCAAACCAGTATAGTAATCTCTCAAACAAAGAAACTGTTCTCCTTTTGGAGAACATTTCAGAACTCTGTGTGTGTGTGTGTGTGTGTATATATTCTTCATTACCCATGTTCTCTCTTTCTGGATATTCATTATGTCCTGGGTGAAAGAGTGACTCTGCCCCAGGTTAAGCTTTGGGGTTGTGGTATATATTTGACTTGAGAATTGCCAAGCACATTTGTGAAGACTGGATGGGAGAAAAAGCTTTAAGGTGCACAACTGGGTTTATCTTATCCTATAAAGGTTTATAGGAAGAATAATTATAAAAAGATCTTGCAAAAAAAAGAATAATATGTCACTGAAATATCTAAGGAAGGTTATAGCAGAGACTGTGAATTATTTTTTCAGGCACAAAAATTAGAGGTATATACCGAAAAAGACCTAATGACAGATGTTAAACTAATTTGATTCTCATGACGTTATAATAATATTATCATGTTATTATATTGCTTTAAGCCACTATGTTAATTGCATGGGTGATGATAATAATAATAGTACTACTAACAACAGTGGCAATACTGCTACATCACTTGCAATGTGCCAGGCACTCTCTTAAGTGCTTTACATGCATAAACCCATTCAGAACATCTTTATGAGGCAGGTACTGTTAGCTTATCTCTCTTATAGATGAGGCACAGAAAAGCTTAGTACCTAACATCAAGTTCAGACCACTAGTAAGTGGAGGGTACAGGTAGTCTTGTCCAGAGTTCTACTCTTGACCAATGTACCTAAAGATGTGGAGATTTTAAAGATTGGTACCCTGGGCCACATTGTGGGGAAATGAAAAGGAAGTAAGGAGAGTCTTGAAAATCTATTAGAGACGGTTTGTAAAGTTTTAAAATAGTGTATATATAAGTATACAGGCTCTCTGTGCCATAAACTGAATTTCATCAACTTATATTTGTGATTCTGGTTTTACCGAATCTACAATAAGGAAAAGAAAGCAGGGCAAAGTGACTCATGTTAGAAGTGACTAATCTTGTGCTCTCACTGCCACACTGCCCAGGAAAAACTCACAAACATTTAAAGTTAAAATGTGCATCCTGGAAGATAAAAAACTTCTCTTGTATCATAATATTAACCTAAATGAAAATAGAATGGAAAAGACTAGAGATCTCTTCAAGAAAATTGGAGCTATCAAGGAAATCTTTCATGCAAAGATGGGCATGATAAAGGACAGAAATGGTAAGGACCTAACAAAAGCAGAAGAGATAAAGAAGAGATGGCAGAAATACACAGAACTATACAAAAAAGGTCTTAATGACCTGGATAACCAGAATGGTGTAGTCACTCACCTAGAGCCTTACATCCTGGAGAGTGAAGTCAAGGCCTTAGGAAGCATTACTACCAACAAAGCTAGTGGAGGTAATGGAATTCCAGCTGAGCTGGAATCCATTAAAATCCCCAAAATGATGCTGTTAAAGTGTTGCATTCAATGTGTCAGCAAACTGGAAAACTTACCAGTGGCCACAGGACTAGAAAGGGCCTTCCTGGTGGCTCAGAAGGTAAAGAATCTACCTGCAATGCAGGAGACCTGGGTACAATCCCTGGGTTTCGAAGATCCCCTGGAGAATGAAATGGCAACCCACTCCAGTATTCTTGACTGGAGAAATCCACGGACAGAGGAGCCTGGCGGGCTACAGTCCATGGGGTCACAACGAGTTGGACATGACTGAAGCTACTTATCATGCACACATGTTGGATCATAGACAAAGCAGGGACTTCCAGAAAAACATCTATTCTGCTTCATTGATTACTTGAAAGCCTTTGACTGTGTGGATCACAACAAACTGTAGAAAATTCTTAAAGAGATGGGACTACCAGACCACCTTATCTGTCTCCTGAGAAACATGTATGAAGCTCAAGAAGTAACAGTTAGAACAAGACATGGAACAATGGACTGGTTCAAAATTGGGAAAAGAGTATGTCAAGGGTATATATTGTTACCCTGCTTATTTAACTTATATGCAGAGTGAGTGCTAAATGCCAGGCTGGATGAAGGTCCAGCAGGAATCAAGATTGCCGTGAGAAATATCAACAACCTCAGATATGCAGATGATGCTACTCTAATGGCAGAAAGTGAAAAGGAACTAAAAGGCCTCTTCACGGGAATGAAAGAGGAAAGTGAAAAAGCTGGCTTAAAACAATATTTAAAAAATTAAGATCATGACATCTTGCCCCATCACTTCATTGCAAATAGAAGGGGAAGGGGTAAAAGTGGAAACAGTGACAGATTTTATATTCTTGGGCCCCAAAATCACTGTGGACAGTGAATGCAGCCATAAAATTAAAAGATGCTGGCTCCTTGGAAGGAGAGCTATGACAAATCTAGACAGCAAATTAAAAAGCAGAGACCTCACTTTGCCAACAAAGATCCATATAGTCAAAGCTATAGTTTTTCCAGTAGTCATGTACATATGTGAGAGTTGGACCATAAAGAAGGCTGAACACCAAAGAACTGACACTTTTGAAGTGTGGTGCTGTAGGAGACTCTTGAATCCCTTGGAATGCAAAGAGATCAAACCAGTCAATCCTAAAGAAATAAAACCCTGAATATTCATTGGAAGGGCTAATGCTGAAGCTGAAGCTCCAATACTTTGGCCACCTGATGCGAAGAGCTGACTCATTTGAAAAGACCCTGATGCTGGGGAAGATTGAGGGCAGGAGGGGAAAAGGGTGACAGATGATGAGATGCTTGGATAGCATCACTGACTCAATGTGCATAAGTCTGAGCAAAGTCCAGGAGATATTGAAGGACTGGGAAGCCTGGCATGCTGCAGTCCATGCAGTCATAGAGTTAGACACAACTTAGCGACTGAAAAACAACAACTAAAAATTTAAAACATTAAAAATTGTGTTATTATCTTTTATCTGGAGGGCACATGGGTTTTAAAGGGTTAAGAAATATTAGATAATAAAAGTCCACTCCTTAGATGTTAAAAGACTAGGCTGTAATACTGGTTCTTCTACTACTTTACTTTTGAGTCAGTAAATCTTGATTTTCTTGTATAAAAATGAGAAAATAATATTTCCACTGCTTACCTTAAGGAATCAAGGTGAAAACTATTTAAGCAATGTGGAAGTTATTTGAAAAGTATGAATTACTAAACAAATGTCCATTATCTCTTCCACATTTACTATAGATATCTACCTGTAAGCCAGGAAATGTTTTATTGGGACTTCATCATACGCCTATTCACATAATTGTTTCTAGGAATAAAGAAGCTAAGAAATGAGACATGACTTCTTGAAGATCTATTGCATTCCAGAAAATATATGCTAGATACTTTCACTTTATCTCAAGTAATCCATACAACACAGTTCAATAAGATATCATTCTGCTTTTTTATTGATTCAGAAAGTTTAAGGCCATAGAGTTATCAAACTGACAAAGCTAGTACTAAAAACCAAGTGATTCTGATGCCTTTTACCAAAGTGCCTTTCAGCATAAAGGGTGATTAAGATTTAATAAGCCAAGCAAATACCACTAAATGGAATTTTCCTTTGGTTATTAATGTTATTCTAACATTCTAATATTTGAGACTATCCCATTGTTGATCCAAGTTTAAGTCTGGCTCCATCGTTGTTGGACATTAGATGGTCATTCTCTTTTGGTCAAAAAATGGGAATAATGAATCAGTTATTCCTTCCAATCTCAATATTCTATTAAAATGCAGGAGTATGCTATGCTCATCTCTTGATGATGAATCTCTTGACAAGATACTATTAGAAGTTTATTCCATCAACACTGAAATCATATCAACAGTGACATTTCTGGATCTCAGAAACTAAAAAAGAACACATTGATTAAAAAATTTTTATGAAGCAACAGTATCCATGGCCTAGATCCAAATATTTAATCATTTACAGGGTTCCTCCAAACATGAAGGGTAATGCATTCAAGCAGAATTGAAAAGGGCATATAAATGGATCAATAATGTGTTCTTTCTAAACATTCCTTATAAGAAACATCTAAGTAGCAGTGAGATCACAATTTTTAGCCAACTATCATAGTAACTACCACTTTCTGTTCTTAACTCTTGGAATCAAAGTTAATTCCTTTTTTTTTTTGTATTTCAAGTATCTTATATTTTATTTTGAAATAATTTCAAATTTATAGAAAAGATTCAAGAGCATTGCAAAGAACTGAAATATATCCTCCGAAGACTCTACTGAAGTTTTGTCACTCTTCCAATACAGTCTTCACAGGAGGAAATAAAATCCAGTCCAGGATCATGAGTTGTCATGTCTCTTCAGTCTCCTTCAATCTGAAAGAGTTATTCAGTTCCTCGTTGACCTTTATGACCCTAACAGTATTTAAGATTTCAAGTCAGTTATTTTGTAGACTGTCCCTAAATTGGTTTTTTTCTTCTGATGTTTCTTTATGATTAAATTCAACTTATGCATTTTTGGCAGAAATATCACAGAAGTGATGCTATGCTCTTCTCACTGCCTCCCATCAGGTAGCTTATGATATTGATTTGTCCCATCATTGTTAATGTCACCTGAGTAATGTGGTATCTGTCAGATTTCCCACTATACTATTATACCTTTACTTCTTCATTTTCCCAAGTATTGTGAGGCAGACACTCTGAGACTATATAAACATCCTATTCCTCATCCAACTCCCATTCAACAGTTTTTAGCATTTCTTCATGTTTCTTCTGAATTCATTACTTCTACGATTATGACCAAGTGGGGATTTTCTTTCAACAATTTCTTGTACATTTGTTATTTGGCACTCTACATAACAAAGAGCTTTCTCTTCTCTCTTTCATTTGTTACGTATTAGTATGTCCTTGTGGATTCTTGCTGTGTTAAATGTAGTAAATCTATTTTTATTTTTTTGTTTTTATTTTTATCATGTGCCAGATAGGGACACAGATTGCCCTTTCAAGGCTGGATTTTTATTATGCTCCTATAATTCTTTAAGCCGTTTTTCAGTTTCTAGAAAAATAAGACATTCTGGACTTGTCCTATATTTTTCCTGCTCCAGACCAGGAAAATGTATTTAGAAGTTAAGATCTATATTTATTATTACTGGAGTGTACTTTGCTCCTAGTTCCTCTCAGTAGATCTTAGAAATATATTTATGCATATATTACACAGATACACACATTTATACTTATATTCACTTCTAGATAAGTTAGATATATTGAGATAAACATATATAAAACCATGAAATCACATTAATAATTTCCAATTCCAATCTAGCACTACAGAATTCATTCTAGCCTTCCTCTTAAGTGTATTTCTAACTCTCTTTTCAAAAAACAATTTAAACTCTATCAAAAGTCTACTGGCATTTTTCACAGAAATAAAACAAACAATCCTAAAATTTGTATGAAACCACAAAAGACCCTGAATAGCCAAAGCAGTATTGAGAAAGAAGAACAAACTAAAGGCATCACACTCCCTGATTTCAAACTATATTGCAAAGCTATAGAGACTAAAACAGTATGTTATTGGCATAAAAACAAATACATCACTCAATGGAACATAATAAACAGCCCAGAAATAAACCCCCACATATATGGTCAATTAATTTCTGACAAAGGAGCCAAGATTACACAATGGATAAAGGACAGTCTCTTTAATAAATGATTTTGGGAAAACTGGATAGCCGCATGCAGAAGAATGAAACTCAACCACTATCTTATACCACACCATACACAAATATTAACTCAAAATAGATTAAAGGTTTGAAAACAAGACCTAAAGCCACAAAACTCCTAGACGAAAATATAAGTGGTAAGCTCCTTGATGACAACAGTCTTGGAAATAACTTTCTGAATTTGACACCAAAAGCAAAGGCAATAAAAGCAAAATAAACAAGTGGGACTATATCAAACTAAAAGAGCTTCTGCACAGCAAAGGAAAACATCAACGAAAGGAAAAGGCAACCTACCTAACAGGAGGAAATATTTGCAAGTCACATATCTGATAAGGAGATAAAATCAAAATATATTTTTTAAAATACTCATACGATTCAACAGCAAAAAATTTATAACTTTAAAATAGGTAGAAGATCTACACATTTTCCCAAGAAGACATGCAGATGGCCAACAGGTACAGTAAAATGTGCACAACATCACTAATCATTAGAGAAATGCAAATCAAAACCACAATGAGATGTCACCTTATACCTGTTGGAATAGTTATTGTCAAAAAGATAAGAAATAAGTGTTGGTGAAAATGTTTCACCCTTCTGTACTGTTGGTAGGAATATTTCTCTTTGGGGGATACTTCTTTGGACCTTCCCAGGTGGCTCAGTGGTAAATAATCCACCTGCCAAGCAGGAGACAGGTTTGATCCCTGGGTTCAGAAGATCCCCTGGAGAAGGGGATTTATTGTGACTGTTGTTGTTTAATCACTATGTTGTATCTTACTCTTTGTAACCCCATAGACTGCAACCCACCAGGCTCTTCTGCCCTGCACTATCTCCTGGAGTTTGCTCAAATTCATGGTAATGCTATCTAACCATGTTGTCCTCTGCTGCCCTCTTCTCCTTTTGCCTTGAATCTTTCCCAGCATGAGAATCTTTTCCAATGAGTCAGCTCTTTGCTTCAGGTGGTCAAAGTATTAGAGCTTCAGCTTCAGTATCAGTCCTTCTAATGAATATTCAGGATTGATTTCCCTTAGGATTGATTGGTTTGAGCTGCTTGCAGTCCGAGGGACTCTCAAGAGTCTTCTCTAGTACCACATTCAAAAGCATTAATTCTTCAGCATTCACTTTCTTTATGGTCCAAATCTCACATACGTACCTGACTACTGCAAAAACTATAGATTTGACTATACAGACCTTTGTAGGCAAAGTGATGTCTCTGCTTTTTAATATGCTGTCTAGGTTTGTCATAGCTTTCCTTCCAAGAAGCCAGTGTCTTTTAAACAACAAAAATACTTTTTTTGACTGAATTAGAAAGAGAAGAAAGAAAAGAGGAAAAAAGAGCACTATTATCTTTTGACTTATGTCCCCATATCCTATTAATTAGGCACTGCTATTTACTCCTTTTTATGTAACTTGGAAGCAGCATGGTATAGTTGAAAGACCACAGGTTTGGATGCTGCAGAGACTTAAGTATAATACCTGGCTTTATCTAGCTAGATGTGTAACCTTACTCTTCTCATTTGTCAAATGGTGATGATAAAATCTACAATGCTGCATATTTATGAAGATTAATGAAAATACACATAAAGAAATTAATTTGGTGCTCACCAGATAAGACCATAAATGAGAACTGTTATCAAATTGTTAAGCTTAGTTGTGTGTGTATGTGCTCAGTTGTTCAGCACTGTCCAATTCTTTGTGAACCTATGGACTTTAGCCCACCAGGCTTCTCTGTCCTTGGAATCTCCCAGGTAAAAATATTAGATAGAGTGGGTTGCCATTTGCAACTCTAGGGAATGTTCCCAATGCAGGGATCAAACTGGCATCTCCCACTCTCCTGCACTGGCAGGAGGATTCTTTACCACTGAGCCACCAGGGAAGCCCTAAACTTAAGATGGTGAGCACTAAAATAAAGGTATGTATATAGCTAACCAGGGCTTCCCTGGTGGCTCAGATGGTAAAGAATCTGTCTGCAATGCAGGAGACTGGGCTCAATCCCTGGGTCAGGAAGATCCCTTGAAGAAGGGAATGGCTACCCACTCCAGTACTCTTGCCTGGAGAGTTCCATGAACAGGGGAGTCTGGCAGGCTACGGGCTACAGTCTATGGGGTCACAAGGAGTCAGACACAATTGAGCAACTAACAACAATAAATATAGTTGATTGGGCTTCCCTGGTGGCTCAGCAGTAAAGAATTTGCCTGTAACGCAGAAGCTGCAGGAGATGTGGGTTCATTCCCTGGGTCAAGAAAATCTCCTGGAGGAAGGCATGGCAACCCGCTCCAGTATTCTTGCCTGGAGAATCCCATAGACAGAAGAGCCTGGTGGGTTACAGTCCACAGAGTCAGACATGGCTGAAACAACTTAGCTCACACACAAATAGTTAATTATGCTTTGGTGTTAAAGCTAGTGAAGACAACAAAAGAATTAACTTTTACACTAGATCCTGATACCCAAGAACCTGGTCATTGGATCTTCAGTGCTATGTTCTTCCAAGAATATGGAAGAGATATGGGAAATAAGTGGCTTCCCAGGTGGCATTAGTGGTAAAGAACCCTCCTGCCAATGCAGAAGACATAAGAGACACGGGTTCTATCCCTTGGTCAGGAAGATTCTCCTGGAGGAAGGCATGGCAACCCACTCCAGTATTCTTGCTTGGAGAATCCCATGGACAGAGGAACCTGGCAGGCTACAGTCTATAGGGTCGCACAGAGTCAGACACAATTGACGCGATTTAGCATGCACGCATGCATGGGAAATAAAGGAGAAATAATATTACAAAAAATGTTTTTTAAAAAAAATGTAAGAAAGCTCAGAATAGATACTCAATAAGTAATAATAAAAAAAGTAACTCATCATGTTCAGTTCATGAGAGAGATAAGACAGTGAAGTTCATCCTATGGTCCCAAGTAGCATTTGGATTTCTTATTTAGATTTCTGTTTTAAAACATCTTCATGAGGAAATAGTATTTCCACATTGAGAATGAAAATGAAATGGGATTATAGTTATTCAGGTATTGTGAATACCAAAAAAGATGAGTAGTTATTTAGTAAAGTTGCTAGCCCTAATTGCTTCATTTTTCTTAATAATACGTGAACAAAACCATTATGTCTTAGAGACCAAATGCTTTCATGTCACCTAAATGTTTCAAGAGGACAAAAGAAGTTCTTTTCATAAAATCTTTCCTTGAAGGGAAGAGGATAGTGGAGTTTGAAACAGTCAAGCAGAACACTGCCAATCTTGGTTTTTAAGCCACTTCATTCCCCAAATCCTGCATAATCCCTTCCCCCCACCAAAGAAAGCTTAGATGAACAGGGAAATTTTTCCTTCTTTTTATTGTACTTCTTACATTTCTTATCTTCTCCCCTCCACATGAAATAAAAATAACTTGGTGCGCTTCAGTGCCCTGAAGAGAACAGCCAGTTTACCATTCTGATGTTCCAGGTCAGATTTAAATCTTTCAAAGTTACTCTCCTCTTCCCTAAATTCTGTTATTCAGTGTGAAATTTAAAACTTACTAATGACCAGGAACCAGAAATTCAGCCTGGCACGAAAATATCAATTACCATAAACCTCTTAGTCTTTCGCACACCTTTCAAAGGAGATTAACCATTGCTTCATAATTACTTGGTTATAGTGTCCTTTTGTACAAACACCAGTTGCTACCTTTTATACAAACACCAGTTGCTACTTAACAAATTATAAAAAAACAAATGCTCTGCAATACCTTCTATAGCCATTGAAATGTGGCTCTATATCTCTGTCTGAGCCTGCCTTTTAGCTGATTAACAAATATGATGAATGCAAACTTGTAGATCCTTAACATTTAAAGACAACATTCTAAGGAAATTTAAAATACATTCTGCCAATCAGTTATTGAGTAAGACCACCCCTAGTTTTTTTTTTTTTTTTTTAATCTTCATTGTTTAAATAATATGGGAGGAAATTTAGTGTACACTCTCTTCTTCCTGTATTTTCCAGCTAGATTAAGCTGTTGTCTTCACAATTGCCTCCCAGCTGCTGTGACTTGTGAAAACAACAGACCCTGCTCTGTTGTTTGGAGAAAGCCAGGATTGTTATGAGTAACTTTATTGCAGGCACATGAGTGTGTTAAGACTTTAAAACACGCTCAAATGTCATGTGCACACCCAATGACGGGCAAGAATAATTATGAAAAAACAAGAAATCTATGTCTATGAAACCGTGTTGGACAAAATGGGCCATTCATTGTGTTCCCCTGGGAATGCCTGGACTCTGCAGTCAGAAAACAAAAAAGGCACTTTTTTCCTGCCGTAGGCTGAATGCTTAGCTTTGCCATCTGAGCCCTAAGAAAACACGGGCCCCTCTAGTGCTGGCGCACCCACGCACACTAAAAAATATTAATGCCTCTCTCTCCTTACTTTTTTCCAGGCATCCCTTGTGTGTAGGCTGTAGCCAATATAATGTCTACACAAAGACAAAATAGTTTATCTAACATCAGTCCCCCACAATTTCCCTCTTGTCCTCAGCTTTTTGCCCTCCCCCCAACATTAAGAAAGGAAGGAAAAAAAAAAAAAAGATAATCTTTACTCCAAAGGAAAACTTGTCTCTGGCACAGATTTTATTCTCAGCAATATTCCCCTCTGTTCTTACGTGTTTGCTACTGTTAATATTTTTTTTACCAATCCTACCTAAGCAGTCTCATTTGCCTCCAAATTGTTTCTTCTTCCCTAGGAGTCTTCTGAAAGTTACTTTGTTGGATAAAGCTTTCTGGCAGGCAGCTCTTTCTCAAAAATGCCCCTTTCTCAAAGTTAACTACTATGTTTCCTTGCTGTCCTGTGTGAACAACAAATGAAACTCCAAATCATTTCAGCTCCAATATATTCTAATATACAAATTTCACTAGAAGGTTAATGTTTTCGTGTTTTATTATAATTTCAACCACAGTTATTTTATGTTAACAGAAAAGGTAAGTTATTCATTGATTTTCCTAGATGGATACATTGCACTTTGACGGGTCAACTGTAGACTCTACAGTAATTTTCTTGGCAGTTGAACCTGGAGGAAAAAATATCCAATAAACAGATTTCCCAAACAGTGAGCTTTTGCCCGGGAGCTTCAATCCTGAAACTTTTCAGTACATTCCAGGAAGAAGAGTCTGGGAGAATATGAGCTTCACTACAAAGCAGAGAAATAGGAGGCTGACAGAGTGTTAAAGACCATAAATTCCCATTCCATCTTCCTTTCCAGAGCTCAGCTCTTTACTCTTGTATTTCCATCCAGCAACCACTGACTTTAGAGCCTGTAGATAAACTAGATACAACAATAGAAAAGTGAAAAATACTTCTTCGGTTGCTTTACAAAATTTAGTCATAGGACACTTATGTCAATTACTTTGACTAGAAAAAGGTATTTTAAAACTCATCAAGTTTAAACATGTGCCTCATCTTTAGCTCATACACAAATGAATTGTAAAGGCAACAGCTGGAGAAATGAGACATAAATTTTGCCTGACAATAAAATGTGGTTATCTTTTATTTAGCAAACTGGTGTTAATGACCCAGTAGTAGTCAATGCCAAAAAGACTTGCAGATGTAATATGAGTATACACAGCAGCAGAAACCAGGGAATATTTAGTCAATCAACTGGTTGTTTCACTATACTACTTCATAAGCAATTGATTTGACTGAAGTAACCAGTAAATTTTAATTTACAATTGAATTAGGAAGTTAGAAAATTTTAGAGATCGTCTAGTTACTAAATTCTAAGCCTCAACATGCTTATTGTGCAAGTTTGTGTTGAAGCCAGTACATAGGATGTGGTCAGAGATAAAAAATAATAATGATTCATTATAGGAATAACTTAAAAGAGTTGGCATTAATTACACAGGTAAAGAAGGTGACATGTCTCTAAACTGGAAAGAAATACTTTGATAGTAACTGCTGTCCAGAAGGGGGAAAATATGAAAGTCACCAGGCCAAACTGCAGGCCCAGAGTTCATCTCAAACATTTTCACAAAACAGGAATTGCCTTGCACCAACAACGCTCCTAAACTGGTAGTTTTCAGAGAAGCCAGGGGTCAATCGGCAGTGATGTGAGACTACCTCATGGAACCCACTATGAGATGGGCATGAGTATTATTTCATCCTTCTTTCAAATGTGAAGTTGGTTTCAGGAAGTTTTCTGCTCCAAGCAGTCTAAACAAGAATTCCTCCCTCCCCTGGATCCTAAAATCTATAAACGCATGAAACTCACACTGAAGCAGTACTGAGGAAGGAGTTTCGAATGAGTTCTGTATCCCAGGCTTAAAGACAATGTACTTAACCTAGCCAGCCGTCAGACCAGCCATGCATTTGTTTTAACAATTCAACAACATCACCATTCCTCATTCATCCACTTAGCTTAATTTTCCTAGCATCACTTTCACTGCTGAGGTTGTCTCTATTAAGCCATTTTTTTTGCATCATTAACTTTTAACCAGGCATCGATAGCTTTATTGTTTAAATTGCGTATGACTTTATTTAACGTCAGCATTTCTTCTAGCTCCTGACAAGAAGTCACATTTTATAACTAATTAAATTGATCCCTGGGAAGCAAAAGCCACTAAACGGAATTATTCCTACCCAAGTGTCAATATATTAAATCAAAGGGCTAATGAGTTGGGTCACTGCTTCTTTTATTGGGAGGCTACAGCAGAACAGGACTCATATTATCCTCTATTTTCTGCCTTAACAATCAATTTTATTTAAACCAAAGGCAGCTAATTAATAGTTTTGGATCTTACAGTAAATAATATCTTCTTTATGACACATAAACTGGGAAATGGAAAATTTTCTTTGATGACACATGCAATATATTTCTTGCCTATTTTTATGACACCGGGTCACAAAAACATCTAGACTATCTAAAAGGTGTTTTGCAAGCAAATGATTTTGAGAATTTCTAGGTTTCAACTATTAGCATTATGGGTTTAAATCATGATGAAAATCTGCCTCTTGGAGCTGACAATAGTGCCTAACGAAAGTGATTAAGGAATGACTAAATTTGTCATGTCAGCCTTTCCTATCTCTCTTGCAGCTGCTGAGTAATACTTTGAATGATTTCACTATTTACATCTGGACACTACTTTTAAAATTCATCACCTAATAAATCAAGCCACTCACTGTTTTTGACATAACTTAGCTTCTTTTGATAAAATCTCTGCAGACAGTGGAAAACATTCTGTTCTATTATTGCCCTCAATTAATCACATCAATACAACTTATTCAGAGATAAATTTTCATGCCTAATTATTTATATCTGTGAATTTACATTTTATTTTGGGGACTTCACTCCATAATTTATCATTTCAGTATTTGTGGAGAAAATATATTCATAAAATTGGTTTTGGAAAATCTTAGATCTTCTCTACTCTATAAATCATGTTATAACTATGTAAAAATCTAGCAAGTTGAAAAATTCAATTCTATAAAATTAGTCCTAGTGATGATTACAACAGTAAGGAGACCACCTCCAGGAAACACAGTGGAAAGAAAGAAAAAAAATGAAGGTACAAAGAATATATATACAACCAATTTCAATTGCAGGGCAACAAATTCAACAATGTCTTCAGTTTTAGGGTGAGGATTTCATTCTGTACATCTGGCAATTACCCAAAATAACACCAGTTTAAAGGTAGCCCTGAGATCTTTTGGGTTGAATTAACCTATTTATCACATAATAGGTTGTCAAAAGTCAATTTTGTCTGTAATACTTAACTTTGTTGATTTACCACCAGGATCAAATACATCATAGGGAACACCACAGATGTTTTTGACAAAAACATGTTCTTTCACCCACACATAGTTTGCTTTTTCAAACATTGAATTAGGGTTTCTTTCTTTGTAGACACAGTGGTTCTTTTTTGAAGCAACCTTAAATAGTCACTTTTATCCATTTATAGATGTGTGTGCTTTGGAGGTCAAGCATGTGCTGTTGTTTCTTACCACAAATGTTTTCCTTCATTTTCAATGGTCAAAAGTCACAGGCGGGTTTGACCCCACCCACAGACAGCTCTGTTCAGTATCTGGAGAACCCAAGGTTGGCTAGAGATCACTGAAATACAGATGCTTACTTCACAAAACAAATAAAAAGGTATCCTAACACAGACCAATGGAATTTGACATTGAAATAAAACAAACAAACAAAACCACTAACTATATGGAATGTGTATGTATTTAAATGTAAAGAATACCCATCTTCATTAATACAGACTACTACTGCAAACAGACATACTAAGATATTCTTGATAAACACTTGATTTTATTATGTAATAGCAACTGAATTAACAGTGTTACATTTCCCTCTACCTCGTAGCGTCAGGTTTTAATTTAAACACATTTAAATTTAGGAACAAAGCTATCGCGTTTTTATATTAGTTACTTTTTCAAGGCAAAGAAAGTCATAGTCTCAGAAAAGGAAAAGACTTTGTGAACTGACAGTGGTCCCAAAGTTTGTTTGGCAATGTGTTACCCTACCAAAAAGAAACAGGGAAGCAAAGAGTAAAGTTTTTCTAACCCTGTGAACAAAACAGTAAACTACCTTTGATAGGACTGGTTAGACAAATAAAAATCTTAACCAATCACCCCAAAGAAAAGAGAATATGAAACCATCCTACTGGCCACTGAACACAATATGAGCAACTGAACACAACTGTGCTTGCAACCCACTGAGGGCATCAGAACTCTTACCCTCCTCATTGTGTCTCAGACAGTACAAACGGCAGTAATGACTATAGCTCTCTGGTCTCCTGCTCAAAACATGCTTAAATCTTCCAGCTGCCACTTCTGCCAAAATGCCCACAGAACTGAAGAGGCTAATAAGGCAGATATGTGGCCCTAAACTCAAACAGTATTAAAAAAAAAATGTGTAAATAAGTTTTCTCTCTTGCAAACTTCTGGTAAGATGCTAAGTAAAATCAACATACTTTAAAAAGACAAAATGCAGAATTCCAAAGTGAAAAGTAAAAGAGTTCAACTTCTTTCTATGCAGAGGGGCACACAATATCACCAATTAATCTTAAACCAAGTATCATTTTAAATTCTACCTTTCTGATATCAAAATATAGTACCATACCCAAAGCTTTGGGTAAGGTTACCCAACAATATAAAGTAACATCAAAGTGAAGTAAGTTGCTCAGTCATGTCCGACTCTTTGCGATCCCATGGACTATACAGTCCATGGAATTCTCCAGGTCAGAATACTGGAGTGGGTCTTCACCAGAGCTAAAGAATTTGCCTGCAATGCGGGAAACCCCGGTTTGATTCCTGGGTCGGGAAGATCCCTTGGAGAAGGGAACAGCTACCCACTCCAGTATTCTGGCCTGGAGAATTCCATGGACTGTATAGTCCATGGGGTCATAAAGAGTTGGACATGACTGAGCAACTTTCACTTTCAAAGTGAAGTAAGACTGTAATTTATTCCTCTTGGCTCAGATCACATTCTCATGTTTGTTACTGTGGCTGAATACTACCAAAAGCTTTGTTATCTGTTTTCTATATTTTGATGTTGGATAAATGCAATTTATAGTTAAAATAGCCTGAGACCAACAATGAACTTACATTACACATCTTAATAACATCAAAGAACTAGACTGTAATGAAGATCCTAAGTGGAGTTTACAAAGGCTACATGAAAAAAATTAAAATAAGAAGCACAAATGAAGTATTAATGTAAAGCTAAAAAGAGGAAGCATTTGAGAGCAATCATCACAATAGAAAAAGAATACTCCCCCAATGAATATACTGCAGTAAATTACAAAAAGCTCTCCAATCTGTTGTGCAATTCCCCCTTTATGCTACGTGTCCTTGTGTAGCATCTTTTCACTATCCTAGAGAGCTTTGCTTTATTGTATAGAACTTACAGAAATGAACTATTGATGCTTCTCTCTAGTGCCCCCATTTTACCTTTTAAGTGACTCCTCTTCGTCCCTTGATCAGACGTTTTCTAATCACCTAACTCTTAATTAAGTGCAATGGTCTTCTGAATCACTCAACCACAGTTCAATGATTTTTCAAAGTCACTTAATATTTACCCATGAAAAATATGCAAAGTAGCTTTACATAAAGACAAGAGAATTCTAGTGATATACACATCAAATTTTCCTGTCCTCACATATAACTTTGTATAGTCACACACTAGCAGACAAGGTATCTATCTACCTTGATAAATCTGCACCTTGAATTTGTAACCAGGCATTTCCTGGGCAACCAGTCTTTCAGGGAGTGTTCAAATATTTGTAGTGGGCCAGTTTGAGCTGCACATATTTTAGTCCTTATTCATGCATTCCTCGTTTACAAGTTGTGAACCTGGTAAATTTCCCATTTTGAGACTATTGCTCCTTCTTTTCTGTAGGTGGTCCTTGAATTACCCTCTTAACTGTGGAATATGAGTCACACTGATTGTCAAATATATATATATATATTTTTTTTCCCCCTTTTGAAATTATTTAATTATTTCCTAGGCCAATCTGCTTTTGTGTCCAATTCCCAATTTGACAAATGATTCAATAAATCTTTCAATCAAAAGTTCTTCTCTGATACAAATGAACTTATTTATAAAACAGAAACAGATTTTTAGACACAGAAAACAAAGTTACGATTTCAAAGGGGAATGGGGCAAGGAATTTAGGATTTTGGATTAGGAGTTTGGGATTAGCAGATATACAGCACTATATATAAAACAGATAAACAAGGACCTACTGTATAGCACAAGGCACTGTATTCAGCATCTTATAATAACCTATAACAGAAAAGATTCTGAATATATATATATATCTGAATCACTTTGCCATACACCTGAAAATAACACAACATTGCAAATAAACTGGGAGAGGGATATGGCAACCCACTCCAGTATTCTTGCCTGGAGAATCCCATGGACGGAGGAGCCTGGTGGGCTGTTGTCCATAGGGTCACACAGAGTCAGACACGACTGAAGTGACTTAGCATGTATGCATGCACTGGAGAAGGAAATGGAAACCCACTCCTGTATTCTTGCCTGGAGAATCCCAGGGACAGAGGAGACTGGTGGGCTGCCCTCTATGGGGTCGCACAGAGTTGGACACGACTGAAGCAACTTAGCAGCAGCAGCAGCAAATAAACCATACTTCAAAAAAAATTGTTCTGTACTCCAAAGTTAAAAAAAAAAAAATTCTGCTGAGAGATACTGAGGTGGAGCTCTAGCTTCACAAAAACAGAGAGGCAGTAGAACGCAGTGGTTAAGAGCACAGATTCTGCAGCTAGACAAGTTTAAATCCCAGCTCTTATTAAATGTATGACCTTGGGCAAATTATTTAACCTCTCTTTGTCTCACTTTTCTCATTTATACATGGGGATAATATTATCTACCTCTAGGGTTATTTTGCAGGCACAGTGAGTTAATGTATTTAGAGCTTTAAAATAGCAGCCAACATATAGTAAACATTTTATCAGTGTTTGCTGTTGTGCTTAGTTGCTCAGTCGTGTCCAACTCTTTATGACCCCATAGACTATAGCCCGCCAGGCTCTCCTGTCCATGGGGATTCTCCAGGCAAGAATACTGGAGTGGGTTGCCATGATCTCCTCCATCGAATCTTCCCAACCCAGGGATTGAACCCAGGTCTCCTGCATTGCAGGCCTAGCCACCTATATACCTTGGGCAACTTTCTTGACCTCTCTTAAACTTTCATTTTCTCAGTGACAAAAAGGGAATTATTGTGTTAACTAAGTAACACATTTTCTCCATAGAATTTACCACTTATCTATTTATTTGTTTACAATCTCTATCCCTCCAAACTTTGTCAGTTTTGTTCACTGCTATATTATCAATGCCTGTTATGTTTCCATTACATAACATGTGCCTAAAAATATTTCTGGAGTTAAATAAATACCAATCCTGTTGAACAGAGATCTCAACTGTATGAATCAGTGTAGAAGGATGAGGATTCCTTTAAATTTCTTCCTCCTACATCCAATCAATCTAGGAAAGTGAAAGTGAAAGTTGCACAGTCACGTCCAACTCTTTGCGACCCATGGACTATACAGTCCGTGGAATTCTCCAGGCCAGAATACTGGAGTGGGTAGTCGCTCCCTCCTCCAGGGGATCTTCCCGACCCAGAGATCTATCTCTTACATCTCCTACATTGGCAGGCAGATTCTTTACCACTAGTGTCACCTGGGAAATCTCTATTAATATCATGTCTTTTAGCAATTTACAGTTACCAGAATACTTCTCTATACATTAATAACTCTGCCAATTCTCACAACAGTTAATGTGAAGCTGGAGGTACGACTGTATGTATGTGTGTGTGTGTGTATGTGTGATTATCTGTTTACAGAAAAGGCTCAAAAGGTTAAATGATTTGTCTAGGATCACATGCCAAACAGACAGCAGAGACAGACTTTGAAGCTATGTTTTTGAGTATTTGCCACCTCCTTTCTTTAAAATAATTTTCCCTTGACTTAAGCTTCAAATTAGTAAATTTTTCTTAAAAACAGCTTGAACAAGCAGCTAATTAAGGTTAAATAAGCACATTACAATTTGCAACTTTTTCTACTTTCACAACTCCATGTGATGGGAACATACACTGCTAGGTCCACTTAAATTTAATGTCTCCTAGACTACTTTCCCACTGACTTTTTTTTGCTCTTAGTAAATGAGAAAATAGGTAAAAGGGAGGAGTGGGGAGGAATTACATATTCTAGCATCAGTTTCTATGGATTCACTTAAATAGAGAAAGTTATTGGTATGATGAAATACATGGTAGGACATGACACTCTGTAGGGGAAAATATGCCTTGCATCATTTGGGATTAAGCCATTTTGTACCTTGCATTTAATTTAAAAGAAAGGACAAAATATGAAGTAAGTGTATCACTTACAGGAGAAAGAAAATGCACATAGTCCCCAATAACTCACTTTATGCCTGAATCAATCTACCAAAGATGCTACAGAAGTCTACACCTCTAAGAGAAAAGTTTCATCAGATTCCATTTTATCAGTGGTACTTAAATTAGCTAATTAGTATTATCTAGTACTAATTCCTTATCTAAGAACTAATTTCTTATTGATAGTTCTTGCTGCTAAGTCGCTTCAGTCGTGTCCGACTCTGTGCGACCCCATAGACGGCAGCCCACCAGGCTCTGCCGTCCCTGGGATTCTCCAGGCAAGAACACTGGAGTGGGTTGCCATTTCCTTCTCCAGTGCATGAAAGGGAAAAGTGAAAGTGAAGTCGCTCAGTCGTGTCCGACTCTTAGCAACCCCACGGACTGTAGCCTACCAGGTTCCTCCGTCCGTGGGATTTTCCAGGCAAGAGTACTGGAGTGGGGTGCCATTGCCTTCTTAGCTGTGACTAAATCCTGTTCTCCTATCTCATCTCTAATTCAGATAAAAATAATTTCTAGTACAAATGCTAAAGTTAAGCTCATTAAAGATTCAGGTCTTTAGGATAAATATTACTGTTTCTATTTGTCATATATTCCACTTATGCTCTTTCTCAACATTTTCATACAACTACCCAAAACGGTTATGTAAAGGAATTGGGATGTTTACTGAAAATAATATTTGCTTCTTTCTTTTTAAATTTTTTATTAGGCCTTATAGTATCAAAATGGAATTTGATAGAGAAATATTAGGTGACGTGAACTTGTGACCTGATAGAAAAAATAAGGCAAAAAGACCTTTATGTAGTATTCTGAGTAACATAAGATCTAAAATACATACCTATAGATTTTAATAACCTGGTGATTATGCATACAAATTTAGTACCCTTTAAATTTGTGACCAAGTGGAATTTTGGGTTAAATTTGAGATGTAATAAAATTTGGAACATACATATTTACTATTAAAATAATCTCCTTTTTACTGACTTTTACTGGCTTACAGAACAATCAGACTTTTGATAAATCTGTTTCTACCTACTAAAATCAAAAATGCAAACAGAACATTGGGATAAGTAAAACTTCATTACCAAATGTTAGTAAGTGGTAGAATTTGGGGAACAGGAACTAAAACAAGGGGCAAAATAATTGAAGCAGCTTCTTCATAGCTGTTCAAGCCATACAAAGTCATGGGGGGAAACGCAGGCCTCCATGGTATCAGCAAGATCTAATAAAACTGCTTTAGCATAATACTAATGTATATATATATAGCATGCTGCAAGTTGAGATCAGTAAAAGCAGACACTGTGACAGGGTTTAGGGTATAAGATATTTGCTAGGAAACAATACCTGCAAATGGGAAGGAGGAAGACACAAGATTGGACAGAGGAAGAAGTTGAACTATGATATGGGTGGAACAAAATTCCATCCAGCTCAACAGGAAGCTCTGGAGTAAGTATCTAGCTTCAGGCCTAAAACCCCAACCTTCACATCCCATGTCCTTCACTCAGATAGGAGAGCCCTGGGAAGGAAATGACCTGGGCTAAGCAGCTCTCAGTACCTGAGGCAAAGGTGAAAGTGCTGACAGATGGAGGCTGTCTGCTTCTTGGACTCTTGAGGTTGGGCATCTCCACTGAAGAGAAGTCTGAATAGTTTGTGCCTCTCCATGTCTACCATAATGATACCAGTCTGTGGTATTAGAGTAAGTGTGGATAATTAGAAGGGAAGGGGGCTAGTGTGGTTACTATTAACCTGAAGATAAATAAAAATAAGACTCTTTTATATTATTGCAAATCTATCGAATAGCACAGACGATATACTAGCAGTCAGAATGAAATTATAGACTAAAGAGAAAAACTAATTGTTGACTATTTCAGTGTCTTAAGCTAGATTCTATTCAGATTTCTAAATTTTTCTTCTTTCCTGAAGTCTACAAAAGCAGCACAATGAGTCAGGGGCCTATTTATTTTTGACTGTAGATTAATTTAAATTATTTTTAACTTTGAAAAAAATCTTTGGAGTTGAGCTCCCTTTTTAATTCTTCGATTAATGCCAAATTCTCAGCAAAATTACAAAAGAGATTTTAACTCGTGATCCCAAACTAATGATATTAACTAAATAACACCCGGTACCTTTAGCCCAAGAATCAATGATTCAAAGGTTTGATTGCTTTGCTATGTAGTGTTTTTGCCGTTATCATTTTTGTCTTATATGCTGGCAAACTAGCTCTCAAAGGAGGAAAAAGGGGTGATTTAGAGCATTTGCCAATTTCCACAGTGTATTTACACCATGAATGATTTCAACCTACCAACATATAACATCACCAAAGAAGGAACTAGAGAAAGATGCACACAACTGGCATTTGGGCAGCAGCATGAGTTGGCTCCAGCACGCCACGATTACGACTATTCCTTTCTTTTCTTCTTGTTCTTAGATTTTGTGAGAACCACACTCCCTGTCATTTGACAATGAATTTATCATTTTTAACATACAAAAGCTTTAAACATAAAACAGAATTGTTTCAGTAGCTGATCCTCTAAATCCACATATTATATCAAATTTCTTTACATTATTTGCCATAAAAATGCCATGGCTGAATATTTGGTGTACCTTAATAGAAATAAAAAAGAAGAGCAATGAAAACTAAATCACAAAAATAAAATTAAATAACAACAAAAACACATTCAAGGTAAATTCATGGGAAAAAAGCACAAACAGAGTGAGATTATGAAGAGAAAAAAAAGCAAGACAAAGAAAAAATAAATGTTAAGTAAATTTATAGGCACTACAACTCATACCCTCCAAGGTGAAAGCTGTTCTATCATCAATAAATACTGCTCATTCTAGTCTAGTAAGAGCTCAACCATAGTGTTAATGTTTCTTAGTCTACTTTCTTTTTGACCTTTGACATATCATAATACTTGGCACTTGGTGGTACTTACTAGAAAAATGAATTTTCGACTTTCACTGTTCTCACTTGGCCTTGCCCTTAGCAAGTTTTATCGGTTGTGACCAATTAGTGGAACAAAGCTAACATTTATAAAATAGAATAGAATAAGGAATGAAGAGAGATGAGAGAGAAACGATAAAGAGAAAGAAAATGGAGAAGACAAGAGAAAATTTAAAAGCATAGAAAATAGGGTGAAAAGAGTAGAAGAAAAGAGGACCAGAGAAGAGAATGAAAAAAGAGGAAGACAAATAAGAAACTGAAAAAGAAGCTCTTATACAAAGAGCCCATGTGGTAAGACAAGAACCATTTAATGAAATTTCTGTTTCTGTTATACATACATATGTGTGTTGCACAGCATGTGTATATTGGGTAGTGATGTAAAATATACTTCCTACTGTGATAGTTTGGGGCCTCTGTGGTGGCTCAGTTTGATAGTTTGAAAAAAATGCAACTCAGTGACCTAGGCTATCCTCAAGATCCCTTCCAGCCAAACCGTCCAATTCTCCAATAGCTTTTTGTATTATATCGTTTAAAATGAAAGGTTGAATTAAAAGGAGAATTGGGTGATAAAAATATAAAAAGATTACAACTACCGATGTGTTCAGTCACTTCAGTCGTATCCGACTCTTTGTGACCCCATGGACTGTAGCCTGCCAGGCTCCTTTGTCCATGGGATTTTCCAGGCAAGAATACTGGAGTAGGTTGCCATTTCCTTCTCCAAAAACTACTGATAGAACATATAATCCTAACCTTTCAGAAGGCTGGGTGTTATCAGCCAAAGAACGGTTTAAAACCATGCTCTCTCAGCCAACATCTCAGAAAAAAAACAAAATCTTGAGAGAAGAAAAAATTCTTTCCACACATACTTTCCAGATCTAGTCTCAGGATGAACAGTGTGTCTCCCTTAAAGTGAAAAACAAAGCTTGCCAATAAATCTTGAGTAAAGTCCTCCTAAATTATAAATTAAACCATTCTCCTAGAGCCTTGACACCCCATGGATTTGGCTTCTAAAACTAACCCAAAGACAATGTTAATCCCAGCAAGATAACAACCTGCAGACTCTTCCCCCGTGGCTCCTGTGAACTGCAGCTCATCATGTGGTGTGTATTGTGTCCTCTGTGAAAAGTCTGGGCATTCATAGATATACTTGTGACTCAATAACAGAACCAGGTAACTGTTTAAGCCTCCATTTCTGAAAAGATGGGTTGTAGGACAAAGAAGAGTTGAACCTCTAGAAATTCTCAAAAAACATATTGACTGTACCTTGCTAAAAAGTACAGTATACTATCATGCTCAATTTAAGTGAAGTAAAAAATTTGTAGTCTCTTACTTGGTCCATAACTTTGTGCTTCTAATTATAGGCAATGGACCTGTAACATTTAGCCATTCAGTTTTTAATCAGTGTTTCTATACTTGCTGATAAGATGTTTTGCAAATACTCACATTTAAAAATACATGAATATTTTGTTTCCTTAGTTCCTTTATGAGTTCTCTGAGAGAAAACGTATGTCTCACATTTCCTATTTTGCCTTCATATGCCTAGCTTTCAGTCATGTTACAGAGAAGATATTCAGTAAAGGCTGTGAAATTAACTGCTCTTTTTTTTTCTTTATTGCTAATGGTGGTTTTTCCTATATAGTTGATTACTAAAATAACAAATATTAAAACAGTCCTCAAAAAAATCTCCTTTGGAAGGAATAAATTTTCAGCGTATTTTCTTGGGAGTACCAGCAAGAGCTACTATTTTATTTGGTGTGATAACTTGCAAACCACAAATGCTACAATCACATTTAAGAAATATGATAAAGTTCAAATACTTAGTCTTTGATCAGTTAACAAGGCTAATTAAAGAATAGTATTAAGTGCAAAAAAAAATCAACATTTAACAAGATTATTCAAGTGTCTCTTTCTACACTGTAAGCTTCTTTAAGGCAGAGACATTATCTTTTCACCTTGGTGTCTCTAGCTCCACTTGGCATCTCAAGTGTTAGTCCCTCAGTCGTGTGCAACTTTTTGCGACTCCATGGACTATAGCCTGCTGGGCTCCTCTGTCCATGGGATTCTCCAGGCAAGAATACTGAAGTGAGTAGCCATTCCCTTCTCCAGGGCATCTTCCTGACCCAAGGATTGAACCCGGGTCTCCTGCATTGCAGGCAGATTCTTTACCATCTGAGCCACCAGGGAAACCCCAGCTCCAGTACTAAGGCAATTAATAAATGTTTAAATAATTGAATCAAATCTACCACTTTCAAGATTTCTGGTTTTAACAGAATATAAGCAAGAATTATAGACGTTACAAAGCTTAAAAAAGAGCCAAGACAGTAAAAGCCATAGCTCTTACTATTCCTTTTTGAAGTTTCCCCAAGGAACCATAGAATTACTGACTTACAAAAACTGTAGTAAAGTTCAATAATGTTGAGTGAAGAGTTCTAGACACTTACAATATAAGGAGGTAATATTGGTAAAGGGCTTGCAATGTCGTTAGCATATAAGTACTCAATATTACCTTTTTAATAAATATAAATTATTCACTAATTTAAATATAAAAATAAAGACCAATGAAACTTTGTAGTATAAATGAATTAACAGTCCTACTTGCTCTCTGTAAGCATTTTAATTAACATCAGAGTCAATCCAAACACGTCATGAAATGACTTTTTCAAATAGGTCACTAAAGATTTCTTTTTCACTTATAAAAAGTATACTGCTTATTTCATTAACATTACCAACTTGAATCCAGCAGGAATTGAACAAACAATTCATCAACTATTATATCTCCAAATTGGATAGCCTTAACCTCAGTCAGAAGATCAATGACGGGAGAATTCAACAAGCCAACACCTAAATTCCATCATTCTATTTAATTCATGGAGTCAGAAGCTAAGTATTTTGGTAAAACTTGTTTCAGATATGTTTTTAAAAATACTTGCTTCAGTAAGTGATGAGTATACAAAGGAAAAAAGAATAATTTTGATTGCCTCCCTTGTCCATTAAAATGACTTCAGATTTCAACTATTCAATTCGACAATATTCACTGAACATCCACCACAAGGCACCAAGTTGTGCACATTAGGAATATAAAATGAATGTGACCTCTGTCTTCAAAGATTCTATGATTTCATAGGAGGGGTAAGACATGCACAAATAGCTAAAATATGGTGGATGTAGAAAGTACTGTAAGAAAAGCAAAGGGTGGTGTAAGCTTAGAAGAGAAAAAGATGACTTTGGCTGAGGTAGAGGTTGGGGTGGTAATAATCAGTGAAGTTTTCATGGAACAAGGCCTTAATGGAATTTTAGGCTTTTAAATGCAAAGATGAACGTGAGTAGAAAAATTTTTGAATAGAAAAAACAGTATGACAATTGACTTGAAGATGGGAAAGCACAAGTAATAAGACAAGTTTGATTAATTAGCTAGCAAAAAGTAAAGCTAGAAATTAGCATAGGAATCATATTGTAGAGAACCATGAAATTCAGGCTAAGAACTTTGAAGTTTAAAATCTACCCACACATTGACTCTCCAAAATGTACATTTCTAGTCCTTATCTCTCTATTGAATTCCAGACTTGTATGTTCTACTGCCTACTCATGATCTCCAACTGAATCTCATGTAGGTATTTAAATTTAACAGGTCAACATTAAACTCACGTGTTCCCTCCTACTTCCTTCACCCCCACCCTACTCCCCAGTCCCTCAAGCTCTCTCTCAACAATAATCCCAGTGAATGGCAGAATCTTGGTAAATGGCAACTTCATTTTTCCATTTGCTTAGGTCAAAATCCTTGAAGTCACCTTTGACTTTCCTATTTTCCTTTCTCTCTAAATCTCTTTGGCTACTTTCACAAGATATCTAGAATCTACCACCTCTCCCTGTTTCTACTGCCCTGGTCCAAGTAACCAACATTTCTTGCCTAAATAACCTTCTCAGGGTCTCCCAGTTTCTACCCTTGCCCCCGCTTCAGTCTATTTTGCAACAAAATACCCAGAATGATCCTGTTAAAACCCAAATCAAGCTATGCCCTTCTTTTCAATGGCCTCCTATCCCACTTAAAGGCCAAAGTCTTTACAACGATGTAAAAGATCCTCTCTGATCTCATTTCTACTCTTCTCCCTTTTATTCACATCTTAAACTTATCCCCACACTCACTAGCCATGCTAGTCCCTAGATGTTCCTTACATATAGATGGCTTCCTTCTTCCTCCCATCTTAAGGATCTTTGCATCTGCTATTATCTCTGCCTATAAGGGTTTATTCTACATATCCACATCACCTGCTTCTGCAGTTGCTTCAGGTCTTTGTTCAAATATTACCTTCTTCATACATTCTTACTCAAATACACCATTTTAAATTGCAATACTTCTTTCCCACTCTCTTTCCCCTCTCTTCTCTATTTTCCCCCCACAGCAGTTCTTATGTTACTTTTACCATTTATGCTTGCTTACCCTCCACCCACTAGAATATAAACTCAGCAGGGCAGTGACGTTTATAGACTGCCATATCAAAAAGACTAGAAAATTGTAAGAAACCTAACAAGTGCTTTATGATAATTTTTTATAAATTAAGCATAATGAGAAGTGTGCTTTAGCATGAATACATTGGAATGAATGTGTAGAGTGGAGTGGACGGGGACAGACTGAAGGTGAGGAAACAATTTAAGACCATGTTGCTGCAGTGTGGACAAGAGCTGATGATAACTTTTGAACCGTGTTAGTAACAATGAGAATGGAAAACAGAAGACAAATATGAGACATTTGCAAATAAATTGGACTAGAAATGGCAATTCTATGATGCATGGAGGAAATGCAGGGATCAAGCATGATTTGAAGTGATGATATTTTATAAGAACAGGAAACATAAAAAGAGAGACCGACAACAAGCATAATGAAAAAATCACTAGCTCAATATCACTAGTCATTAGAGAAATGCAAATCAAAGTCACAATGAGATATAACCTCACACCTGTTAGAATGGCCATCACCAAAAAGGCAAGAGATAACAAGGGCTATGAGGATGTAGATAAAAGGGAACCCTTGCACACTGTTGATAGGAGTATAAACTAGTACAGACATCATGGAAAACAGTATGAAGGATCCCCTCCAAATTAAAAATAGAACAACCACATGATTCAGCAATTCCTCTTCAGAGAATATATTCAGAGGAAACAAAACATTAACTTAATATCTGCACTCCCATGTTCATAACAGCATTATTTACAATATTTACACTGGCATTATTTACAATAGTCAAGACAATAGCTGGAAACAACCTATGTCCATCAATGGAAGAATAGATAATGAAGCTGTGGTATACATACAATGGAATATTATTCAGTCATAAAAAATGAGGAAAGCCTCCCATTTGGAACAATATGGATGGAACTTGAGGGCATTAAGCCAAATGAAATAAGTCAGACTGAGGAAGACAAAAACTGCATGATCTCACTCCTATGTGGAATCTAAAAAAAAAAAAAAAACTTGTATAAAAAGAGATTGGATTTGTGGTTATCAGAAGTAGGAGTGAGGGCAGGGGGAATTGGAGGGAACAAAAACAACAAGAAATACGCACTAGAAAAATAGAAAAATAAGTACTAGGAATAAAATATACAACATGACTATAGTTAACACTGCTATATAATATGTATGAAAATTGTTAAGAGAGCAAATTCCAAGAGTCCTCATCACAAGGAAAACAATTTTTCTTTTTCTTTTAATGTACCTATATCAGATAATGGGTGAACTAAACTTATTGAAGTAATCATTTCACAATATATGTAAGTCAACCTATTATACTGTACACTTTGAACTTTCATAGTGATGCATAAAAATTATATGTCAATAAAACTGGGGAAAAAAGAGAAGCAGATTTACATAGAAATGATACTGATTGTTCATTTTGGATAAACACTGTATAAACAAAAAAGGGAAAGAAAATTTAATCTAATTAATTCACATCAGAAATAAGGAGCCTAAAATTTTCTTTGACACTCATTTCTGAAGATCCTACTGTTTTTCATATTCAAATATACTCCAAATCTGGAACAAAGATGGTTAGTCATTAGTTTAAGTGGTTTGGTATGTGCTGCTTCTACTAAAACACAGCTTCTTATAGAAAGCACAATACATACTTCTGGGTAGCAAGGAAAGATGCTAAGGAAAAGCACCTGGGAGGAAATGGCTTTTACTTTTTTCTTCTCTAAGTCACACAGTCACCATTGCACACTTTAAGTGAATAAACCACCCCAATCTCCTTGAGAGTTAAACCATGATAGCTGTACACAGGGCTCAGACACTTTCAGGAGTTATCTATACACTAGTAGAAATAACTATGCAGGTGGAAACTATGCTTTTTCAAGTACAACTACAATGACATAAAATTCTAATTCACTCATGAAAGCTACTTTAATAATCAAATACAATCAAAAGACTTGTCTGTCAGCTATCCATCATTACAAATAAAATCAACAGTTTTCTCACCTTTTCTGCTGTGCCTGTCATGTATGGTAGAAAGCTGCTTCTGTGGAATTATAATGTTGTATGCCTGACTTTGTGCCAGCAAAGGCACCATATTTGAGGATTTTCTGATTTTCCTATATTAAAAATTTAAAATGCAGATTTCTAATAATGTTTTTAGGGGGATATTTAAAAACAACTTTATTGTAGATATTCTGTAACCATGTCATTTTTCATTTCAGAGATCCACTTTTATGTTATTATTGAAACATAGAAGTTTGGAGTTGGGAAAAACCTTCGTTTACAGATAAGGCATTTGAGGCTCCAGAGATAAACTGACTTGCCAAAGGTCATTCAGCAAATTATTGGTGATCATCAAGAAAATCTAGGTCACTTTTTTAGTTCTCAAAGAACTCACAAGGCAAATTTGGCCAAAGGGTCTCAATATTCAACTTAGTGTTTTCATTGGATGTAAGTTCACCTCACATTTCTAAACTCTTTTTTTGTAAACAACTTGAATTATTGGTGTGTCTTATTTTAAAAACATACAAAATAGATAAATAAGGTGATTATAATTTGTGTTTAAGTACTTTCACCTTTATAAAACATTATAAAACAGTTGCCACATAAATACATTTAAATGTTTATTTATAGCTCATTACCAACTGAAAAAGATACCAAGCTTGAGAGGAAAAGTACAGAAATTTAAAGATCAGTGGTCAAAAATTAAGATAAAGGGTCAATGAGGACTCTAATACAAGCCCAAATCAGGAAATGATCCAGTTTACAAAACCTCTTTAAGAAAATATGGAAGGTCTAAGTGTAGATATATCTGTAACCTCCTATATATGCCTGTTTATCAATATGGATTTTTTTCTCCAGATACCAGAGTCCTGAAATTGAGACAAATTAATCATAGTTTGAAGCACCCACAGAAAATGTCACAATAAAGATCCCCTCCACATTTTAAGCAATTATTGTCTAAAGAAAAGGTTTACAGTGTTGCCAAGGATGGTGCTTAGTAAATAGTTTAAATTCCTTCCACTTGAGAGAAAAAGGATCCAAAGTATATTAGCCTTTCCCCTCCCCCTCTAGTGAATTAATATTCCATGATATACACCACTGCTGATGGGGGCACCTCTTTTCAATGAGCAGAGATCAGTAAATGGCTACTTCACAAAGAATAAAAATATAATTTGTAATTTAAAGTGTGTTTATTTATTTTTTTTAAGTGGTATATCCATGTTAATAAACCTTGCTTAGGGAAAAAATAAAATAGTTGCTAAGCCATGGTGAGTAATTAGCCTTTTTAGCATCCCCTTTCTTCAAGAATGCTTCCTCCTGAGCTGGTTCTTTTAAATAGCTCCAGTCCTGGCTGCCTTTGTTGGGCTTGAAAATTGTTCACATATGAGAGAAATTAAGCTCTCATTTAACAGAGACACATGCCTGTCAAGACCAGAGGAACAAAGACTAGTCCCTGGGGCCCGTTCAGCTCCCAGAGGCTGCCACTCATTCTGTTAGCAATGCTTACCCTTTATAGAATGTGTATAAAACCCAATAAATCATTTCATCTGCTGTGCTTAAAACACGAGAGCGCTGACCATTTTTCAAAGTGTTTTCTCTTATACAACTTCACAGCTAGTTAGTTAAATTAAAAAAAAAAAAAGGTCTTCAATTTTTTTTAGAATGTAGTTAAGACTTTCTTAGCCAAAAAGGTAATGAGAATGTTCCCAAACACTGTCAGCATAAATGAAGAGGCATTGTCTCCTTAGATTTCTTCCCAGATATCTTTCCTTCATTTTACAGTTAATAATTAGAACACCCATTTTATGAATTACTAGTGCATCACCCAGCTACTTTTCAACCCAGATTCAGGAGCTAGCTCTGGCAAAAATGAAATTGTTAAGGACCAGACCTTGCTCTTCTATTTAAACTCAATACATTTTGTCCCTTCTCAAACACAGAACCAACATGAATTCTTTCAGGGTGGAGATTAAAACTACTACTGAACAGCCAGCTCTTTTTACTAGGAAAGTGAAACAGCCTGTTTATAAACCGAAACAAAATACTCCCTCATACAATCTCATTTCCAAAGAAAATATGATTGTTAAGTTTTCTTAAGGAGAAAAGACAATGTTAACTTTTTCACAGAAATCTTCTCTGTATTGTCCCTCACCTCATTCTCTCACCTACTCCTCCCGCTTGGGGAAAACATGGAGTCTACGGTGAAAGACTAAAGACAAGACTTTAAAAGCTTTCCAGTTTGGAGCGACTCATCCAAAATGGGCAAAAGGCTGCAGACAAAATGAGTATCAGTCCATATTAATAAAATATACTTCACTAAAAAGTAAAATGATTGTTTAACCTGACTGTGTTGCGTGTAGAGCAAACTTACCAAAGATTTACTCTAGCAATGTTAATCTTGCCACAGAAACACTGGGAGTTCTAGGGCTGACAGCTTCAATTCCCAACATGCTATGAAACCCCAAATAAGAATCTGGTAGCACAAGGAACTTCACCCTGCTCCACAGAGGGAGAAAAAGCAGATCTGGATTTGATAAGTAAAACCAGATCTACACAATGGTTATATGGTAAAGCCCTGCAATTAATGGAGACCATAAACAGTTCAAAAAGCTGGCACGGCAGTAGTTTCTCCAGAATAGGTTTCACTCATATCCAGTTAGATATTAATCAAATGTGCAACTGGCATAAGTGCTCTGTGCAAAAACAGATAAACTGTAGATGTGCTTTAGTATAAAAGAAAAAAAGAAAGAAATAGAAGTGCATCAGATGCTTTTACATTCATATTTATGTATCATTACTGAATGATTTATCATTTTTAAAATAATAAATTATTTTCATTTTTAAACCGCAAATCACATCCTGCAGGCCTTAGCAGAGGCAAATGTCAGAATGTGGTAGTGCAACAAAATTAATTAAATAACCCTTGAAAAAATAAAACAAAGTCTATTTATAAAAAATGACATTAAGGTGAACTGCCTAATAAGAACATGGATTTGCTTAAATAAAACATTATATGGTTCTGTTTTAGATTCATCCCTAAAGCCCTGAAAGATATTAGAATTTTAGTGAGTAATTACCCTATTTACTTCAAACAAAATGGGAGGAAATCGGAAAACCATATTAAACTACCACACATCAGAAATGAAATTCTCTCATTCTTTATCTTGCAACCCAATGAATAAATTGTAGTTGGAAAGTTTATTGGGACTAGGAGATAAAACCTAACAAGCCAGAAATGAAGAAATGTCCAGAACAATAGCCACATCAACATTATGCTTCAAGCAGTAAACCCACTCCCAGGAAGCATAACCAAGAAGGCTCCCCTTCACAGCTTAATTGTTTTCAGACAGTCTAAACCACACTCAGCACCACCCCCACAGTTAGACAAAGTTCTAACTACTTAACACATCTCCTTTCAAATGAAAATGCAACACTTGGGGTGGAAACAAGAGAGACTAGGAAAAGGTGTTATGTGCTATACATGCCACTGACATAATACTTCTCTAGGATATGCTGTAATTTCCTGCAATTAATATGTTAGCAAAGCTATAAGGATTTTTTTTCCCTAAAATTATAATATTTCACTTGCAACACTAAAATTAAGTTTGTGTCACCCTTTCCATTATACAACTCTAATGCCAGGAGTTTGTCATTGGCTGCAGAAATGTGTTTGGTGTGGCCTGAAAGTGGGCATTTACAGGCCCTCTTCCTAAATGTGTTTCTCTAAAAATCCCCCTTAGCCATTATTTCATGTGGCAGGAATTACAAGCCATCACAAAACTCCACAAAGGAAACATGAATTTGACCTCATAATTCAAAACCTTTCAATGGCTTAAAATGCAAACATTCCTAAGTGGACATGGCTTATGCTGTGGCCAAACTTGACATTTGCCTGAAAGCTTTGCAGCAGAGACTACCTACTGCTCTCCATGTTCCAAGAACCAGAGTTAATTTCCATTATCTAGAATCACAGGAGGTCAGAGTCACAAAGAATTTTAGGAATAATTTTGTACAATGATCCTTATTCCTAAATGTATGGAAAATGAGAATCGATGTAGAAGAGTAGTTTGCCAGAGGTACTGTCATTACAAGCAGACCAAAGACTAGGGGCAGGCATCTTGAGGCCAAGCCTATGCTTCTTTCTGCCATTCTGTCCTTCCCTAATCCTATTCTGTTTCTCAGCAGAGACTGTGTCTTCAACAGAAGGGAGAAGAAAAAGTTTTGATGAGAGTAGATCAATAATTATCTCTACATCTTCTCTTTCCCTAGACTTGAAATCGTGGCCTTTCTGAGCTACAGGAAACAAACAAATCTATGGAATTAATTCAGTGACATAGGCAAAGTTGGCAAAATTAGTAAGCGATGGAGCAGGCATAGAGGCAAAGACAGTAAAATAGCCTGAAAGTACTGGAAAGATCTATATCTGCGTATTTTTGTCAGCTATCTAGATACCTGGTTGTTTTTTTGATTAACTGAGCACTCTATGAAAGAAACCAGAAATGTTATAACAGTTAGGTTGTAAGATTTGACTATCAATTTGGTGAACACAATCTATTGAGGTGATCACAAAGGATCGATACCTACTCCTTTTCTGTTACCTGTATTTTTAAAGTAAAATAATAATAAAGTTAATTATAAAAGCAATGTATCCTTTCACAATCTTTTTTAAAATGCCTATTTTTATGTAGCCAAGATTGTACTGTATTTAGATTATTATGTTCTAGGGTTTTTTCTGCCATCTAATGTTATGCTGAAAGCATTATCCTAAATCATTAAAAATTACTTGTCAGTATCATTATTGACAGTCTATAACAGCTGATCACATGAACATACCATAATAAATTTAATAATTTTCCTAATACTGAAAACAAGGGTCTTTCAAAGTACATTTACATTTTTAAACTAATTTTCTTATACAAAAGCAACGTGTTAGAAAAAAATTAAACTAATCTAAAACAATAAAATAGTTTATAATTCTGCTACACAGTCATTTGCCTTTGTAATCTTAATGACTTGAGGTATACTGTATATTACCACTCTGGCTTTCCATAGTCAGGGCCCAATTTTATTGAGAATGAAAGATACTGTATTAATATGGGGGCTGTGGACCTAAACATAGGGTATGGAACCCAACTTAAAATGGAATCCGTGAAAGGGCCCTGTCAGAGACTGTGCATGTGACAATACACAATAGAATGAAATCAGATAATCTTAACATAAAAACAGCTGTTGTGTGGAGGCCAATTTCAAAAGCACAACTTCATTTTCCTTTGCCCAGGTGTCCACCCTTCCATTACACATATTCCAGCCACAAGCTGGAAGTCCTCCAGGAGTGGACTATATGTTTGCTCTATCACTGACCTGGTCTAACTGATCGTCTAAGACTATCCTCAGCTAGAACCCAACATTTCACTTCTGCATGCTCCTCTCTACTTTTCCAAAGACAAATATCAGGTCATCTAACAGTTTCTCCTCTCCACCTAACCTTCAAACATAAAATTTAGAAATTTGAGTCTGCACAAAGCATTGCAAAAAATTGCATAGAATACAGTGGAGAGGAAACTTGGAATTAGGTTTTCTTTTCCTTGAACCTTTTACTCATCACTAGGAAGGCAATAGCTTCCAACTCATGTGCACTTTCTTCCTCTCCATCACCTTCCGCATCTAAGCTCATTCTTCTACCACTACAATCATGTTGAGTCCTTCAAACTCCAGCCTCAAGATACTAAGCTGCTTACCTAGAAGCTATCATAACCAGACCACCTTACCTGTTTCCTGAGAAACCTGTGTGTGGGTCAAGAAGCAACAGTTTGAATTGGACATGGAAAAACTGACTGGTTCAAAATTGGGAAAGGAGTAAGACAAGGCTGTATATTGTCACCCTGCTTATTTAAGTTCTATGCAGAGTAGATCATGTGAAATGCCACGGTTGGATGACTCACAAGCTGGAATCAAAATTGCCAAGAGAAATACCAACAACCTCAGATATGCAGAGGAGAAGGCAATGGCAGCCCACTCCAGTACTCTTGCCTGGAAAATCCCATGGACGGAGGAGCCTGGTAGGCTGCAATCCATGGGGTAGCGAAGAGTCAGACATGACTGAGCGACTTCACTTTCACTTTTCACTCTCATGCATTGGAGAAGGAAATGGTAACCCACTCCAGTGTTCTTGCCTGGAGAATCCCAGGTACGGAGGAGCCTGGTAGGCTGCCATCTATGGGGTCGCACAGAATCGGACACGACTGAAGCGACTTAGCAGCAGCAGCAGCAGCAGATATGCAGATGATATCACTCCAATGGCCGAAAGTGAAGAGGAACTAAAGAGCTCTTGATGAGGGTAAAAGAGAAGAGTAGAAGAGCTGACTTGTAACTCAACATTAAAAAAACTAAGATCATGACATCTGATCCCATCACTTCATGGCAAATAGAAGAAGAAAAAGAGAAAGCAGTGAAAGATTTTATTTTGGAGGGCTCCAAAATCACTGTGGACGGTAACTGCATCCACAAAATTAAAAGATGCTCGCTCCTTGGAAAGAAAGCTATGACAAACCTAGACAGCATATTTAAAAAAAAACCAGACATGTCACTTTGCCAGTAAAGATCCTTATAGTCAAAGCTAGTTTTTTTTCTAATAGTCATGTATGGATTTGCGAGTTGGACCATAAAGAAGGCTGAGCACTAAAGAATTGATGCTTTCGAACTGTGGTGCTGGAGAAGACTCCAAGAGAGTCCCTTGGTTGCAAGCAGATCAAACTAGTCAATCCTAAAGAAAATCAACACTGAATATTCATTGGAAAGACTGATGCTCAAGCTCCAATAGTTTAGCCACCTGATGTGAAGAGCTGACTCACTGGAAAAGACCCTGATGCTGGGAAAGACTGAAGACAAATGGAAAAAGAGGAGGCAGAGGATGAGATGGTTAGAGAGCATCACTGACTCGATGGACATAGTTTGAGCAAAATACAAGAGATAGTGGAGGACAGAGGAGCCTGGAGTGCGGCAGTCTAAAGGGTCATAGAGAGTCAGACACTACTGAGTGACTGAATAACAACATCATAATGTTCACAATTTTCAGTGAAATGCAAGTCTGGAGGAAGAAGAGACTGACAGCCACAGCGGGGGAAAGCATCCTTTAGAGCGAACAAATACCTGAATCAGCAGCTAGAGATCCTCTTCTCCCAAAAGTTTCAGTCCTCTCATTGCCTCCTTAGACACCATTCAGTGACATTAATCCTTAAGTGCCCTGTATTTAACTATATATAAATTAACAAAAGACTTTTGCCACATCCAGCTTTAAAAATGCCAAACTAAGACTTACATCTTTTATTAAATAACAATACAAAAGTTAACGCTTTTCTGTTTGGGAAACTGGTTCTTGACATCATCACAACTTTTGAAAGGGAACAAAAGTTATTAGAGAATCAAAAGTAAAATCAGTTTTCTTGGGGTTTTCCCCTCTTTCCCTATCAATAATACAACTAAAGGATGTATAAGGAAGAGCCAACATTTGAGAGCCTGGGAAGTGAATGATTTCCAGCATTGGAACAAGCATGGCCTATTAAAGTTTTTTAAGACAGTATGTTCACTTTGTCAACATATTCAAGCAGCAGAGTCAGCCTAGCTGAGAGCTCTTTCCAGCTGCACTAATTTCAGCCACTGTAGAAACTCATCTGTAGACATTTTAAGATAAAAATCTTCCACTGAAGTGTATATTTAACAAAAGTCATGGCTATGACCTGACTGGGGATGAACTTTACTCTTTATTCTGATTGGTGAATTCCCTAACTTTCATTGTTTAATACTACAACTTTAACATTTTCTTAATGGACTGGGTGGTAGCTAAAATGGATTCAGTGTCTCACACTGAGACATTACACCTTTTGCATCGTTTATTTTCTTTTATTTTGAACAAGTAAAAGTATCTGACTCTAACATTAATAACTTTGAGTGGGAGTTACCTTATGTGAATTAAAAATGGTTATGTCAGTATATCCTTTAAAATTTAAAAGATATTTCTCTGTGCTATATCAAGTGTCACACAGTATATCAATTTTTATTTCCCATCTCTCAAGTCTGGTATGCATACTGTTTAACTTCTTAAATTCTAAGTACAGACATAATTCACAAAAGCTGGGCAAATGCTTGACTTACAGGAGATGGCATACATAAAGATTTATATGAACAACTTTATTTTAAACAAGCAGGACTTTTGCATTTTGTGCTGCTACATCACTAACTTCATCTGTGTATTAAAAAAAAAAAGCTATAAAATAAATTGGAAAGGTTCATTTACTATCCCACAAGCACTACTGATCTAATAGAAAAGCCCGTTTTAGTGTGAAAAGTAAGAATTTGACCCTAATTTCTAGAATAAAATGCCAAATTCCTTTTTAGACACTCTCCAGGCAGCTCTACCTAATTCTTGGTCAACCATTTCTGAGTACCTGATAAACCTTACTCTCCTCTTACTGACAATTAAAATAATTCTCATTCAGCAGTCAGAGAAAATTTTTGTCCTTTCTTATGCTTGAGACTGCCCTGGTGATACCAACTGATTACAGTGCTTGCACATTGATTCTCCTATATTCACATTACTAATTTGTGGGTTCTAAATATGCATATGTGTGTAGATATAAACATGCTAAACCTGTAGTCACAAAATATGTATATGTGTGTTTCATTGTTAGGGACTCTGAAATTATTCCTATAGTTCATACAACAATAATGATAGTTATTAGATAAATAAAAATAAATAGATAAAATGCATTGAGCACTTAGTAGTTTTTGTTTTTTTTTAATGATGATCTCTAATCCCACAGCTAGTAAGGTACTATCATTATTCATCTTTTTAGGAATTAAGAAACACAGGCTCAGAGACATGAAGTAACTTTTGTTATAGCTAGTAAGTAGCAAAATATGTCACAGAGCTAATAAGTAGTAGAACCGGAATTTAAATCTTGATTTATTTGTCCCTGATACTTGTGCTGGTTCTAGATTACACTCACTCTGAAACAATGCATTTTATTCTTTCTACCTTCTATTTTTATGTATAAATCCAGCTTAAAAGTAGATTCAGATTCATACATTCCTCATATATATCAAATTAGCCAATTTCACAGAAAAAATAATTTTAAACCTCTGTCACTCACTGCTCACTTTCAACAGTGCAGAAGACTGCTATAAAAACAAGTACTAACATTAATGGTGACTGAGCCTCAGTATAGAGACCTATCACTTTTAAGCCCCTAGAAAGTATTGGGTCAGCCAAACATGCATTTGGATCCATAGAATTTTTTGGCCAACTTAATTGTATCATTAACTAAGAAGTTTATATGTAAATTCCAAAATAATTGGGCTTCCCAGGTGGTGCTAGTGGTAAAGAAGTGAAGTGAAGTGAAAGTTGCTCAGTTGTCCATGGACTATACAGTCCACGGAATTCTCTAGGCCAGAATACTGGAGTGGGTAGCCTTTCCCTTCTCCAGGGTATCTTCCCAACCCAGGGATCAAACCCAAGTCTCCCACACTGCAGACAGATTCTTTACCAGCTGAGCCACACACCTGCCTGCTAATGCAAGAGACTTAAGAGATTCGGGTTTGATCCCTGGGTTGGGAAGATACCCTGGAGGAGGGCATGGCAACCCATTCCAGTGTTCTTGCCTGGAGAATTTCATGAACAGAGAAGCCTGGCAGGCTACAGTCCATAGCACTGCACAGAATTGGACATGACTGAAGCACCTTAGCATGCACGCACCAAAAGAATCACTCAGCCATAAATATATTTCATACCATGTTACAAAAAGATTCCAATTTTGTTCTTTTTATCTCTTTCTTTGTGAGGATGAAGCCAAAGTTGTACTAATTTTGAGATATAAACTAATTCTAACGGCCAATCTTTTTTTTTTTTCCTATTTAAGGATAAAGAGAGTGTAATGAGATTTTTAGATGTTAGGTATTATTATCCACATTTTACAAACTGGGAAACTAAGTGCACTAAGATTTTCATATCACAAAAAGGGCAAATTGAGATACAACCTGGAATGTTGGAAATAGTACTAGTCTAGAAGTCAAAGACAGTTGGCTTCCACTCATGGCTCTGACAACATGTAGCTTTTTAAGCCTGGATGAGCTGTTGTCTATGCTTCAGCTTCCTTGTATAAAGTAAAGGATTTGCACTAGAGAAAGAGTTCCAAAGAAATTTCAAACAAAAACAGAAGTGGGAACTTACATGTATTTGGGAACTTTTTATTCTACCAACTAAAATTACTGGAAAACAAAGAAATGAAGCACACACCATCCATTATCACCTATGCTTCATAAAAGGAAAGAGCATTTTAATTCCAAAAAAAAGTAGAAAAAACATAAACTTAGGATTATTTTTATGTATAGCTTAACAATAAACTCACTACATTGTTGTACAGTAGGAATAGGTACCCACCCTTCCCCTGATCAGTGAGTGAGAGCCATGGGGACCACTAGAGGATGTGTCCAAGTCTAACATTTGGTGAAAGCAGAAGAATGGAAACAGAACATCTAACATCTCTCAGTGTAGTGCTCCTGCAATATTGTCTTAAAATTCCATCATTAAAGAACTATCTTTATAACCTTTGCCATATCCAAGTACCCAATTATTACTTACTTATAGTTTTATTTAAATTGACTTTTTTTTTGCTTAAATACATTTATTTCAAAACACTATAGGAAATTCAATAGAAAATCACTTGTCATAAGTAAATGATAATGTAACAATACAAAGAAAAGTTTTACTTTATTTTAATTCTAAGCACTATCTTCCGCCAAAGCTCTGAGACTAAGATGATCTCTCTCACCTACAAAGAGAGAGATTAGCACAACCTAAAAAGGGTTTAAAGTGTACTAACACTAAACTGAGCCCTCAATGTAATCAGAGAGATCAAGGGAAAAAGAGAAAAGAGCTGCTTTTTCCCTGGGGAACTGATTCAGTGTTATATAATGTCATATGCTGGCACCACCTGTATCATCCGCCCACTGGGTTCCATACCCTTCTGCCCCTTAAGAGGTAATGCTCTCTCCCACTCTCCTTTAATCCCAGAAAGAAGCAGAGGCTTTGGCTTCCTTGAATTTTCCCTGATTTGAGAAGGAGCTGGGGAGTAAAGTCTGAGAGATAAGCACAAGTAGATAAGATGCAAAAGGGAGAGTCACCTAGAGAGAGTCCAGGAAACTAAAGGCTAGTGCATGAACAGCATTGAGATTCACCATCAGGCTCTGGTCAGCTGAATGAGATCTTCAGCATAAGAAAATAGGTGGCAAGCTGATTAATAATTCTATATAGCAGCTAAAAGGATCTGGTTTGGTATAACTTCTTTTTATTTTTAGATCCACTCCAACTTTAACCATCTAGCATGATTAACTCATGCAGAGTTTCTAATCCACCATAAGAATTTATATTTTTATCTAAGGCCATTGTTATTCATGAATTATAGCAGCTTTACCTATTCTTTATAATTCAGAAACTTCATTATTAAAATGTTAGAAGCAGGCTATAGAGCATCTATCATTACTTAAAAAGTTAATTTGATTACATAAAAGAAATAATTAGATTTGCATTTTTATCTTGGATTTAAACTTTCAAAGATCACAGCAGCCTGCCCATGGGCAATTAAAAACAGCATACAGCAGAGAAATAGAGGAGAGAGGGTCTGTTTTTCCTGGCTAATTCATGATTGAAGATAGAATTACAAAATATTTTAAGGGTTTGCTGAAACTGGGGGCTAGTCCTAGACTTCTAAGCTTTGTTTAGAACTCTCATTTCATTGCAAGAGAGTATCAGATACACATACAATGCTAATAGAAGTATCGAATTGCTTTCAATGGGTTTATTTAGTCCTGTTCAGAGGCTGTTGAAAGGAGATCCCTTACCTGATCAATAACACCCTAAAAAGGACTATTTGCTAGAGCCAAAACAGGAGCAGTGTAATTGCTTTTTGTTTATCAATGCTAAATACAATTAACAAAGAGATACAACATATACAACATAAAACAGAGGAACTACTTGAGACTGCAAGTTTCCTTACTTTCCTCAGTCTTTCTGTTGTCTGTTCAGCCAATTCCAAAAGACAATAAATGCAAGGTCCAGCTCTTAAAATTAGAGGTCAATTAGATACTAAATGATGAAGCATGTCTTCAAATATATATCTATTATTATTATCCTGGCAAAAAATTAATTAACCAGGTCATGCAGGCCACGAAGGCTAATGTACAAAGTAATTATTTTTGATCTTTAGACAACTACTTCACATAAAAAGGTAGTCCTTATTCTGCTCAGCAGATACCTGAAATGCCTGTAGTTAATCATATTGAAGGAAACAAGAGGCAAGGTTTATCTCCTTAAAAGGTGAGAGTACATCTCAAGTTATTCTGTTTAATGGTTTAAGAACAATCACCTCTCTATTCATAATATTAATACGCCTACCAGTTATGTGGGAAGAAAGGAGAACACACATGTAATGGCACTCCACCACGTGACAAACACATAGACGCACAGAATATTCAAACAGCAGAGATGAATATATTATAATCAAAATAGAAAACACTATGTATGAAAAATACTCACATGCTCCTAAAGAATAGAGTGATGCTTCAGTGAAGAGACAAACACTTGGTTGTATAAATAAGCAGCATGTATAATTAGAGCATTTAAAAGAGAAGTTTTCAGATAAGAGAACGGGTATCTGCAAAGCAGCAGCAATGGCATTAGTTCAGGCCTTCCACAGACTGAGTTCATCATCTAATTCATGTATTAAATGGTGACAGAAAGACAATGAATATTATCTATTAATCATGCTAAGTTGCTTCAGTCATGTCTGAAACATGTCTGGAAACGCTTCAGTCATTTCCTTCTTGAGGGGATCTTCTCTACCCAGGGATCAAATCCATGTCTTTTACCTCTCCTGCATTGGCAAGCATGTTCTTTACCACTAGCACCACCTGGGAAGCCCATATATTAATCATAATGATTAACAAATAACCACAAATTTCAAGTTTCACAATTTTACCCCCAATGGTATATGTATATTAATTGACTGAATCACTGGCTTTGGCCCAGGAAGCCAAATCCCGAATAAAATCCCAACCAACCAGTCCCTTCTTAAGAGACCACTGTTGACAGGACAATGATGTGCGGAGAGGACACTGTCTATATAGTACACAACACAGCCACTTGAATTAACTCTAAAATTTGGGTCTAAAGAGACATGAATATATGGATCACACCATTCAGGCCTGAAAAAAGAAAGTGTCTCATAGAGATATTTTAATAAAGTGAATCCTCTTGCAAAGATCAAGTTCTAGCAACACAATGATGTCATTAAATATGTTCCTATTGACATTCTATCAAAACCAAAAAATATGATATGTCCATGAAGAATATCTTCTCTAGACTCCAAAACCATGACATGGTCAAATGAGATTAGATGAATAAATATATGGATGGATCAAGAAATCAAGAGTTATAAAATATTTTCTAGTTTGCTTAGATTAGACTTATATTTAATGACCGATCAAAATGTGGTAAATATGTGCTGATATATCCAATGGATTCAAAGTGAATTTTGTTTAGTAGTCAATATAATTCATAAATAAAATGCTTCAAAAGACTGACTAAGATACTATGGTGCAATGTGGGAGACAAGGAGAAAGAAATTACTGAAGCAGTTATTTGTTCTTTGGAATTACAGCAAGAGCAATATTCCCAAATTCAAGTATCCAGATTCCATGATCTGTAGTTTTGCTTTCCACAAACTTGATAAAAACTGTGCTATTTCTGTCCATGCTAAGTTGCTTCAGTCATGTCCCAACTCTTTGCAACCCTATGGACTGTAGCCTGCCAGTCTCCTCTGTCCATAGGATTTTCCAGGCAAGAATACTGGAGTGGGTTGCCATGCTCTCCTCCAGGGGATTTTCCCTACCCAAGGATCAAACCCACGTCTCATGTCTCCTGCATTGGCAGGTGAGTCCTTTACCACTAGCACTACCTGAAAAGCCCCATTTTTGTCCTGGAAATATCAAAAATATCTAACTTTTTGGGCCTCATATCCAGGGAATTACCCGGGAAAAATATCAATAACCTCAGATATGCAGATGACATCACCCTTATGGCGCAAAGTGAAGAACTAAAGAGCCTCTTGATGAAAGTGAAAGAGGAAAGTGAAAAAGTTGGCTTAAAGCTCAACATTCAGAAAACTAAGATTATGGCATCTGGTCCCATCACTTCATGGCAAATAGATGGGGAAACAGTGGCTGACTTTATTTTGGGGGGCTCCAAAATCACTGCAGATGGTGACTGCAACCATGAAATTAAAAGACGCTTACTCCTTGGAAGGAAAGTTATGACCAACCTAGACAGCATGTTAAAAAGCAGAGACATTACTTTGTCAACAAACGTCCGTCTAGTCATGGCTATGGTTTTTCCAGTAGTCATGTATGGATGTAACAGTTGGGCTATAAAGAAAGCTGAGTGACAAAGAATTGATGCTTTTGAACTGTGGTGCTGGAGAAGACTCTTGAGAGTCCCTTGGACTGCAAGGAGATCCAACCAGTCCATTCTAAAGGAGATCAGTCCTGGGTGTTCATTGGAAGGACTGATGTTGAAGCTGAAGCTCCAATACTTTGGCTACCTGATGCGAAGAGCTGACTCATTGGAAAAGACCCTGATGCTGGGAAAGATTGAGGGCAGGAGGAGAAGGGGAGGACAGAGGATGAGATGGTTGGATGGTGTCACCGACTCAATGAACATGAGTTTGGGTAAACTCCGGGAGTTGGTGTTGGACAGGGAGGCCTGGCGTGCTGTGGTTCATGGGGTCACAAAGAGTCGGATACGACTGAGCAACCGATCTGACCTGATCTGATCTGATCTAGGGAATTACTTACTATGTAACAGATTAGAGGAATCACCATTTTCCCCAAAGCACAAACAGAGGGATTGGAATTCACTAAGCAAACAGCCTCCTAAAAGACCTGTTGATATTAAATAATTTAAAAAATAATTTAAAGTTATTAACCTGATTTTTTAAATGGTAAAAATTGACTCACCAAAAGTATAAAAACATTGGTTCACAAAATCATTCATTTTACGATTTCAGCATGGCTTAAAGACCATGCATGTGTGGTAAGTCATTTCAGTCGTGTCTGACTCTGTGTGACCTTATGGACTCTAGTCTGCCAGGCTCCTTTGTTCATGAGATTCTCCAGGCAAGAATACTGAAGTGGGCTGCCATGCCCCTCCTCCAGGGGATCTTCCTGACCCATGGATGAAAACTGTCTCTTGGGTCTCCTGCATCAGCAGGTGGGTTCTTTACCACTAGTGCCACCTGGGAAGTTCACATAGTCTTAAAAGTATCTCTTTAAAAATTTAGTTATAATTTACCAAGGTGAAATTACATTAAAATTATATTCAAGGAAAAAATACATAAAGGAAATAATTTCTAACTAGATATACAGAATAAGTTTTCAGTGACTGCAAATAAAAAAAAGCTCGAGGACTTTTTATACTGCTATCTTAATCCTGCCTTTTCCTATCGCTAATGAAAAATTCTGCTTTTCAATGTGTGCAAATCATTCAGGTTTTCATTTGTTTCCATTATTACAGACCCAGACGTGTTGGTGTGTGGTTGTTATAATAGGTTAGACACTCTTTCCTGTCTTTTTATTACAGCTTGCAAATTCCAAAGCAACAAGCACTAATTCAGAAGTCAGTATTCTGAACTAGAAGTAAAGAACAATCTTGAACGTAATCACCTGATACTTAGGATCTATGGCCAATTGCCAAGGCTTAATCTTGCTGACCCTGTTAGGAGATAAATTCTAGAATACAAGATTTTAAATGAAGGGGAAAGGTCAAACTTGGGATTGTCACTGTATTCATTCAGTTTTAGAAGAGAAGTTAGGTTTTGTATTTATTATCTTATTTTAATCTCTTGTTTTTAAAAGAGAGAATGTTTCTTCATGATAGAAAAATGTTTGAAGCATTCCTTAAATCTCATATTTTGCTCAAATTAAAATGAGTCCAACAAAAGTCTCTCTCTTAAGTTTGATCATGCCTATGGCTGGCCAAAAACCTTATTTGAAAATACATTTAACCCATTTCCCTTCCAAAAAAATAACTAAAATTCTGAATTTCAATTATGTGCTTTGTGTCAGAGATGAATATGTTTTGTGTAAGGAGTAAGTGTTTTTCAGTATTTGAAAAATTCTTTGAATGGTCTTATACTCGATTAAATAAACACTGACAAGATATGCAGTGAAGCAGTAGCTCAGGACAGATTAAACTAAATACAGATTATTGCCTCCTCTTTTTTTAAAAAATAAAATATTAATTCTTGTTACAAAGAATCCCATATTTCTAATATTAATGTAAGTGTTTCGAATCTGTCTATGATTTTTATGGTTTATACTGCTGAGATCAAGGCCTGATTGGCTTCAATTTTTAAAAATTTAAACAATGAGAAATATGTATAAAATTTAAAGCAACTGAATTTCTATTAAAACACTTGAAAAACCAATTTTATTGTCTTCTCAAATTGAACATTCTGATGAATAATATTTTAAGATCATGTTCTAGTTTCCTGAAAAAGATTTCAACTCATACAGTCATTATGACTATATCATATGTAATCAATAAATGCCTATAATATTTCACAAAGATATTTTGAACTAATTTTGGTGCTATGCATCTGAGATCCTCAGTACCACAGGCACACATCAGTTAAGACATCCAGTTAATGCAAACAACTTTGGACTAAGAAGTGAAATATATTCAAAACAAATAACAAAGTAGGTAATAAAGAGATAGTAAAAACATAAATAATAAGTAACTGATATGAGAACATCTCAGGGAATTTCTTCCACTTCTGCTTTACAAATAGGAGAAACAGAAAGTACTCTAAACAATCAGGTTATTTAACACCTACCAAGTTCTTAGAGAGGGATCTAGAGAAAAATGTACGAAGCCACAGGCTAAAAATCTTGACCTTAGCAGTGGGAGACACACTGAAAATTCTAATAAGGGCAGAGCAAGGGAATACCTGGACAGTTATTTAATTAAGGATCTCAGCATGAATCATAAGATATCAGGATAAGAAATTATTCCAAGATTTAATTATAAAGGCTGACTGTCCAAAATGTCAGAAACATACTATCTACTCTATTATGTTTGGATTCATTATTTTGAAACATGTAAACTTGAGTATGGAATACAGAATCAGAACTAATTAAAACAACAACAACAAACAACAGTTAAAACTTCCTAGTAAAGATGGACAAAGTGCCAAATTAGGTACAAATACTTCTTCAGGCACCAAATCAGTATTTTAAATGCAGTGACTACTACCCAGAACACTAAGTGTGACTACACAATGAAGCAAAGGTCTAAATCATTGACTTTCATTGATAAAGTGAAATAAGTTATAACTTTATGTAAATGATTTTTAAAAACATAGGAAGGTGTAATACTAATCCCAAGGAAACTGCTGCTGCTGCTGCTAAGTCGCTTCAGTCGTGTCCAACTCTGTGCGACCCCATAGATGGCAGCCCACCAGGCTCCGCAGTCCCTGGGATTCTCCAGGCAAGAATACTGGAGTGGGTTGCCATTTCCTTCTCCAGTGCATGAAAGGGAAAAATGAAAGTGAAGCCGCTCAGTCGTATCCGACTCTTAGCGACCCCATGGACTGTAGCCTACCAGGCTCCTCCGTCCATGGGATTTTCCAGGCAAGAGTACTGGAGTGGGGTGCCATTGCCTTCTCTGAATCCCAAGGAAAGGACTAATATAATTTAGAATATAGTGCCCCAACTAGGCTGAATAATATATCCCAGTATAGAAAATATCTACAACAACCAGGAGAAACCCAGAGGCTGTGGTGGGTACATGTAACTCTGGGATCAGTATGCCTGAGGTTTAATCAACAGACAACCAGTTGCTTACTCTAAGGCTTTCTAGAAGTCACACACCCACCTATGCGCATATCCAAAAATGGAGATCACTTCCCTTACCTGTGTCAAATAGCTGTTAGTTGAATTAACTGTCAAATATCTAACAGAATAACAGAAACCAGAATTCTTTCTCAGGCCATTGTAATTATGATCTCTATATTGTGTTACCCCACCACAAAAAAAAAGAAAGAAAAGGAATAAAGAAAAAGAAATTTCTAAATTGCGTTACAATTACTCAAGAACAAGTTTTTCTTCCTTTCTAGACTATAAGCTTCTTGAAGACAATTACTAATCTTTATATTCCTTTCAGCACCTAGCAGAAATGCAGTTAATATCTAAAAAAGAACAAATTAATTATCACCAACCTTTTCCTAGATCATAAGATTCTTCTCATAATTGGCCCAATCAGACATCCAAACAAGCAAATAAACACAAGCTTCTACCCATAATACTATCAGACGGTAAAATACAGAGCAAATAGTTTTGTGGTAATAAAACTAGTATGAGTATGCCACCTTGGAAACCATTATGTTTTCACTAGGTCGTACTAGTCAAATGGCAGATGGTAAAAAAGGTAAGGTTTACCCTGCTTATGCATCACATCAGAAAAGATGCTTAGACTTCCACCAAGTCGATATTTCCTACATCCACTTATACAACTGTATACAACATCCTTGAATAAAAGCTCTATTGGTGCTGTTTATAAAAGAAGGGTGCATTTGCAGCATTTTAAATTCCATTTTCAAGGAGGAAAGTATCTAAATATAATCAGACGAGAGTAATAAATACACAGACCTGGATCTGTTGTTGCAGGAGATTAATTTTGTGCTGCTGTTGCAGAAGTTGCTGCTGTTGTCTTGCAATCTATCAGAAATAAAATTTCATTAAGTTAAAATGAAATGCTTACACCTGTGCCATTACCTGAGGTACATCTCCTGGTATTATAAGAATGTTTTATTGTACTTCTAATATGAAAGAATTCCTATAAAGTGAGAGAGGCAGAATCAGAAAGTTGGAGAGGCGGGAAATATTTCAAACAGGTGCCATCTCTCTGCTTACCCCTAAATCTTGACCTGACATGAAAATTACCCCCCTTGTATTATATTTGTGAGCAGTTCATCTATATCTGCACTGGTCATCTGGAAAGAATGGGAGTTTCAAATCTGATCCTTGGAGAATAAAGACAGGAAAACTCTGGCTACATGTTTCTGAGGAGTTTAATTTGGATTTAAAAAGTAAAATCCATAAGCAAAGACACGAAAGAACTTTTTATTACTTATAATATGGCTTACTTTGGTGAGACCTTTTCTACTGTAAAGATTTTTAGAACTGATAATGATTACAAATATTGTCATGGGAATGTCAAAAGAAAAAAGACAGCAAAAAGCAAAAACTTTTATTATTTTTTTTTTGCTGATGTAATGTGTAATGTACAAAGCATTTTTTTTAAACAAACAAAATTTCATATTTATTCACATCTTTTTTACTGTAATGTATTAGTTTTATAGTACAGGATCCACATATAAGTTTTGTATTCCCTTGCTTCATCCAACAAATTCAACATCTTAACATGTCATCTGGTCTATAAAAAAAAACATTAACCACTTAATGCAAGCCCCATTGAAGACTGAATCTTTCCCTCAGGAGAGCAAAGAACTTCTTTAGGATAATAGTGTTTACTATAAAGCATGAGTTAGGTGTCAGGCTGCTTATTACCTCAAAATCTGAGCTGCTGGAGCTTGAAACCCATGAGAATGCCCCTGAGTGAGAACACACTCATTGCCAACCTAGGAAGCCAGAGAAAAAAATGGCCAGAAAGCTCTTAGGACGACTTGGTTTCATGATGCCTGTCGGCAAGAGTTATGCTCTCCCTATTTCTTCTATTTCCAAAACATTCTAAAATGGACAGTGTTGGAAATGAGTGTGAATTACCCCTCAGCTGTATACTTCCTGAGTCTTTTTGATATTTTAGCCTAGAGTAGAGGGAAATACCCAAATTACATTCCTTTCAGCAGAAGATGACAAATAGCAGTCTGCCCCTAAATATGGCTTAATGGTTTCTGGTGATGACTGGTTCATACTAGAAGTCACGATAAAGCTGCCCCTAACACAGGCTACAGTTTAAGAAATGGGACCACTCCTCCCCAAAGCTTTATAAGCAAAATGGAAATAGTATTTAATCACGTTGAAAAGGCTCACTCTGCTTATCACCATTCAAATCAGAAATGGACAACTCTGCAACTCTAGGTATACATGCTGGATCTCTGAATATTTATTTCTTCTTAGCAATCCAGTGAAACACCACTAGACATCTAATATTGATGGTCCCTCCTAAATGATAAAGTGCTGCATAGAAATGCATCCAAAACACCACAGTGCAATTACTATCATCCACTCTAGACGTATGGGTTTGACACAGTGAAGTATGGTACATAAGCACCATGTGGCTCAAATTCTGAATTTTATTTGCCAATCGGTTGAGCTACATGCTCGCTTCATTGAGCATGACAACCTAGTTTTAAGTGTCATTTAATTTTCATTTTGAAATATAATTACAAAGTGTTCACTGTAAGATATCACTCGTCTGCAAATGTGTCAAGATTAATTTGTGCTAGCTTATTCACAAGTGTCAATAGTTAATTACTGTGTCATCTCTGGATGGCTAAATGACATTCTAACTTCTGATTTTTTACAGTGTTCCTTTATGTTATTTTCCATTAGGGGCTGAGTCCATATTCCTACATGTGGGCAAATATTCAAGCATATAAAATACCAGACGTCACAACTCATTAAAATCAACAGAGCATATATTGCTCTATATACCCCTATAAAATACATTTAACTGAAAAGATAATTCCAGTAATAATGTCAGATTCCTAAAACCTGCACATTAATTTGGATCTGTCTGATCTAAAGCATCAGGGACTACTCTATAGGATCCTTGTTGTTAGATTAACGTACTCTTACGAGACAGGAAAAACATTTGGGAAAGTGACTTAATTTTTAAAGATACACACTTAAACTTTTCTATTTTTCTTCCTTCTCACTTCTAAATCAATGAAGTTAAATTCTTCCAGAAGCCATGTGTTAATTTGTTTTTAATGATTTACCTATGCTAAAAGAGAGTGACCATATATTTTATCAGCCTAGCTAGGACAACTTTCACATGTGGAAGAGGGGAGTATTAATAATTACTCTGGAAAACAGGCATTAATCAGAGCTATTCTGGAAAAACTGAGACATGTAGTCACCCTAGCTTGAACCAGTAAGTTGAAAGATTCTCAAAGTTTTTCTAGACCAGGATCTTCTTTTACTGGATGAGAAAAGAGGTCCAGAGAGAAGCAATTCACTCATGGTTAAGCTACACTGGGGATATACGTGATACCTTCATGAACAAGTATCTCTGAGTAATTAATCAAATCCAAATGTTCTGGAACAATGCTATCATTTCAGTTATGACCAATTGCTATTATTCCTTTCTTTGTCCTCCACGTATCCCTTCAGTATTCTCACGACCCTGGATTTCCAGAAGGCTTCTTTCTTTCCTTGTCTTTTTTTAGGAAAGCTTATGACAAATAAACCAATCAATGTGATTACTCTCTGAGCTTGGCACATTCCACATCTCCAGTTCATCAGCTCCTTTTGCAGGGCTCACCTGTTCTTGCTGTTGGCGAGCAAGGTCCATTTGCTGCCGTTGTTTCTCAATTTGTGAGGCTGCCAGTTTTTTCTGTTCATCATGCGCTGCCAAGAGCTGCTCCCGTAAACTGATCAGCTGGGTAATCATGGTAGAGAGCTGCCGTTCTTTTTCTGCCAGGCTCTCAGGTGTACCTAAAATGGAAGTGAAAAGATATCTCACAAGTTTGAGAAAATTCTGAATGAATTAGGGAAGTGAGTGGGTAGGCAGACTTAGAAAGGGACTACTCTAAGACACAAATATCTGGGACAATAACTGGAGGTCACTGTGAGTGCAAGAACTCTATGGAGTAGCAATGGAATGAGCACTAGGGTTAGTCATTGCCCTGCCAAGAAAAAGGATTGTTGCCAATAAAATACTCACTCTTTCCTCTTGTTCTTTAAAACAAAACAAAACAGAACAAACGGCTCCATTCTCTCTCTTTCACCACAATTCCCTTCCCTTTCCATCCAATCTATCTTGTCAAGCCAGGAAATTTATGTTATTTAGTACCAAAGATTAGAAACTATAGGTTATATTAATATTCTATAATCACCTCTACCCTCAATGACTAACAGAGAATCTAAGATATAGTAGGTACTTAATAAATGTTATTTCAGTACTTCTCTGATCACTGCCCTCATAAAATTTTTCTACCATGCAAAGATCTATCTCTGAAGCTTAGAAGTCAGAGGTCACTTGTGGCTATGGGACCAGGGACAGAAAGAGGAAAAAAATAAATAAATAAAACTGCCTTGCCTCAGGTGACAATGAAACTGATTTTTTTTTTTCCTCCTGTGAGGGGATCAAGCTAAAGTCCCCAAGTTCATCCTTAAAGGCAAAAATACTGCTTGGGGGGCTCACTCACCCCTTCGTCATTTGTCATTCTTCAAAGGGAAAAAACACATTCAAGGTTGAAAAGGTTGAAAGGTTATGATGTCACTGCACACTTACAGTATGCACTAATGGTGCTGAACAGTCTATTTATGGGCAAATTGCACAGCTCTCCTAAGTAAAGGGTGCAGAATCCTTTTGTGACTCGAAATTAGAGCATTTTACTGTAGCATAAGATAAGAATTTCACCCCACTGTATTTGAGCACACAGGTTTCATTATGAAGAAATGATCTATGCTTTGAAAGCTTTTCAGAAAGATGCCACCAGCTGTCAAAAGAGATAAAGATTGCCAATTTTTGTTTGTGTGGAAGAAGAGACTTCCAATCTCCTTATGAAATTCCCCTCATTCCTGCTAAGAAAGCACCAGGACAATCTGAGAAACTGAACATATTTTAATTAGGAAAGGACCTATTTTTTGAGTGGGCCCATGGGAAAAGGGAGCCTTCAAAGGATGTTGGCTAGCCCTTACTAATATACGATTTTCACAAGGTAAGACCTGATATCAGTTGAGAAGCTACAACATTTAGGATTACTTTGGTATTAGTGCCAATTCATGTCCTTAAAAATAAATAAATAAACACATAACTAAATAAACTGTCAATGTTCCATAATCCTTAAGGATTTATTGAGCTAAAAGGTGGCCTAAAATCAAAATTAAAAGAAAAATAAGGTAATGAAATGATATTAGAAAATTGTACTTCACTGATATGGAAACAAATTCTGTATCTCAAAGACTGTAACCAGTTGTTCTTTCTAGCTACTGGGAGTAGTTTTTTTAAATGAGCTTTTATTTCAGCAATAGGAATTTAAGCCTGGTGAAAGAAAGAACTTCTTGATCCAGAAATATTAAAATACAAAATCAGATTCCTGGAGGGGATCATAAAATCTCTTCCAAAGTGAAACAAGCTCAACTAATATAGATGTTAATGATATACAGGAATGAGGAGATATAAAACAAGTATGAAATTTACTTACTCATTTCATTAAACTTTAATTAAAGAATATTTCCTGAATCTCAGGTACTATATCAAGAACTAAGGATACAGATACCATAGCAAGAAAAAGCAGACAGAGTTTCCTACTCTCACCCTTATCAAGCAATCACACATATAAGTGTAGACTACAACTAAATAAGAATTATAAACAGGACAGATACTTGCTGGGAGATTTAACCAAGTCTGGGAGGACCAAGACTCAGGAAGGTATGCCTGAAAAAGTATCAGTAACAAGTTAACAGAAACATGAAGAATTAACTGGTCAAAGAGTTGGAGAGTGGTCAAGAAGCTTTCCAGCAGGAGAAAACAACATAGACAAAGGCCCTGTGAGGTGCCAGGTGGTGGTGGAGAGTGTCAGTGTGTGTTCCAGAAATTGAAGAAAGGTAGTAAAACTTAGGTGAAAACAAACAAACAAAAAAAAAAAACAAAGGAGAGTAGAGTACTAAGTGAGGCTAGAGAGGTAGGAAAAGGTCACACCATTCAGCTCCTTACAGACTGTGCTGGATGAACTTCATGTTTATTCTAAGAAAATTTCAAAATCACTAAAATATTTTAAACAAGAGATGATGTGGGCATTCTGGCTATAGTGTGGAGAATAGTTTGGAAGTTATTAGAACAGATAAGTGGAATATATGCACATTTTACTATATATTTTTTGTTTGTAACAACAACATTCTGAAGTAACAACATTCTGATTTACCTGTAATTTTATTGTCATACCTATATATATGAGGTGAGTTAAGAGAACACTTACTGGACCCTGGTAAAGTTACTGTGCCATAATTCTTTGTTAATAAAGAAGAGCATTCACAGGAAGTTTGGGGCAAGGACCAATACAAGAGTTGGATCTGGCAGTTAGATTCCCCAGTAAAGACTGGAAAATTTTCTCTTCTCTCCTAGGTTAAACTACATCTTTTCAAAAACCCTTAATATATTTCCCTTTCTTCCCTGCATAGGAAACAGAGAAGCTGAAGATAACATATAAATGGCTTCTTAACCTCTTCTGTTCAAAGTGAAGCTAACAGTTCCATAAATGAATAGATGCTTCCAAAACTAATAGACATGTATACCTGAATTTAGACTTCCCTGGTGGCTCAGACGGTAAAGCGTCTGCCTACAATATGGGAGACCTGGGTTCAATGGTTGGGTTGGGAAGATCTCCTGCAGAAGGAAATGGCAACCCGTTCCAGTATTCTTGCCTGGAAATCCCATGAAAGAGATGGGAATACCAGACCACCTGACCTGCCTCTTGAGAAACCTGTATGCAGGTCAGGAAGCAATAGTTAGAACTGGACATGGAACAACACACTGGTTCCAAATAGGAAAAGGAGTATATCAAGGCTGTATATTGTCACCCTGCTTATTTAACTTATATGCAGAGTACATCATGAGAAACGCCGGGCTGGATGAAGCACAAGCTGGAATCAAGATTGCTGGGAGAAATATCAATAACCTCAGATGTGCAGATGACACCACCCTTATGGAAGAAAGTGAAGAAGACCTAAAGAGCCTCTTGATGAAAGTGAAAGTGGAGAGTAAAAAAGTTGGCTTAAAGCTCAACATTCTGAAAACTAAGATCATGGCATCCGGTTCCATCACTTCATGGCAGATAGATGGGGAAACAGTGGCTGACTTTATTTTTCTGGGCTCCAAACTCACTGAAGATGGTGACTACAGCCATGAAATTAAAAGACGTTTACTCCTTGGAAGGAAAGTTATGACCAACCTAGACAGCATATTAAAAAGCAGAGACATTGCTTTGCCAACTGAGGTCTGTCTAGTCAAGGCTATGGTTTTTCCAGTGGTCATGTGTGGATGTGAGAGTTGGGCTATAAAGAAAGCTGAGCGCCGAAGAATTGATGCTTTTGAACTGTGGTGTTGGAGAAGACTCTTGAGAGTCCCTTGGACTGCAAGATCCAACCAGTCCATCCTAAAGGAGATCAGTCCTGGGTGTTCATTGGAAGGACTGATGTTGAAGCTGAAACTCCAATACTTTGGCCACCTCACGTGAAGAGCTGACTCATTGGAAAAGACCCTGATGCTGGGAAAGATTGACGGCAGGAGCAGAAAGGGACAACAGAGGATGAAATGGCTGGATGGCATCATCGACTCAATGGACATGGGTTTCGGTGGACTTAGGGAGTTAGTGATGGACAGGGAAGCCTGGTGTGCTGCCGTTCATGGGGTCGCAAAGGGTTGGACACGACTGAGCAACTGAAATGAACTGATACTTAAATTTACAGAGAAACACCATTTAACTGAATCTTTTTACAAATCAGTATGCTATTCAAGTTGTTTAATTGTAAAAATTCAATGATATCTAAATAAGTCTTTCATTGACCTTAAAAAAGATATGTGTCTAAGACGAAAACAAGCCACAATCAGTACATTTAAATTGAAAAGTTAGGTGCACATATAAGGCTATTGTTATCTTATCCCTAAATTTGAGGAGCACGTATATATTTTGAATAGGTGTGAGTGGCATGACAAATGCAGTTTGAATGAAATATAGTAGTATCACAAATCTCAAATTGCTCCTGAAATGGGAAATATACATGTGGATATATATGTATACATACACACATATTAGCCTATACATCTAGACAATGTAAGCTCTTATATAGCATAAACTGATTTCTAGTTTTGTGGCTCAGTGGTGAAAGAATCCTCCTGCTAATTCAGGAGGAACAGGAGCTCCCAATTCAATCCCTAGGTCAGAAAGATCCCCTGGAGAAGGAAATGGCAACCCACTCCAGTATTCTTGCCTAGAGCATTCCATGGACAGAGGAGCCTGGGGGGCTACAGTCCATAGTGGTGCAAAGAGTTGGACACGACTGAGTGTCAGCACACACACACACACACACGTATATAGGACTATACATACATATGTGTGTAGTCATTTTTCTGTTCTTTACCCATTGTATTTGTTCATATGTAGTGGTTTAAACTCAAGTATTGAAAATCCGTGGTGCTGGATTTTTGTTTTAATTAACAGCAAATGTGTATGCAGCTATAATAAAAATAATACCAAGTCTAAATCACACTGACCAACCAACCTGCAAACACAAGTTACTTCATCTCAAAAATACTAGTGTAACTGAACGTGAAACTTTGCCATAGCAAAGGAACTAACAACTGCCAGAGTTGTTTAAAAGTAGGCAATTTAATAAGACGTAGTGGGGCAACCTAACTACATATTAAGGAAGGCAAATGACCCTATAGAATGCTCTTAGAAGGTAGCCTAATTCTATGTAGGAAATCTTGTCTTAAATTACATTTTTAGGTTTGATCAAATCAACTTAGAAAAAAAGTAGATCAGATCCTGAGGATCTGCCCAGGCCAGTAGAGGTCATCAGTAGCTGCCTACATCATCTGTTTCTTATCTCCAGGCTATCTTAAAATGATTCTTAAAACCACTGCCAGAAAATAGTCTCTCCTTCATAAAAACAGAAGTAGTTTCATAAACTGAAAAAAAAGAACCAGCAAGAAAAGCTTCCGCACACAGCTTCTCTACAAGTTAGGGCGCCTGCTTTTATCCATTATCACACACAGAGTGCGCCTGACATTCTCTGCTGTAAACTGTCTTCTCCAACTGGAAAGACAATGCAATAAGGTTTTTGTGTGTGTGTGTGTGTGTGTGTGTGTGTGTGTGTGTGTGTGTGTGTGTGTGTGTTTTCATGGGGTCGTCTTTATCCCCAAACCACATCTGTCTTGAGTTTCTCTCAGATTAGTCAGGTGGATCAGTGCTCCCCAGGGCCTGCTCCAGCTGAAGTATTTTAATTTGACTAAACACCTGATTTATTTTATCTCTCCGATGAGAAAGGCAGTTTGTCTTAATAGAGCCTGTCAGCCCACAGCCCCATTCACAGCAATTTACAGGCAGCCAGGGACGCTGAAGAGAAGAGTGCCGTGATTCTGTATTTTATCCTCCTCCAGAAAGCACCTAAAAGCAGCTATTCACTGCTACTGCATGTGGCATTTTAGAACTGAATTAGCTTTTTATTCAAGTAACTACACTTGTTGTGAATAGCTTATCTGTAAAATTGCTACATTCACTACTGATTTTATTAACCTTTGGCTCTATCACAAAATGGTCTTCAGTTAGGAAAGACCTTTAAAATTGACACATTTTTTTTCTTAGGGGCCTCTATTCCAGTGACTTCAGATTTACTGAGTTTGATCCATTGAATTCTTTACCAGTTGTACTGAGAATTTTGAGTCTCAATAGGAAGTCAATAGTGTGTAAATAAGGAAACACTTTTCAAAATGTAAATACAGCAGCAATTTCCCTCATCAAAAGTTTTCAAATACCATCTTTCACCATAACAGTTTCAAAATCAGTCCTCTAGCCTTTTTTGGTCATAATCAGAAGAAGTTGAAAAAAAATTAACTAAAACAGACTATTTATTTTAAACTTTACAAAGTATACCTGTCCCTAGGTACAAAGCCAATAGAGAAATTCAAAATAGATGAGAATTTAGGTAAAATAATAAGACAATTAGGACAAATCCTTTCTTGATATAGAATAAAAAATTAAAAATCAAGTTCAAAATTTGTTTTTTTTTAAACATCAACTCCTAAAAGTTAGTATCACAATCTGCTAGTTAATTTTGCCCATGTGAAATATACATAATTACAATCAGTGATGCTAGAAATAAGACTGGGCATTGGGAAGTCCCTAAAGATTTCACATCTGGATATGGGAGGCACCTTGCAGACAGCACTTTAATAAATGGATGTGCTTCACCTTTTTTACAATATTCCCCTGTCTACGACTTTTAAAATATAAAAATCTTAAACAGGTCACTCTCTTAATATCTGTCCTCTGAAATTGGGTCACTGCTATATGGTGATGACTAAGTTTTTTCTAATGATAAAACCCCGAAACAAGCACAACAGTGGAAAGAGAGACAGAGAAAATTAGAAATGCGAGGGGGGATTGGTAGAAGAAGAAAGAGAGAAGGCAGAAGGGGAGAAACTAAGAGGGAAGAAGGGAGAGAGGGAAAGAGAACAAGCAAGGACAGCTAAAGTTTTGTGAATTTCTCTGCATGTTTTTTATTTCTTCATATGTACAAAATGAGGAGTAGTAGTGTTAAAACACAATGTTTACCAAGTCAAATAAAACTAATATTAACAAATTAGTTTGGCATTATCTAGAAATGTGTCCTAGCAAATTTAAAATAAGACTTCTACCTAACCATTCTTCTTTATTGGATCACATACTCACTTTAATATAGTTAATAGGACTAAAGAACAAAATTACAAGAAGTCTGGGTATGAACAGTGTGTTTGGAATGATGGGGAGAGGTGGCAGTAACACCGGAGTGGGATTCTGATAGATATATACTTTTCCACATCAATCCTGGAAAGAATTTAACAATAATTATTTAACAATAATTCCAAGCAGCATCAATCACAGAACTCAGTCAACAATCCAGAAAGATTTTAAATTAAGTTGAAAAGAAAAGCTCTTGAGAGTCAACTCCCTGGTTAGTTCTAATTTTTTTTAATGGACATTGTTTGAGAAGAAAGACAACATACAATGCTAGTCATAAAAGAAGGCCGCATTTGATCTTTTCTGCCCACAGGTAACCTGGTTAAACTGCGGCGTCTCAAACTGCAGCCTCCTCACACATCAGATGGGCTGTGATGTCTGTACTTCACAAGCTCAGTCCACCATTTAGCACTGGCCTTTTTGATACAGCGTTCTTTTAAATGTCACAAAACAGAACGGCAGAAAGTCAACAAAAATAAATAGGGTAAGCTGAAGAAAATAACAATCCGTCAGAAGGTCCCCTGATAAAAGTTACTTTGTGGTAACTGCCCCAGAAAGGAACCCCTGTCCCAGTATACCAGCAGCTAATTTGAGTTCTGAATCCAACAGCAGTTTTAAAAGCTCTCCACTCTAAAGGGCCCCAGTGCATCATAAAGATAAAGGATTTCAGTACAAAACCACCACAAAGACCTCTATTATCTTATCAGTCTTTGGTTACAACAGCTGAACCAATATGACTAAATTCTGAATGACTTTTTTCAAAAGAGCAAAATACTGGAATTTCTTTGTTTTCTCATCAGTCAGCTATTGTCATTGCTCCCATATGCTACTATCCACTACTTAGTAAATAAAAAGTTTCATAAATGCAGCAATTGTGCTCTTAGGAATCACTTAGGGACCACAACACAGGAAGTGTGGCTCATGGATCGAGGTACCGGCTGTTCTTTTTTTTCTCATCCAATGTATGAGAATTTTCTCTTAAAATGTAAACACTCACTTAAAATGTCATTAAAAGTTTACTGTGTATGAGCAAGAGAAGGACACCCAGCAACTCCTAAATTAAGTTCAACTCTCCTGTCTATTCCAGGCACACTCACCTCTCCTTCAGTTTCCTCTCTCTCTAGCTGCAAAAGGAAGTCTATTCCTGGATCAACTGTCTATTCATGTCACAGATCGCAAAAGAGTAAGAACAATCCATGGAATTCTGCCATCTAGGCTCCTAACCTCACAGCTGGGTCTTTAGCCCATTGTGCTTTATTAGCTCATCCTTTTAGGGTCCGGAAATGAAGGTATCCTGAAATATCTCTCCTTCAGCATGATATGCTCTCATCATATTACTGTTCTCTATGGATCATAATTGGTCAATGGCTACATCTTCACAATTCACAAATAAAAAGAGTAATTTCTGACCTTTCATAAATGCAAAATTCTTTGGTCCTTTGGGGAAAAAGTAAAAAAAAAAAAAAAAAAAAAAAAAATTAATATTTCCAACAAGCATTAAGCTCCTTCTCCAGAAGCTCCATCAGAGTTAGAGGAAAGGAAAATAAGGATTAAGAAAAATAAACCAAGGTATTTAACAAAGTATTGTCTTAAAAGATTTTATGTGATAGCTAATTTAATCATTATTCTAAGTGTTGCAGGGGCTTCCTTGGTGGTTCAGATGTTAAAGAATCTGCCTGCAATGCAGGAGACCTGGGTTTGATCCCTGGGTCAGGAAGATCCCCTGGAGAAGAGAACGGCTACTCACTTCAGTATTCTTGCCTGGAAAAATTCCATGGGCAGAGGAGCCTCGTGGGCTATAGTTCATGGGGTCACAACTCTGAGTGACTTCTGAGTGACTATCACAAATGTTGCATTAGTTTCATTTCACAGATGAAAAACTAACTACTAAAAGTAAAGAAACTTGACCAATTCAGACCATTTGATCAGATTTGAATTCAGGTCTTCTGATTCTGAATCCAAGGAAGTCTGGAGCCTAAGGGAAAGCTAGCTATTATGTCTGTCCTTGCAGCAAACTTAAAATACTTTATAGGAAATTTCTAAAAGTTAGGAGCAGTGCTCTAAGGGACCTAGAATTTTAATGCCACATAAGGCTTCAAAAGTGAATATTGTGTCCAGTTAGCTCAGTTGGTTAGAGTGTGGTGCTAATAACACCAAGGTCGTGAGTTTGATCCCCCTATGGGCCAGAATAACTTTTGGGGCTTCCCTGGTGGCTTGGATGGTAAAGAATCTGCCTGCAATGCGGGAGACTAAGGTTCGATTCCTGGGTCAGGAAGATCCCTTGAAGGAGGGCATGGTAACCCACTCCAATATTCTTACCTGGAAAATCCCATGGACAGAGGAGCCTGGTGGGCTATAGTCCATGGGGTCACAAAGATTCTGACATGACTGAGCAACTAACACACATGGCTTAGAAATACACAATTTCTTAGAAAGGGTTTCTTTACAAAATGAGAAGCCTGTCTTTTAGATAGGCTAGTCAATTAGAATACCAAAGAGTTGAGCAAATTCAACTTTGATACCTTACAGATTAAAAACAGATCTTGACATTAAGTGATACACCTGGAGTTACTTAGGAAATTAGCACCTAGCCTGGCAGTCAAGATCCTCTGTTATGTTTATTCTCCAAACCTATTTTCCCTTAATCTCCTCAATGAGCACATGACTTCCTGGTTCCGAACAAATACAAGATTATGCAGACAATGACATCCCCAAATATTCCAGATACAATGTTTATAACACCCATGAAAGGCTGAAAAATATACTCAAATATTTCGCACATCAAGGGCACTGCTGTCATGGAGTACAGTGTCTCTGCAGGCTGGAACAGTAAGCTGCTAGTCAAGAGGAAATCACCTGGAGAAAACTAGTAAGTGTTTCTATCAAAGTCTGAGGAACTTCTCAAATACAGCTAAGTCTTAGGACAGTTGACTGTACAAACACACCACATAACTTGCCCATTTCTACACTGTATTTATGACTTGTTCAGTGTAAATTAGGGGACCCCTGCCCTACCCTAATATGCCTTATTTTACAAAGATAATTGTTTAAACTTACATAGCAAGTTCTGCACTCAATATGCCAGCAACTATGGAAAACTCAGCATTGGCCACAGGACTGGAAAAGGTCAGTTTTCATTCCAGTCCCAAAGAAGGACAAGGACAAGGAACGCTCAAACTACCACACAATTGCACTCATTTCACATGCTAGCAAGGTAATGCTCAAAATCCCTCAAGTGAGGCTTCAATAGTACATGAACCAAGAGCTTCTAGATGTACAAGCTGGATTTGAAAAGGCAGAGAAACAAAACATCAAATTGCCAAAACCTGTTCGATCATACAGAAAGCAAGCAAATTCCAAAAAAACATCTACTTCTGTTTCATTGACTACAGTAAAGCCTTTGACTATGTGGATCAAAACAAACTGTGGAAAATTCTTAAAGAGGTGGAAATGCCAGACCACCTAACTTGCCTCCTGCAAAACCTGTATGCAGGTCAAGAAGCAATAGTTAGAACCATATATAGAACAACAGATTGGTTCCAAATTGGGAAAGGAATACATCAAGGCTGTATATTGTCACCCTGCTTATTTAACTTTATGCAGAGTATATCATGTGAAATGCCGGGCTGGATGAAGCACAAGCTGGAATCAAGATTGCCAGGAGAAATATCAATAACCTCAGATATGCAGATGACACCAACCTTATGGCAGAAAGCAAAGAGGAACTAAAGAGTCTCTTGATGAAGGTGAAAGAGGAGAGTGAAAAAGCTGGCTTAAAACCCAACGTTCAAAAAACGCTGGTTCTATCACTTCATAGCAAATAGATGGAGGAACAATGGAAACAGTGACCAGACTTTATTTTCCTGGGCTCCAAAATCACTGCAGATGGTGACTGCAGCCATGAAATTAAAAGATGCTCCTTGGAAGAAAAGCTATGACCAACCTAGACAGCATATTAAAAAGCAGAGACATTACTCTGCCAACAAAGGTCTGTCTAGTCAAAGCTATGGTTTTTCCAGTGAGAGCTGGACCGTAAAGAAGGGTGAACACTGAAGAACTGATGCTTTTGAACTGTGGTTGGAGAAGACTCTTGAGAGTCCCTTGGACTGCAAGGAGATCAAACCAGTCAATCCTAAAAGAAATCAATCCTGAATATTCATTAGAAGAACTGATGGTAAAGCTGAAGCTCCAATACTTTGGCCACCTGATGCAAAGAGCCAACTCATTAGAAAAGACCCTGATGCTGGGAAAGATTGAGGGCAGGAGAAGAAGGGGATGACAGAGGACAAGATAGTTGGATGGCATCACTGACTCATTGGACATGAGTTTGAGCAAGCTCCAGGAGATTTTGAAGGACAGGGAAGCCTGGCATGCTGCAGTCCATGGGGTTGCAAAGAGTCAGACACAATTGAGCAACTGAACAACAACAGCAACATAGCAATTGCTTTATGCAATGAAGAGCCTGATATATCTTAACTCATTTATTCCTCATAACAGTCCTGTGCAGTAGGTCATACTGTTTTCTGCATTTCAAACATGATGAAACTAAGGCATAAAAGGTTAAGGAATTTGCCTAAGTCTTAAGCTATTAAATCTTTATGTCTGAGATTCAAAATCAGGCAGTTTGGCCATAGTTTGTGTGCTCTTAATCACGATGATAAATGGAAAATGGGACTCCAAAATGGCCCAACTTCTCAAAACTACTTCACTCATCAGACAGAGAGCTGAAATTCTCCTTATAATATCTTGTTTTAATGCAATATTTTCTGGGGTCCTTAGTAAAATGAAAACTCACCTAGGGAAGTATCTATGATATTTTTTTCCTTTAAGATGGCTCAACCCACAGACACAAAGCTCTATTGACCTTTCAGTCTGAGTCACAAAACGTCTACCATTGTTTGTGGTCATCTTTCACTACTAATTTAGTCTCTCACTCTCATACCCACTCTCTTTCTCTCCCTCTGATCTTATTTCCTCCAAATTCTAATCTCCTGGTGCTGATACCAGCCCCTCCCATCCCACACCACTCACCTGGATTTCTATGTGTCCCTCCACTAGACCTACTACATGAACCTGGACTCTCAAATCATAGAATTTTGGCTTTTTTTAGAGGATGATGTGGTTGGTCCTCTGGCTTTTAGTGCCTTTTTTGACTCTGAGAATCCCCTGATTCCAGGTCTGGCAAAATGAAATACATCCTTGACACAAATTACTTGATCAGCTATCTACATAGCCCAGTCCAGACCACCAGTTTTTTCTGTATTGTTCATAGGTATCAGAACATTCAAGTGGGCCTGGATGTTGCCAGTGCTAATAAGACTTGATGGGAAGGTGTGCTTAAATTTTTAAATTAAGACAAAACTGAACTAAGGGAGATTGTTTGTTTTTTTTTTACATAATAATAGTTCACAGTTTCCCAAATTATAATACTGAGTATCTGATCAGATAACAGGCCAGTAAATACAGATTTCACCCATCATAAACTCAGACTGTGAGTGTGTAGAGAGAAAATGGAAATGGAAATTTTTATTCTAAAATTGTTGTTTCTTTTTTCTGTCATATTTGAATACAGCTGGATAAATAACATGTTCTTTTCATTCCCAATTTTGATTTTAACAATGATTTCTGTGTATGATAGGTGCTATCATCATCATATTATGAAAACATATTATGTTCAGAACGATTTTTTGAAGGTTATCTAATGTTTCCCATGAGAACAGACAATATTCAAGACATAAATATTAAGGAATGTCAAAGAAAGAAAGACAATTAAAGCCTGAGTCCAGAAATGAGGCAAGGTCTCTTATCACAGGATGATTTTGAACATGCTGAAGTAGAACATGAAGAAAACAATTTAAAAAACATTTCTAAGCCTCTTAAAAATTAAACTAAAAGTCAATGTATGTTTGTCTGGCCTATAAACAAAATTAGTTTAGTCACAAAATGATGTCCTATTCTCACACTGGGACATTCTCTTACAAATGCATAGAAAGAGTGATTCAAAGCTTTAAAAGAGTTATGATCACCTTATTCAACAATTACAGGTTATAAATAGAATTTTAAAAGAAGTTTATAAAAGCTATGTTTCTAACAGAACTCTTAAATGTTCAGTTTTACTATTGTCAAATGAATAAAAATAAAGATTTTCAATTTTTATTTATAACATGAAGGCAAAAGCTAGATATGTGATCATGAGGCAGAAAGGGGAAACTATATTAATATTTGAGCCTCATAGGAATTAGAATGCAACAATCAATGTAGTAGTACTGAAAAATAACCTCAGGAGTGCTGGACACGACTTTTTGAAAAGGCAAACGTCTGAGAAAGCAACCAAAAGACAATTGCAATAGTTGCATTTAGGAGTGATACTTAAAAAGGTCTTTTCTTATAAAAGATGATTATAACATTAGTGGTCCCGGTATAATTGCAGTGGCAGCAGGCTGGGCAAACACATAGATCTCAAATGACATCCTCCCTCCTGAACTCTCTTGGCTCCTCACCCAGGCTTAAAGGCTCTGCTGCAAATTAGATAAGAATCATAGTGCCACTCATAATTCTGTAGAGAAAATTGGTGGGGAGGAAGGGCAAATGATAGACCACAATGGGTACTTCCTACTGTTAGCTCCTTAAGGGCAGGGTCTATGTCACATGCTTCTCTGTGACAAAGCACAGACAGTGCGTATCATTTTTTTTATGCTGACTAAAGTTAAAATGAACCTAATAACCAACTCTAAATCAGTAGTTCCCAGAATAGTTGGAGATAGGCAGCCAGAGCAATTAACAAACCAGATGGAATTGCTCTGAACTTCAGCAGTATTTGATCCAAGTCTGAGTTGCTTTCAGTTTGGTAACCGTTGTAACTAACTGAATTTAATGGTTCTCCCCACTGTTATGTAAGCAGTAGAAATCGAATCCGATACAAAGTAAAGATAAATAATAAAATTTGAACAACTAAAGAAATCTAGATTCAGATTCAATAAACATTTTTAGAGCACATATGATAGTCCAAATACTTTTCATGTACTAGGGCTAGTACTTAGCATTCTTATCTGTTTCAACAAACTTGGGAAAATGAAGCTGAAGGTTAAAAATATGCCCAAGATAACATAGCTTATAATGAATAGGGCCATGATTGTAAGCTGGATGGTCTGATCTTCAAACCCAGACTCTTTCCAGTAAACCACAAATGTTTCTTAGAAAAAAAAACCCAACAACTATTAATAGTTAAAGAAAATGACTTCATACAGAGTCTTCAAGAAGTCCTTCTGAATTATTTAAAAGTTAAATACCTTAGTGGTAGAACAGCGGTATTTAAAGGTAAACTAATTTATATTTAGAACTATTACAATTTAATGTTATTTAAGTTCTTTTGGGGCTTTCCCGGTTGCTCAACAGTAAAGAATCTGCCCCACAATGTAGGAGACACAGAAGACTCGGGTTCAATCCCTGGATTGGGAGGATCTCCTGGAGGAGGGCATGGCAACCCACTCCAGTATTCTTGCCTGCAAAATCCCAAGAACAGAGGAACCAGGAAGGCTACAGTTCATGGGGTCGTAAAGAGTCAGACACGACTGGAGCAACTGAGCACAACACGACAAATTCTTTTGAATAGTAAAAGAAGTCTAACGTCTAAGGGACTAAGTATATATGCTGCTGCTGCTGCTAAGTCGCTTCAGTCGTGTCCGACTCTGTGCGACCCCATAGATGGCAGCCCACCAGGCTCTCCTGTCCCTGGGATTCTCCAGGCAAGAACACTGGAGTGAGGTGCCATTGCCTTCTCCAAGTATATATAGATAGGCTTAAAAATGTTCTAGTCAGAAAATGTTGCACCTAGAAATTCAATTTGAATTATATGAAAAAGATTTCAAGCAGTTCTATGAACACAAACCACAATTTAGAAGGCAGAATCAACTAAAAGGACTATATAAATTATATGGACTGAGCAATTCTACAGGAGACATTTCAAAGGAATTTATATCATTTACTAACATCACTAACATCACTTAGGTCACTTTCTAACATCACCTTCTTCCAATAAAATTGAATTATATGTTAAAACAATATAATCAGAGAACAGGTTCTAACTCTTAATTGCCCAAAGAATTGCCAAAGGAGTTACAGTTGGTTGGCCAACTCATTTGCCTATCCATATGCCACCAAAGCTCTTTTGGGAAGTATTTTAAATGTATCCTTTAGATGACAAAATCCATTTTTGGCTCAATTTCAAAAGTTGGAAGAATGACCCTGACTGTGTCACTGTAGATTGATCTAGATCAGTGTTTCTCAGTATTTTAAAATCTATGCCCTTTACTCAGCTTTCTCACTGTGCATTTTGTATTTGAAGTTTTTCTTTTATACCTATGAGTTTAAAACAAAGTTGAAAATTTTTAAAGTGCTTATTAACTTTATAAAAACAATGTATTCTTACCATTTTATTGCTAAATCTATAATGTATCTTTTAATTTCTTTAAAAAATCTTGATAGGTTCCTTTCTATATATTTAACAAACTGTGATTCTAGCATCTGGTCCCATCACTTCATAGGAAATAGATGGGGAAACAGTGGAAACAGTGTCAGACTTTATTTTTTTGGGCTCCAGAATCACTGCTGATGGTGACTGCAGCCATGAAATTAAAAGATGCTTACTCCTTGGAAGGAAGGTTATGGCCAACCTAGATAGCATATTTAAAAGCAGAGACATTACTTTGCCAACAAAAGTCCATCTAGCCAAGGCTACGGTTTTTCCAGTGGTCATGTATGGATGTGAGAGTTGGACGGTGAAGAAGGCTGAGCACCGAAGAATTGATGCTTTTGAACTGTGGTGTTGGAGGAGACTCTTGAGAGTCCCTTGGACTGCAAGGAGATCCAATCAATCCATCCTAAAAGAGATCAATCCTGGGTGTTCATTGGAAGGTCTGATGTTGAAGCTGAAACTCCAATACTTTGGCCACCTCATGCGAAGGGTTGACTCATTGAAAAAGACCCTAATGCTGGGTAGGATTGGGGGCAGGAGGAGAAGGGGACAACAGAGGATGAGATGGTTGGATGGCATCACCGACTCGATGGACATGGGTTTGGGTAGACTCCGGGAGTTGGTGATGGACAGAGAGGCCTGGCGTGCTGCAATTCATGGGGTCACAGAGTCGGACATGACTGAGCGACTGAACTGAACTGAACTGAACTGATTCTAGCAGTATTCAATTATCCTGCACCAATGACACATTTCATTTCATTATATTCCAGACAAAGTCAATTTACCTGATCACTTTTTTGATAACAATAACAGGTGAACTTTTCTAAGTTACTCAATATGTCATTTCTTTTTATTTACTATTAGCATTTCCCCAGCACCTAGAACAGTTCCAGACACATAGTTGGTCTTCAATAAATACTTATTAAAAGGAATTCTATTATGTGAATGTATTCATATAATTCATCATCTCAATTAGCACATTTCTTAAATGAAAGGAGGCACTGTTAATTAGTTCATGAAGAACACAGGTGTAAACCAGGGCAATTCCAGGTAAGCCAGAACATATATATACCCTAATCATAAATTATTCTCATTTAATGTCAGTTTTTGACTAGGTTGTTACATAAACAGAACTCTTTAGTTAATAAGCAAACTTTATAAAAATTCCATAATATGAATTTTATGTTGTTGGTAAGCTTGAAAACTGAATGTCACAAGTCTACAGAAAAAATAGGCTCAATTCTGAAAACATATAGAAACTTATAATAAACCCACTATCTAGAATAAACCTAACAATGTAACCTTGTTTCACAAAGTTTGAACAAATGCTCCTTATTTGTCAAAGTATTTTGAAGGTAATTTTTAATTTAAGATTCATAGAAATATTCCATTTTCCATGAAATGCAACTCCCAATTAAGGTCATGCTAATTTTTCCCTATTTTAGAAAAGACAGCCTTATAATTTTACTTAATAATTAACTAAGCAATGCAGAAATACTCCTTTAAAAAATGAGAATATTAAAATATCTAAATCTCACAGCAATATATTACTACTTACAATATATTATTACAGAAATATAAAATTACAAAATTTTAATTTTGATGTTAAGTACAAGTGTGTCTTTCATATGTTGAAACTACAAACATATAAGCCAATGAAAAACTTATATGTGCTTTTGAAGATTCTAAAGCCTTGGGTTATACAAATGAAGTAAAGAAAATTATTGCAAAGTCCTATCTAGCACGAAAATAATACAATAAAAATTTTCCCACTTTAAGTACAAATTTCAACCAAGATTTTAGAAATCTTGGTAAGATACAATTCAACAAAGATCATAAAATCAATGGTCTTTTAATAAACTACACAAGAAGAGTTCTACAAGACAATATTAGAAAATCTACATGCGTACAGTTATTCCAGAGAGTTTATAGTTAAGTTTCTAAGAAATTAACAGCAACATCATTTACCGAATTTCTTACTAATATTGCAAAATACATAATTCCCAAATCATATTAATTCTCAAATTAAAAGGAAAAAAACCTACACCTCCAGAACTAAGCTTTGAGTCCTAAATTATATTTTAAAGCTTATACATAGGCAGTTCAAATCAGACAATACCAAGGATAGCTTTTAAAAGGAAGGAAGGGAAATTGAAGGTTCCAAATGAAACACAACTCCTACTTTAATCCCATGAAAGTGAAAGTCGCTCAGTCATGTCCAAGTGTTTGTGACCCCATGGACTATACAGTCCATGGAATTCTCCAGGATACTGAAGTGGGTAGCCCTTCCCTTCTGCAGGGTATTTTCCCAACCCAGGGATCAAATCCAGCTCTCTCTCCCTTATTGCAGGGGGATTCTTTACCAGCTGAGCCACAAGGGAAGCCCAAAATACTGGAATGAGTATTCCATTCCTTCTCCAGTGGATCTTCCCTACCCAGGAATCAAACCACGGTCTCCTGCATTGCAGGTGGATTCTCTGTCAACTGAGCTATCAGGGAAGCCCTTAATTCCATAAATAACTATATTTAATAAAATATAGTTAATTACTAAAGACTAAGCTATAATTTAAAAACTGAAGAATCTAAACCAAGTGAAAAAGGCACTGTGATATCAAGCAAACATCAAGAAGATACAAGAAAATCTATTAAATGTGATTTGGGGAAAAGGGTTCTGTCATTCCTAGAACTTTTCAGGTACTACTTTATAGGAATATCTGAGTTATGTTGTAACAGCATTAGTTCATAGAACCAAAAGCTACATCAGGTGCAGTAGAAATCACTTTTTTTCTTTAAAAAGAAGGACTAAGTACACTGAAGTGAGCATTAATTAAATTTTTTCAAGACTGCATAGATTCAAAAGCAAGTGATTAAAATGCCACTGTAATTCAATACAACTAAATAGAGATTTGGTGTGAACTTGAAACAAAATTCATTTAAACAATAACTTAAAATTTGCATAAAAATTTAGTTTTCCAACATCGTTATTTAAGCAAAAAGTGAATTAGCCAACTCAGAGCAGAAAAAAAGTAGAAGGCGCAAATGCGACTCAAGCATGTATTAGCCGTCTGTGTGACAAGGGGATGAAGGAAATAAAAACACTCTCCCAAGAAGATTCACAAGTTAGAGTTTTGGGACAATGTATTCTAGGTAATAAAATATACCTTGGATTCAGGCAAAACACTTTCAAGTCTTAATTATCATTGCAACAAACCAACTGACAAGTGAGTTCCCAGATTATTAGTCATGGTTATATTAAAATGTAAACACTTAAATCCATTCAAGAGCTAAATATAAACACTTAAAGTATTATAGCTGCTGTTTGGAATAATCTGTGCAACTGAGAGAACAGGTAATTAAGAGTTGACTACATAACTCCTTTGTTCCCTCCCTTTGTTCAAATGAACTGAATAATCAACACTTGAAAGAGCCAAGGAGAGTTTTCTCTGGCAACCCAAGAAATATAAGACAGAAATCATCAATAATGGCAAGGTGATCTTATTTATATCATTCATTTAATTATCATTACAAAATAAAAATCACAGTAGAAATTCTACCAGGTTGATACCTTTATCAAGTTAAAAATGCATAAAAGTAATTATGAGTAATAGGTTACTCATTTAATGTCTTTGAGTTAGTGAAATGATAAAAATCTACTATAAAAATGGTTTTAGTTAGCCTAAAAGCTTATGTCAGAATGTCTATTAAGTTCTTAAATGTTTAGCTTGTATAGGGTGAGTAGATCTGAGTGATAACAATGTTTCAGCTAATCTGTGCATGAAAATAAGCCAGATACAATCACTGGGCTGGAGGAAGCACAAGCTGGGATCAAGATTGCCAGGAAAAATATCAATAACCTCAGATATGCAGATGACACTACCTTTATGGAAGAAAGTGAAGAAGACCTAAAGAGCCTCTTGATGAAAGTGAAAGAGGAGAGTGAAAAAGTTGGCTTAAAGCTCAACATTCAGAAAACTAAGATCATGGAATCTGGTCCCATCACTTCATGGGAAATAGATGGGGAAACAGTGGAAACAGTGGCTGACTTTATCTTTCTCGGCTTCAGAATCACTGCAGATGGTGATTGCAGCCATGAAATTAAAAGAAGCTTACTCCTTGGAAGGAAAGTTATGACCAACCTAGACAGAATATTAAAAAGCAGAGACATTACTTTGCCGACAAAGGTCCGCCTAGTCAAGGCTATGGTTTTTCCAGTAGTCATGTATGGATGTGAGAGTTGGACCATAAAGAAAGCTGAGTGCCGAAGAATTAATGCTTTTGAACTGTGGTGCTGGAGAAGACTCTTGAGAGTCCCTTGGACTGCAAGGAGATCCAACCAGTGCATCCTAAAGGAGATCAGTCCTGGGTGTTCATTGGAAGGACTGATGTTGAAGCTGAAACTCCAATACTTTGGCCACCTGATGCTAAGAGCTGACTCATTTGAAAAGACCCTGATGCTGGGAAAGATTGAGGGCAGGAGGAGAAGGGGATGACAGAGAATGAGATGGCTGGATGGCATCATCGATTCGATGGACATGGGTTTGGGTAGACTCCGGGAGTTGGTGTTGGACAGGGAGGCCTGGCGTGCTACAGTTCATGGGGTCGCAAAGAGTCGGATAGGACTGAGCGACTGAACTGTATAGTAATGAAAATAACCCAAAAAGTACTAGAAAGATTTTCACATACATTAGAGTTGTTGAAACTTAAAACCGCCTTGTTTGGTAGCTATTTTTATCATCAGCACCAATTCACAAATGAAGGAAAAGACACAGAGAGGACGCAAGATTTACCTAAAATCACACAATCAGAACTTAAACCCTAATTTCAAACCTATTTCCCTTTTCTCTTCAAAACAGTTGATCCTTCTAGACTGATATTCTAAGAACAAATTATCTCACCTTGAAGTTTCACAACTTTCATTAACATCAAAGTAACAATGTGCTTATTTTTCCCAGTTGAAACCCTAGACTGACCCCATTTGCTGGAGAACTGGAAGAGAGAATGTGTGTATGTTTGTGCTATGTTCGTGTGTGTATCCGGTATGAGTATGTAGTTATAGCTCCAAATGTGTTTCCCAACTTAAACATAAAACAAACAGTTGTTACAAAGCTCATTTCATATCTGAGCTTTCTAATGAGAAAAAGGAAGCATTATGAACAAAAGAAAAATCTTGTATTTTTACTAATCAACCCAGCTCCCTTTTTCCCCAATTATTTTCCATCACTGGTTCTACTACCATTAATCTACATCTGAAGTTGATTTTTCTAAATTTTATTTTATCTATTAAAAATTAAAGTGAAATGTCTTTTTTAAAGTATATTCATGTATACAATTGTAGATTCAGAAAATCACTTGTAAAAGAATCAAATAAATCATTCACCTCCTAAGTTTTATGATTCAAGAAGCTGAAAGCCAGAAGGGGAAAGTGAACTGTTGTCAGACAATTAATTAGACAGTGGCAGAGTGAGGACCAGAACTTAGAGGCCCTCATCCTCAATTCTGAATTCCTTCCACTATAACATGCCACCTCTCAAGAAATCAAGTGAAATACAGTATCTGCATGTTTTACATCCTTGGATTCAACCAACTATGGACAGAAAATATTCAGAAAAAAAATTCCAAAAAGTTCCAGAAGGGAAAACTTGAATTTCCCCACAAGCAATTACGTTGTATTTACAACTATTTACATTGTATTAGGTACTGTAAGCAATCTAGAGATGGTTTAAAGTACAGGGGAGGATATGCATGGGAGAATATGCGCAGGTGATATGCAAATATTATTTATTTTATGTAAGGAACTTGAGCATCTGCAGTTTGGAAGATGGGGTGGCCCTGGAATGAATCCCCCTCCCCCCCACCCCACCCCTATGGATACAGAGAGAGGACTGTAATCCACTTTCTTTTTTTTTTTCTTTTTCTTTAATTTTAATTAGTTTATTTTCTATTTTTTAACTTTACAATGTTGTATTTGTTTTGCCATACATTGACATGAATCTCTTTCAGAAAATAGTTGATTTCAGTAATTATTTTCCTCAATCCACTGAAGAGGCAACGTTGATTTCTTTACTTATTTTAGCATATTTTCAATTCCTCAAGTCTATCACGTTATCTAACAATGAAATCCTAGTCAAATGACAGTAGCAATTGATAGGAAAATACTTTAAGAAACACAGCTTGTCTGATGATACTGACTTTTCACTCTGGAATCTCAGTGTGTGAGTTTTCACATGTGCTGGTTTAGGGAGATTGACCGTAGTTCAAAGGATGCTTTTTCAGAAATAGCAAATCAGGATATTTTATAGGGAAAACAGTTATATATGAACTTTAAGACTTCAGCGCCCACCGCTGATCACATACTATGGGCCACAGAAGCCTTTGCATTTCACTGGGCCATGTATTTGAAAATCTGAGTGCCTGAGGAGTTCTGCAGATACTATTTTCTTTTAAGTAAGAACAAGAGCCATATAAAGAACACCAAGTTCCTTAGGAAACAAGGGGTCATAACAACAACAACAAAAAGTGGTTAAAAAATAAATTAGTGGAATTTTGGGAGTGTGAAACAACAGGAATGCAGAAAGTTGTAAAGATTTAACAGACAAAATGCTCAAGCTGAGGCCAGATAAATCACCTAAGTGTATAGCATTTAGTGAGGGTTTGTTGTTTGTTAGTACACAGAGAATGACAGAAATAGAAAAAAATAAGATTCAAATAGTATGATGCTCATCTTATAGTTTGCAAGGTGTTTAATAAGAGTTATTAGAGTATATAAAATTTTTATTGTCTCTGAAGTTGTATAGTGAAAAGAGACTGGAATGTAAATCAGAAGACCTGGGTTCTAGTTTTACTTTCACCACATATAAATAGTTCTTTGGGTCTTCATTTCCCCATCTGTAAAATGAGAGTGGACTACATAATCTGTAAGGACACTTCTAGTAATGGGTTATAATTCTAGAAATCTTACTTGAGTGTATACTCTCTGAAATATTAATGTTTTAGAAAAATAATTCAATCTTGTCTATATCTGTTATATAATTAATACCTTGGTAGCATGAGACTAATCATTTATGTTACCAAGAAGAATGAATATAAACATATTGTGTATATACTCATTAGGCTAACATTTTATACATATATAAATATATATATATATATAAAACCCAGTATTAACTTTTTATTTTTTTTTAGTTAATTTTGAGAGTAAACTTAACTTAATTTAAATAATCATTTTTTTTTACCATATGTGACATTGTAATTAATGTCAGCTTAGCCAGAAAATTCACTAATCTACAAAATAAATTTTTATTTCTTTATGTTTACAAAAGAAAAAACCTCTAACCAGAATAAAAGCAGAATACATAACTTGAAATTACATCATTCTGTAAATGAGGAGATAAAACTTAATTTTTGACTTATCACAGCTTTATTTGTAAGTTCACTGAGTTTTGCTTGTATATTTTAATAATACTCACATTGAGGAAGCAGTATGGTGAAGTATTTAAGTGCATGGACACTGGAGCCAGATTTTAAATCTTTAGCTCTACCATTTCCTAGGGCTATAATTTTGATGTTATTGATGTCTTATAAAATTGGAATATAGCAGGGTGTTGTACAGACCAAATGAGTTAATACAAGTTAATAAATGTGAAGGAGAAGGCAATGGCACCCCACTCCAGTACTCTTGCTTGGAAAATCCCATGGATGGAGGAGCCTGGTAGGCTGCAGTCCATGGGGTCGCTAAGAGTCGGACACGACTGAGCAACTTCACTTTCACTTTTCCCTTTTATACACTGGAGAAGGAAATGGCAACCCACTCCAGTATTCTTGCCTGGAGAATCCCAGGAATGGGGGAGCCTCGTGGGCTACCGTCTATGGGGTCGCACAGAGTCGGACACGACTGAAGTGACTTAGCAGCAGCAGCAGCAGCAATAAATGTGAAGCGCTTGGAAAAGTGCTTTCGCATACCACTGTTATTTACTGTTATGATCAAATGTCTATATCAGAGTCCATTTCAAAATCTATTTAACAGTAAAGAAAACAGTTATATGATTTAGAAATATGATGATTTATTTTATTATAAATGTTTAATAAAGTTCTAAAACCACATATGCTTTCGTTGACTGTAAGATGTCACTTTATTCTAACTTCCTAAAAGTTGAAAATTCATGCATGGTAGATAGGATCATGTCCCTCTCCCATTTAAATTCTTCAATGACTCTCCTCTATTAAAGTCCAGACTTTTAAAAATGGTTTGTATACCCTTTCATGATCTTTCCTTAGCTTGTCTATCTAGCCTTATCTCTCACATTTACTTTCCAACTTTAACATCTACCCACCCCAACTATAAATGTGCACACACATGCACATGCTTCTTTCTCTAAAAACATGAAATTCCCCAGAAAAGTAACTTCTCATGTTTCTGGGATCACCCATACTATTCACATTGCCTGAAAGTTTTCACTCCTCTTTTTTTTTTTTTTTTTTTACCATAGTATTACTTTAAAAATGAGAAACTAGAAATAAACCAATGCTTATTGATACAGGAATGGATAAACAAATTATTCTTTATTAATAGCTAGGAATATTATGCAGACATCCAAGATAACGTAAAGAACTGATTCATTCATTTAACAAATATTTATTGAGCATCTTCTGTGTACTGTTCTAATTTCTGGAGATTAGTGAGTAAAACAGACAGAAACTTATCTAAGAATGAGATGAATAATCCATATTAAGGAAAAAAGAAGTTACATAACTTATTTTAATTTAAAAATCTTATTTTTAAAATAGGCGAGGAGTGGCAGATGTTATTATTCTTTATATATTGATACTTCTATATTGATATCATACAATAGTATATATTGATAAGTGATGTCATACAATTCTTGGAACTGTTAAGAATAAAATGTCTTTTCTTCAAGGTCAAGTAATTATTTATGAGTTATTAATAGGCTACTTATAAGTTACTTATAAGTTACTTCTTCCATTATTAAAAAATTTTCTACTAATGGTTATTTAAAGTTAAGGGAATAGAATCTGAGGTAAGAAGATATTTAAATAAATTAGTCTCCTTCTACATTAATGTTTTAAATAATTGTGTGTACACTGTATAATAATCAAAGAGTAAACAAAAGTAAACATCTACATTTCCGTGAAGAGAATGCCTATTCCTTTCACTAGCATTACTTATACATCTATAGCTTGATTTCCATACATTCAACTTGTACTTTCCAAAAGCATTTTGGACACCGGGGTATGAATATAATATAATCATGCACCTAAATTATACGCATAAAACTATTTTTATAAATTTACTACGATCTTTTTTGCCTTTTCATTGTATTTACATTTACCCTATTGGTACAAAAACAATGATGGGTAAAATTGCTGGTGTCAGTGATTCTGAACTGCACAAGTTAGTGGTCACTTATGTATTTGCAACCATGTATTTTTTAAAATGTCTCACTTTAACATTCCTAAATGAAAGTAAAAGGCAATAATTTTACTAAACCTCAATTTAAGAGTGTCGTTTATAAAATAGTGTAACCAAATGGCAAGTACATATAAAGTGCTTCTGCTGCATGTTAAAATGGTTTGCTTGAGGAGAAACACTTGTGTGATTCTTTGAGATTGAAAATAACTGCTTTTTCCATAGGATATCATTTTTACCTGAAAGAACTGACTGATAGGTACAGAATGATTATTCAAACTTGGATTTTTAAGAGATATTTTCTCAAAAATAATACAAAGTGAGATTTTTACTTCAAGGAAACTAACTGATTGTATTTGTTTTCAATAATAATATCTGTGCTTTCAAGTTAATAAAAGTGATATTAATGGATGAGATTTATTCATATTATATCATGAAATATGCCAATATTTGGAAACTCAGTATAAGTCAATTAATCAACATTTTCCAAATGTCAAATACAGGTCATAAAATCATACAGTGGTAAAAGTTCCATTCAAAGTACAAGTCAGACCAATGAATTTTAATGTAATATATTAAAATATGAACAATTCATTATGCTTTGGATTTCAAACTGCAATTAACCTTTGTAATACTTATAAACTTTGGTATAGTACAAAAACATTCAGAAATATCTGAAAAATACTATTAAAGAACTCCATTTTCTAAATACATATATGTGTGATACTTCCCATACTTCAACCAAAACATACTGCAACAGACTAAATGCAGAAGCAGACATGAGAATTCATCTGTCTTCTATAAAGCCTGACATTAAAGAAATTTGTAGAAGAGTAAAATAATACCAACTATTCTCACTAAATTATTCTTAGACATTATAATATTTTATATATTATATATATATAATATATATTTTTCTAAAATGTTTTACTTATTTTAATGACAGTTAAGTTTACTGTTATTTTCAAAGAAGCAATAAATAATATTTTAAACTTTTCTTGGTTTTAATTTCTAATACTAAACGTATCAATAAACAAAAACCACATAAACAAAAGCTCTTTGGGGTTCTAATTAATTTTTAAGAGTATCCAAAGAGACTTTAAATTTGCTGACCTCTATGCATGCAGTTTTGAGCCACCAATCTCACTAGTCTATAAGCAAACTGAACTATTTCCCCAATTCCTAAAGATGGTTAGACACTCATATATGTGCTAAAAGTAAGTGATTCTCTAAAATATTCCTGGAAATAATAAACAGAAACTTAGAATGAATAAAAGGGGTTTAAATAAAACTGAGTTTGAAAACTAACTCTAATACTTTCTAGCTTTATGGTTTTGCAACAGTTATTTATGTTTTTTCTAAGCTTTTGTTTCTCCATATATAAAATAAAATTTATAATATCTAGCAGTTGTTGTTAAGTCACTGAGTTGTGTCTAACTCTTTGCAATCCCATGAACACATCATTCCAGGCTTTCCTGTCCTTCACAGTCTCCCAGAGTTTGTTCAAACACATGTCCATTGAGTCTGTGATGCCATCCAACCATCTCATTCAACACTGCCCCCTTCTCTTCTTGCCCTCAATCTTCCCAGCATCAGGGTCTTTTTCAATTAGTTGGCTCTTCCCATTAGGTGGCTAAAGTATTGGAGCTTCAGCTTTACCATCAGTCCTTCTGATGAATATTCAGGGTCGATTTCCTTTAGGATTTGTTGGTTTGATCTCCTTGCTGTCCAAGAGTCTTCCCCAGCACCACAATTCAAAAGCATTAATTTTTTGGCACTCAGTCTTCTTTATGGTCCAACTCTCACATCTGTACATGACTACTGGAAAAACCATAGCTTTGGCTATATGGACCTTTGCCAACAAAGTGATATCTCTGCTTTTTAATATGCTGTCTAGGTTTGTCATAGTTTTTCTTCCAAGGAGCAAGTGTCTTTTAATTTCATGGCTGTGGTCACCATCTACAGTGATTTTGGAGCTCAGGAAAATGAAATCTGTCACTGTTTACACTTTTCTCCCATCTATTTGTCATGAGAGATGAGACCAGATGCCATGATCTTAGTTTCTTGAATGTTGAGTTTTAAGCCAGTTTTTTCACTCTCCTCTTTCACCTTCATCAAGAGACTCTTTAATTACTCTTCACTGTCTTGACATAAGGGTGGTGTCATCTGCATATTTGAAATTATTGATATTTCTCCCTGCAATCTTGATTTCAGCTTGTGATTCATCCAGCGTGGCATTGCACATGATGCACTCTGCATATAAGTTAAATAAGCAGGGTGACAATATACAGCCTTCGTGTACTCCATCCCCAATTTGGAACCAATCTGTTGTTCCATGTCTGGTTCTAACTGTTGCTTCTTAATCTGCATATATCTTTCACAGGAGACAGGTAAGGTGGCCTGGTATTTTCATCTCTTTAAGAATTTTCCACAGTTTGTTGTATCCACACAGTCAAAGGCTTTACTATAGTCAATGAAGCAGAAATAGACGCTTTTCTGGAACTCATTTGCTTTTTGTATGATCCAACAGGTGTTGGCAATTTGACATCTAGTTTCTCTGACTTTTGTGAATCCAGCCTGTAAATCTGGAGGTTCTCGGTTCACATACTGTTGAAGCCTTGCTTGAGGGATTTTGAGCATTACCTTGCTAGCATGTGAAATGAGCCCAATTGTACGGTAGTTTGAACATTCTTTGGCATTGCGTTTCTTTGGGATTGGAATGAAAACTGATCTTTTCCAGTCCTGTGGCCAAATTTGTGGACATATCGAGTACAACATTTTTATAGCATCATTTTTTAGGATTCTTAAATAGTTCAGCTGGAATTTCAACACCTTCACTAGCTTTGTTCGTAGTATGCTTCCTAAGGCCCTATCTAACAGAATTGTTGTCAAATATTGTTTCAGTTCAGTTCAGTCACTCAGTCATGTCTGACTCTTTGCAACCCCATGGACCACAGCACATCAGGTCTCCCTGTCCATCACCAACTCCCGGAGTTTACTCAAACTCATCTCCATTGAGTCAGTGATGCCATTCAACCATCTCATTCTCTGTCATCCCCTTCTCCTCCTGCCCTCAATCTTTCCCAGCATCAGGGTCTTTTTAAATGGGTCATTTTTTCACATCAGGTGGCCAAAGTGTTGGAGTTTCAGCTTCAACATCAGTCCTTCCAATGAACACCCAGGACTGATCTCCTTTAGGATGGACTGGATGGATCTCCTTGCAGCCCAAGGGGCTCTCAAGAGTCTTCTCCAACACCACAGTTCAAAAGCATCAATTCTTCAACACTCAGCTTACTTTATAGTCCAACTCTCACATCCATACATGGCTACTGGAAAAACCATAGCTTTGATGAGATGGACCTTTGTTGGCAAAGTAATGTCTCTGATTTTTAATATGCTGTCTAGGTTGGTCATAACTCTCCCTTCAAGGAGTAAGCTTCTTTAAATTTCATGGCTGCAGTCACCATCTGCAGTGATTTTGGAGCCCAGAAAGATAAAGTCAGCCACTGTTTCCACTGTTTCCCCATCTATTTCCCATGAAGTGATGGCACCGGATGCCATGATCTTAGTTTTCTCAATGTTGAACTTTAAGCCAACTTTTTCACTCTCCTCTTTCACTTTCATCAAGAGGCTCTGTAGTTCTTCTTCACTTTCTTCCATAAGGGTGGTGTCATCTGCATATCTGAGGTTAATGATATTTCTCCCAGCAAACTTGATTCCAGCTTGTGCTTCATCCAGCCCAGCATTTCTCATGATGTACCTGCATATAAGTTAAATAAGCAGGGTGACAATATATAGCCTTGATGTACTCCTCTTTCTATTTGGAACTGGTCTGTTGTTCCATGTCCAGTTTTAACTGTTGCTTCCTGATTTCTCAGGAGGCAGGTCAGGTAGTCTGGTATTCCCATCTCTTTCAGAATTTTCCACAGTATCTTGTGATCCACACAGTCAAAGGCTTTGGCATAGTCAATAAAGCAGAAATAGATGTTTTTCTGGAACTCTTGCTCTTTTGATGAACCAGCAGATGTTGGCAATTTGATCTCTGGTTCCTCTGACTTTTCTAAAACCAGCTTGAACATCTGGAAGTTCATGGTTCATGTATTGCTGAAGCCTGGCTTGGAGAATTTTGAGCATTACTTTACTAGCGTGTGAGATAAGTGCAATTATGTGGCAGTTTGAGCATTCTTTGGCATTGCTTTTCTTTGGGATTGGAATGAACATTGTTTAAAATATGCTACTCAATATTGCTAAATGAAAGAGTGAAGATATGGAGAAATTAGAACACTATACACTTCTTGTAGGAATGCAAAATGGTGCAGCTGCTTTGGAAAATAGTCTGTCATCTGTCATTTCCTCAAAGGTTAAACATAGAGTTACTATATGACCCAGAAAATCCACTCTCAGTATATGTATATATATACTCAAGAAGAATAACAACATATATCCAAACCAAAATTGTACAATGTTCATTGAAATATTATTCAAAACAGCAAAAAATGGAAACAATCCATGTCCATCAATTGATGAATAAAATGTGGTATATATCTATATAATCCATCCGAGCCATCAGGGAAGCCCCAATGGAATATTTTTCAGTAATAAAGAAGAATGAAGTATTAATACATGTTGGAGCAGTGATGAACCTTGAAGACATTGTACTAAGTGAAAAAAGCCTGTCACAAAAAACAGATATAATTTCATTTATATAAAATGTCCAGAATAGGGAATCTACAAAGACAGAAGGTATATTAGTGGTTGCTTAGGATTAGGGAATTTGCAAATAAATGGAGGGTGACTGCTAAAGGGTAGGGGATTTCTTTGTCAGTGAGGAAACTATTCTAAAATTAACTGTGGTTATAGGCATACAACTCTGTGAAAAACCAGATACTAAAACATCATTGACTTATACTCCTTAAATGGATGAAATCTATGGTATCTGAATTATACCTCAGTAAAGTCATTGCAAAAAATAAATAACTGAACAAAGATTAAAAAAAAAAAGAAAAAAGCTCAATAAATGCATTCTTTGTCCAGAAAATAACTGATGTTTCTTTCAAAATCCAATAACAAACCTAGGGTAAATTACAAGGGTTTGAACAGATTTGATTAGACTGTAAGAAAAATGTATATATCAGTGGTCAAGACATAGTAAAATTCATTCACAAAAGAAGTTCTTATCTTCTTGTCTACCTATTCTTACTGATATTATAGAAGTTGTCCCTTTTTAAAAATTTCTGTGAAACATTAATTAAAAAAATAAAGCACCTTCTAGGATTCCTTGTAGTTCCCGGTTTTCACCCAGATGGCCCAGGTTCAACTCCCAGTGTGGGAACACCAACCCTTTGGGCTTCCCAGGTGGTTCCAGGGGTAAAGAACTTGCCTACCAATGCAGGAGACATAAGAGATGCAAGGTTCGATCCCTGAGTTGGGAAGATCCCCTGGAGAAGGAAATGGCAACCCACTCTAATATTCTTCCCTGGAGAATCCCATGGACAGAGGAGCCTGGCAGGCTATGGTCCACAGGGTTACAAAGAGTTGGACATAACTGTTTTAACATTAACTGAAATTTATATCTGATTTAAATTTTAGTGTCTTAAATGAGGCTTTCTAGTGTGAAGAATGTTTGAGGAAAAAGCAGAAAAATCTTGTACATATGTTATAATAAAATTGCTCAGCAGATCTACTGACAATTTCCCTCAGTTAAATTGCTATTTACCACACACACAAAAAAAATTTAATAATCTCTATCACTTAGTTTCTCTTTCTGTTAACGAAGGGGAAAGTCACCTAGTTGTATCCAACTCTTTGAGACCACGTGGACTATACAGTCCATGGAATTTTCCAGGCCAGAATACTGGAGTGGGTAGCCTTTCCCTTCTCCAGGGGATCTTCCCAATCCAGGGATTGAACTCAGGTCTCCTACATTGCAGGCAGATTCTCTACCAGCTGAACCACAAGGGAAGCCTTTCTGCTAATGAAAATAATTATTATCTTGTACAATAAAGTTTTTGGTCTTGCAAATCCATTTATTATAAATCTGACTTTTAAAATATAGCCACTCCAGATTATACGAACAATATACAATTCAAAGATAATCATACTAGAAAGCAAAACACATTCTACAACTGCTGTTTCTTTCAATAGAAAGAAAACTATGCTCTTGTCTACCTGAGCCTTCTATTTCCAATGTTTAGTTAAAAAAGGAACTTTTTTCTTTTCTAGGACCTAGAGGTTATCATACTAAGTGAAATAAACCAGACAGGGAAAGACAAATATCATATGATAGTGCATATATCTAAAAAAAAAAGAAGATAGAAATGAACTTATATGCAAAATAGAAATAGACCCACAGACAAAGAAAAAAAAAATCTGTGGTTACCAAAGGGGAAAGGAATAAATTAAGAATTTGGGATTAATGTATACAGACTACTATATATAAAATGGACCTACTGTATAGTACAGGGAACTATACACAATATTTTGTAATAACTTATAAGTGAAAAGAATCTGAAATCACTTTGCAGTACACCTGAATCACTTTGCAGTACACCAGAAACTAACACAATATTGTAAATCAACTATACTTCAATAAAAAAAAATCTCAAAATAGGTGTTCTTCTGGTGTTCAAATATCTCTTCATAAAAACACATTTATTAAGTATTTTCTTTTCAACAAATATTTGAATTTGCTCCCAGAAAAGAGGAACATTTTGTATCTGAGTTTCAAAATTTAGATCTGCCTATTGGCATAAGTGAACAGACAGATCTTGTGGTCTTGAGGCATAAACTAACTAGCATTCCTGTTCAGATGCAATAGCATACTGGTAGAGTGAAGCCAGGGTGAGGAGTCAGAAGAACAAAAGCAACTTCTCCAAATAGCCTTCTGTAACACTCACAGGCTTTTCGTACATCTTTCTAATTTACTATATTCATTCAGCCACTCATTCAATAAATACATATTATTTACCTTGGGTCAAGCAGTGAACGTACACACATCTATCTTCTAGCTGTGGAACCCACATGATAAATAAAAGAAGTAACAAAATGAAAAGCATTTTAAAATGTAGTAAATGCTACAGAAAAAAAATAAAGCTAAGTAGGTAGAAGAGGTTCCAATTTTAAATAGGATAGCTTTAAGGCAATTGGTTGCCAGAGGAACCAACCACGTGATTAGAGTTAGAACTTTCAGTCCAGTTCAAAGCTCCAGGGAGGGCAGTGAAGCTCAAGATTAAGTTACTCAACAGCAGCCATGATTATGCAATGGAACCTCCATAAAAACCCTAAGTGAACATGTTCCAAGAACGTCAGGGTTGTTGAATGTATTCTGTGCCAGGAAGCTAGAGTACCCCAAACTTCACGGGGACAGAAGCTCCTGTGCTTGGGACCTTCTAGACATTGTCCGTGTACCTCTCCATTTGGATGTTCATCTGTTATCTTGTGTAATAAACCATTTATGGTAAGTAGTGTTTCCCTGAATTCTGTGAGCCATTATAGCAAACAGTTAAATCTCAAGAGCTAATCTGTAGCCAATTTGGACAGAAGCGTGGCTAACCTGGGGATGACCTGTGACTTACAATTAGTGTCTGAAGCAGGGGAGGGGGGCAGTCTTGTGGGATTAAGACTTAACCTTTGGGAGGTCTATACTAACTCTAGGTGGTTAGTGTCAGAATTAAATTAAATTGTAGGACACCCAATTGGTGTCCACAGAGAACTGGAGAATTGTTGGGTGAGGAAAACTCACAGTTTTGGTGCCAGAAATGTTCTGAGTAGGAAAAGCTTTCCTTTTAGGAGAATAATAGGAGATGAAGTTAGACAACAAAGAGAAGATTGTATCTATCTTGTAGGGTCTTTTGGACCATCATAGCACCTTTAGCCTTTACTCAAATTAATATGGAGATCTAACAGGGTTTTCAAGCAAAGGAGTGATGCTTTACATGTTCTTAAAGAATCAGCCTAGATTCTGTATGGTAAATAGACTCTATGGAAATGAGGGAGAAAATAAGGTCTTCCCTGGTGGCTCAGACAGTAAAGAATCTGCCTGCAATGCAGAAGACCTGGGTTTGATCTCTAGTTCAGGAAGATATCCTGGAGGAGGGAATGGATACCCACTCCAGTATTCTTGCCTGGAGAATTCCATGGACATGGAGGGGCCTGGCAGGCTACAGTCTATGGGATCACAAAGAGTCAGACATGACTGAGTGACTAACACTTACACTTTCACTTTCAGCAAGAAAGATTGGTGGATTGCAGCAGAATAATGGCAGTAACACATTTAAAATAGATACCTTGAGGAGAGTTAAATAAACCATTTAACAAAGATACGGGGCAAAATTTAAGGAAAAGAACAAGAGGTTAGTGGTTTTCCAGGAGTTAATTATAGGATGAAGCTGTTATTATACGTAGGCCTGAAGGGTCAAGGGAGAGAATGGTTCCTGGAAGATGGAAAATGGAGTACAATGGAGAGGATAATGAAAAGGTGACACCAACTTACAGCAGTCTGTCAAGGGAAGTGCTAGGGAAAGGAAGAGGACATCAACCTTACTCTCCTCCAACTCTCCTCAGTGCCTCTTATTGGTCAAACCCAACTGGAAGTCAAAGAAGAAGAGAACTCATTCATGCAGTCCATGAATTGGGCTCTTAGAGGACAGAGCAAATTTAGAAGGCATAGAGAGGGACAAATGGAACAGACGTCTTACAGTGAGGAATCAAGGTTGATTTCAAGATTTGTGACCTGAGCACCTGGAAGGATAGAGTTGCCATTTACTGAGATGGAAGAGAATTTAGGTGCAGCGGATCTAGGAAAGAATACCAGGAGTACTAATTTAGACATATTACATTAAAGGGTCAAAGTAGAAACATATAGTAGAAAATTGGATATACAAATGTGGAGTTCAAAACATGTCTTGGCCGGAAATGTAAATATTAACCCTACTTGTCATGCATTTGAGATACCAGAGAAAATACAACACCAATCTATAAATACAAATGATTTCTTTCTTTCAGAGATAATCTTTTTCTTTACTCTGAGTGGGAAAAAACTTAAATAATATTTTAATCAATTCCTCTTTAGTATTCTCTAAAGCATGAGCTAAAGAGTATTTGTTATAATTATCTATGTATTCTATTATAGACTCTGAACTCCTTATGGGTAGGGACCATTTCTTAGTCATCTATGTATTCCAAGCACCTACTATGTAAAAGCTTCTCAAAATATTTAACAAATGAGTAAAATTAATAAAAATATAAATGAGTGAAAATAGGGTTGAGATTTACAGGGTGTCCCCAAGGTGCTGTGTAACATGCCACATTAATAAGGGAAGTTTTGTTTTTGTAAAAAGAACCTCTTCCAATTGACTGTCTTTAAACTCAGATAACTGATATCACTCACTCATGGTGACAGAAAGTCAAGAAGAGGCTGAGAGTTATATGATAAATAAAGGAGGCTTAAGCAACTGTAAAGTTTTTGTTGGTAAAAGCAAAGAGCAAGCACTATGAATAGCCTGAGGAAAGCTAGTACCTCTAACATTGAAGGATTACCTGTTTATTTCCTGTGCCCCTGAGAAAGAGCCTGCTTTTTAAAAAATATTTGTTATACTAAATTAAGTATTTATCATTTCAATACTTGTTTTTACGCTATTACTACTTATGAGCTTATAAGAAAATATCTATGGGTTTTTTTACATGTTTTCAGTTATATAAATTGTATCATATATACTAGGTACATAATTTTGTCTTTTTTCATTTAATATTATGTTTTCAAACTCATACATGTTGATATATATATAGCTTTTGTTTATTTTGACTTCTTCTTTATTTTGATTGCTATTATAAACAATTCTAAAGTGAATATTCTTGTATATGCACAAGAGTTTCTTTCAGTGTAGTTCATTCGCTCAGTCATGTCCAACTCTTTGCGACCCCATGGACTGCAGCACGCCAGGCTTCCCTGTCCATCACCAACTCCCGGAACTTACTCAAACTTATGTCCATAGGGTTGGTGATCCCATTCAATCATCTCATCCTCTGTCATCCCTTCTTCTCCTGCCCTCGATCTTTCCCAGCATCAGGGTCTTTTCCAATGAGTCAGTTATTTGCATCAGGTGGCCAAAGTATTGGAGTTTCAGCTTCAACATCAGTCCTTCCAATGAACACTCAGGACTGATCTCCTTTAGGATGGACTGGTTGGATCTCCTTGCAGTCCAAGGGACTCTCAAGAGTCTTCTCCAACACCACACTTCAAAAGCATCATTTCTTCGGTGCTCAGCTTTCTTTATACCCTAACCCTAACTTTAGGATATAAATATAAAAGTTGGACTGCTAGTTCACAGAGTATGTACATCATCAACTTCGCCAAATATATTTAAACCATTCTCAGAGTAGTAGCTATATAACTTATACTGCCATAAGTATTTTATGAGAATTCCAGCTCCTAATTTTTGCCAGTGAGATGGATGTGAAGTGATATCTTATTGTGGCATTAATTTGCATTTCCCTGTTATTCAGGCATCCCCTTCCGTGAACTACCTATTTAATTTTGAGCCAATGTAGACTCAACAAGCTATGTCTACCACATGTATTTTGGTTCCATATCAGCAACTAGGTCTGTTCAAAAACCAACACAACAAAATCAAAAAGCAGTACCTCCGAACAAGGGGATTTGAATATTCCTTAGGTGGCGCTAGTGGCAATGAACTCACCTGACAATGCAGGAGACATAACAGATCTTCCTATCACTAAGTTGGGAAGATCCCCTGGAGGAGGGCATGGCAACCCACTCCAGTATTCTTGCCTGGAGAATCCCATGGACAAAGGAGCCTGGAAAGCTACAGTTCATTAGGTCGCAAAGAGTTAAACACAACTGAAGCTACTTAACACGCATGTACTAGAAGCTGCAAAATTTAGTGGTGATGACATTCAGGGGCTTGGGTTTAGTAGATTAGAGCAAAATATTAGATACTGACGTAAATGCAAGTGGTTCTCTCCCTTTCTCTGAGAGTTGAATCTACTATGAAGAGAAAAAAATTCATATTTTATTTTACTCAATTCATTTTCCTTAGTATGTCTAATCTCCCTATCTCTCCATATTTTCCTGTGTATGTTTTTGCCTTTCTTTGAAGCAGAGTTAAACACACAAAATCTGTACAAAAAAAAATAAAAATGCACATATAAAAAGATGTATGTTAAATACAATGAAAAATAGAACTCAAAACAGGAAGCCTACTTGTTGACAGTTTGATGAAACAAAGATAGAAGGATCTACTTTCCCATCAGTCATCAGTGGAGATGGGAAATTTCAAGTAATTCACAAAAGCTTATATGCTTCAACAAACACACAGTATACATGTGAGAAAATAGATTTTAATATCATTTCAGCAGTTTGCATATATTGGTAAGTTATGATCCATTCCAACAAGATTGTAACAGATCTTCCTCAGTAGAAAAAAAAATCTATGTATTTATTGCCAATAGTATACAAATCAGTAAAAAAAAAATTATGAATCCCAATTTCAAAACTAACTTCATATAATAGAATTATTCCATCAAAATCTTGTTTTCAGAACCCTCACTAAATTTGACAATATTATCTTTCAGCTTCTTTAAGGTACAATGTCACAGAGAGGTCTTGTTACAGAAATGCATAGATACTGCATTTTCACAATATTAGGACTCTCCAATAGGCTGAGGCTTTCATGACTGTGATAATACAGAACAACACTGTCCAATAAAACTTTTCATGAAAATGGAAATGTTCTACATTTTTCCTGTCCAATATGGTAGCCAGCTACACATGGTAGCTACATATGTCCAGCTACACATGGTAATAAGCATTTAAAATGTGGCTTGTGTGACTGAGGAACTTCATTTTCATCTTTGTTAACTTTAATGTATTAAATAACTATATGTGGCAAGTAACTGTTGTATTGAGCAGCAGGAAAGATTTAGTGTGATCTAGAAAAACCTTCCTTTTATCTAGCCATAAATACTGGTGTCTAACTGTACTAAGTAGATGGCTAGGACTGGACAATCTCTACACTAGGATTAGAGGTCATAACGCTGTCTTCTCAGCACCATTTGTGGTAACCTACTTCTTCTCTCCTCCTATCAGAGCTGAGACACCAAGTATCTACTACCTAGGCCTTCTGAGTCTTTATGTCCTGACTTTCATTTTTAGCAGAGCTCACAATTCACTCCTGTTATCTAGCCTATATGTGCTTGGATACTTGGCTTTATGTGTTATATGCTCCTGAATTGTATTCTTGGGCATCTCTGCTTGAACACTTAAGAGTGACTCAGCTACTTCAGTAACCAATATTCTCCTGTTCCTGTGCTCCACAGTGTTGACTGACCACACTCCATTTTCCCCCAAGGAAATTTAGTATTCACATGCCCATTCATGACTTTAGTCAGACCTAAGGTATCTGTCTAATCTGTGATTTTTAAGTACACTCCTGGATCTGATTTCCTTGGCTTTCCTCTTAAGAAATGGAAGTTTTGAATTGGAAGCTGTTTAAGATAATTTGATGACTTAATTCTCAAAATAACAGTGTCCTCTGTATACCACAAATTCAAAATACTTCTCATTCCATGAGTACCAGCTATTTCATTTTCCTCTTGAGCAAAAGAGAAGAAAGCTGATTTCTAAAATATCTTCAGAGAAATCAGAAAATTATAGCATGGATTAAAAGACCTTGAGACAAATAATTCATAGATTCCAATGTGAGATATGACTTATAGGCATAGTAAGGGGTCACTGTAACGGAGAGATGACAATCTTCCCTTAACTGTTTCTCATAGCTTTAATTTAATAATTAACCACAATAGAATTATTTATTACAATTCTATTCATGCCTCATAAGTTTCTGCTATAAACACAGAAATATATACTCCACTATCCTAGAAAAATAAGGACCTGGTAGTCCAGCCAGTGTCCACTGTCACTGAAGTTTATATGCTACAATTTCTCTCATGGCATATCAAGGCACTCTGTCAACTGTCTAATGACCAGTGATGATTCACTGTTGAATTACAGATCAGATTATCCTAAAAAGCCAGAATAACATGAAATAACCCTTGATAGCAAATTAGAAAACCCCTAAGCACACTAAAAGATAAGTGAGATACTCAAACCTAAAGAATTTAAATTAACAGAAAAGGAAAAATTTACAGTGGCAGAATTTGAAAGGAAAAACCTATACATATTAAGAAGTGAAAAAGATTCCACAAACCTCAAAAAAAACAAACTGTTCAGTTAAGACTGCAACATATTTTCATAAAGAGAATGATAATCATTTTTTTTTTATTTGTTTGTTTGATTTTGTCTTTGCTTTTCTGTTTAACCCACAAAAGGTAGTATGGGAGACTTGGGAAATGCATGGGGAAATGTGTCTCAGTAATGACCAAACAGATGTTAGCATGTTTTGGTGGAAAGAGCATGAACTGTATCATTATATAATTCTTGATTCAAATTCTAGATTGACCATTATTATCTTTGTGTCTTGAGAAAATTATTTTTCTGAGCCTTTGTTTTCTTCTTTGCAAAAGGAAGACAATGATGTCCACACCTCATGGCACTGGTTAGAGAATTAAGTGAGATAAGATATACAAAAGCACTGTGACACACAATATTTGCCCAATAAATGTTAGTTCTTGCTTTGTCAGTGCCCTCCTCTCTCAATTCTCTGTAGATCTTTAAAAATGAATTTATCTTGTCTGAGTGGTAGAAAATATAGAACATTTTAAACACTGCGTAGCCTAACACAATGATGGGCAAATACTATGCACTCCAAAAAAGATCTGTAGGTTGATTGAGATTCTACAAATACATTCTTTCCTGAAATTAGGGGATGGATGAGATGAATTCTAAAATTCTGAGATTAACATTCTAGTAAGAAAGCTTTTCTCAGTGTCAGCCACAATAAGAATCAGTTCATCATGAGGGGTAAAAGGAATTTTTTTCTGATCCTACCTCTGGTATTCTTTATGAAATACATACAGAAAAATATCCTAAGAGCCTTTTCTGCAATCTTAAGCAAACTCTTCTTTCTAGACAAAGAAAAGCATAACTATTTCTTCCAGTATTTCATTTCATCTCATTCATCACTTCTCTTTTGTTTCTTGATCACTCATTCTGATTCCATCTCAAATGAGCCTTTGTAAACATTTAAAAGATGGCACAGGTACAGAGAGGGCCATACCGGGTAGTAGCTAACCTGTCCTTCTCTTCCTAACACCAAAACTTAATGATATACAGAAAGGAACCTGGGATAAGTAAGAAAATACTCTGGAGATTCCACTGGGAGAGCAACCCTAAACCATGATAGACATGTCTACAAAACACACAGTCAACTGTGAAGGTTAGCGAAGAGCCATCAGGCTTAGAGGCAAATGCCTATTGGCACTAAATTATGGCTGGCAAAATAAAATAGCTCCTTTCAGTAAGCTGCTCCTGCTGCTAAGTCACGTCAGTCGTGTCCGACTCTGTGAGACCCCATAGACGGCAGCCCACCAGGCTCCGCCGTCCCTGGGATTCTCCAGGCAAGAACACTGGAGTGGGTTGCCATTTCCTTCTCCAATGCATGAAAGTGAAAAGTGAAAGTGAAGTCGCTCAGTCATCTCCAACCCTTCTTGACCCCATGGACTTCAGCCTACCAGGGACCTCCGTCCATGGGATTTTCCAGGCAAGAGTCCTGGAGTGGGTTGCCAGTGCCTTCTCCGCTTTCAGTAAGCAGTTAACAAGAAATCCAGGACTCTCAACGGATGCGAAAGCATGTGTTTAAGCAAAACCACGGAATGGTCATGGGCATTTCATTTTCTTTAGCTTTGTTAAATTTCTATTTGTTTCCTTGATGTCACCAACTTAAACTTCAGAATCTCAGTAGGTTTACCCACATTTCAGCATGGAAAAATGTCTAGCTATATAGATTTATAAAAGTCATTCTTTGTATAATTCACTGTCTCCTGGAATTTTGCAACCATAGCACAACAGCTGCATATTTAAACAGCAGAGGTGGTTTCACTAACTTGAGTAACAGTGTATTCTTGGGTCCAGATAAAACTAAAGTTTCTTCATAAATAGCTATATAAGCTAGAAACTGCCATAGATGAATTTCAAAGTAGTAAAAGCCTACCTGTTTATAACTATGGTCAGATATATATGTATCTAATATGCTTATTTTTAATTTCAAAGATAAGCTTAAATCTTCATTTTGAAGTGATAATTATGAGCCAGTTTTGGAAATGTCTTACATTTGAAGACCCATAAAAGATGTCTTCTACAATCACTTTTCTATAAATAACAACACGTTTCTAAGAAATCTTAAAATCAGACTACTCTCAATAGAAAACTGACGTTTTTCTCCAATAGTCTCTACTTCTATTCGAAAAGTTGGTCAAAGACAGCAACCATGTGCATATGTATGGTTTTGATTCCATCTATACTCCTGCCCTAATTCCTGTGGCTTGGACCCATTCCAGATACTCTGGCTTACTGTGGTTTGTATGAGATACCATTTCCTGATTCACGGCATTCCCCTGATTGACAAACAGATTTAAATATGAAAACAAACAGTTACCTGGCTATAATTGGTTTCTAACAGCTGCACTGTTGTAGTACTTCTAAACCATGGTTTAGAAAGTGCCTCCTAGAGAAGATCCCTGTTGTGTTCAGAAGAGTATGTGTGTATGTTATTGTTTGCTTTTATTTTATTTTTTTTGATTGATTTTAACCATTTAGGAGTCTTTATTGTTCATCAAGATATTCAGTAACTTTGGTGTACACATGATTTATACATTCTATGAACTGAAATTTATATTCTTATTTTCTTACCCTCCACAAATTAAATTTAAAAAATACACTGGATTTTAACTTTCTAAACTGATGTGCCCTTTAACTGAATTCAGAATAGTCTACAAAACAAAAGTGTCACTTTTTCTGCTCTATGCATGTGAAACAATACTACTTCACTGACAGATTAAAATATTAGACTAGGGTAATAAACTTCTACTATATTTTTAGTAGACTGTCTCATAATGTCAATTGAATTATGTGAAATATATCAAATTATTTGCAATACAAGTTGCTACTTACATACCACAAACAATTGCAACTCCTTCAACATATCAGAATAAGAGGCTGGGACTTTGCATTTTAAAATTCCTGTGGAAATCAAATGTATTTTAAGTATCAGCTCTGATTATTTAATCAGACAACTTGCATTTTGCCCTGGTTAATTTTGAAGGCTGATAATATTTTACTCATAAAAATAATTGTGCACCTGTTGTGATAGAAGCCTAGTTAAACAAATGTTAATAGGAATGTAACTCTTCACTTTAAGCATAAAAATACAGGTCTCTCATTACTATTATATAAAGAAACGTATATTTAAAGCCTTGGAATAGATTTCACTTTAAATCTTATCTCTTCCATAGCCCTAGAGGGATATTTAAGAATATTATTAAAGCATGTATAATGAATAGTTGCATATTAACTTGAAAGGGAACACCAGATGATATCTACTGAACAAAATGGATATGGAGTTCCTCCTTCCCATTTAATACTTGTGTTTTTCTGCCTTGTTCTATTCCTGACAAAACCATTTTAACGATATTGAATCATTTCTGTGAAAAATGTGTACTTTTCTTACTAGCTATGATCAAAGGAGAAAATATAAAGTGGGCTACAAAAGCTATAACCTTCATGCACTCTTCTCATTTTCTGACCCTTTCAGCAGTAGAGATGATTTTCAGTACCCAAATTCTCTGAGCTTTAAAAAATGTTGGGTGCTCCTGGAAGAGAGAGACTCAGATCTCTTCTCTGTGGTTTCTATCACTTTGTACAAACTTTCTGAGAGCTACCAACTTCTGTCTATTCAATCCATTTCCAGGTGTAATCAACTCATAAGTACTAGAAATAGGATTGAGGAAAAATAATTTGTCTGAAATTAAACTGTGACAGGCTGGGACCTGGGACCCTTTGCTAGAGTGCTGGAGTGCTTGCCCCTGGACAAACCTCTCTTCCAGCCACAAAATACAAAAAACTATCAGTTCAGTTCAGTTGCTCAGTCGTGTCTGACTCGTTGCAACCCCATGGACTGCAGCAGGCCAGGCTTCCCTGTTCATCACCAACTCCCGGAGCTTACTCAAACTCATGTCCATAGAGTCAGTGATGCCATCCAATCATCTCATCCTCTGTCATCCCCTTCTCTTCCTGCCTTCAATCTTTCCCAGCATCAGGGTCTTTTCCAATGAGTCAGTTCTTTGCATCAGGTGGCCAAAGTATCGGCATTTCAGCTTCAGCATCAGTTCTTCCAATGAACATCCAGGACTGATCTCCTTTAGGATGGGCTGGTTGGATCTCCTTGCAGTCCAGGGGACTCTCAAGAGTCTTCTTCAACACCACAGTTCAAAAACATCAATTCTTTGGCGCTTAGCTTTCTCTATAGTCCAACTCTCACATCCATCCATGACTACTGGAAAAAACCATAGCTTGGACTAAATAGACCTTTGTTGGTAAAGTAATGTCTTTGTTTTTTAATATGCTATCTAGGTTGGTCACAGCTTTTCTTCCAAGGAGCAAGTGTCTTTTAATTTCATGGCTGCAGTCACCATCTGCAGTGATTTTGGAGCCCCCAAAATAAAGAAACTATAAGGGACTAAAAACATCTGCAATCATGCACAGTTGGGGCAAATTATGGACAAAAAGATACAAAAGTCCAAAAAACTCAACAGCCACTTCTGAAGAGCTGGGAGTAAAAAACAGGGTGTTGGGAGCAAAAGCAGGGTACTGGGCATGGCCCTGAACACACCACCACAAGACAGGTGGGTAAAATACCTAAACCACTCCTCTGGTCCAGACACCTGGACACATATCCTATCCTTACCCCATATAAGGAACAAGTTCACCCTGCCTTAGGGAGCGGGTGAGCAAGGGAACCTGCTACCTGTTCTCCGTTCCTGCTACTGCAGCAGGGGCCCCAATAAAACCTTCCCTGAATTTCTTGTCTGGCCTCTAGTCAATTTCTATCAGTTGAGGAAGGCCAAGAACCTTGGTCGGTAGGAAAACTAGCTAAATTGTGAACTTGATTATACATGTCTTTTGTTGACTTTTGTAAGACTGTGGCCTTTCAACTGGCCCTGCCTATTTATGGTTATACTTAAAAGGTACCAAGGTAATTTTATTCAAAATTATCTAAACTTTTGAATCCTATCCTTTACAATGTTGGGTTAATTCTAATTTTATTTTGGTTAGTGCAATACAAGTTTACAAGCAGAGTACAAAAAATGTCTGCACTTTTTAAATAACCTAAATTCTCTCTAGTTTCCTTTTTCAATAGTTTAATGCAGATATTTGGATTGAGGGGAAATCACAAATAAACAGAATCATTGCATCAGATTTCCTCAGTGCCTTAAATATGCACTCAGTGATAATTATCAACAGTAGCAACACATTTAAAAATGTAGAGGAATAATGCACAATTTATGCCTATTTCAAGGGTCTCATTCATAAAAACACCATTTGGATGTAAATACACACATTTTCTTAAATGGTTAGCCTTACAATATTTTTTATTTCAGACAAATGACCTAAACAGTAAATATGTGGGAGATCTAGTACTATGGGCCAGTTCTTAGTGTGGCACACATATCTCATAAGAATTTGCTGAAAAGCTGACTCTAGAGGAAAGAAATACCCAGGATACACCCTGGCACCTATGGTGCGAGGCACAGAACATTTCTGGGCCTATACACAGCACTGAGATTAATTACTATTCGATAAATTTTTCTTTTAAGAATCAACTGTATATAAATATTATTACAAATGTGTTTTTAAATTACATCATTTATTCAGATAAAAAAGCCTAAAGTAAAATGCAGCAATTTAAAAAGAATAATATATATAACTTTAAAATCTTTTTTATGTTTACTAAAAACCTTATATATAACTTTTAATTATAAAATAATGAATTCACATTATTAAAACCTCATTTATCATACATATTACACACACAAAATATTTCACAGCAACTGTATGTCTGGAAATGATACATAAGACAAACCCATTTTAACAGCAAGACCTCTCTAAGTTTCAGCTATCACTATAATAATATGCCAGAACTAAAATTATATGAAAAAAATCTCTTAACATTCTGGAAAATAGAATTTGAATTGTACTTAAATAAGGTGATTCAATATTACTACAAGGATTTGAGAAGCCTACGGTACTTAAAAGATCTGTAAGAAGGGAATGAAGCTGGCTAGGCCTGACCTCACTAAAACGTTAAGCTGATTATCAATAAAGTGAATATATTTGAGCAAACGCTGGCAATGTGAATTGTACTTTTAAACTTGACAGGGGTGATAATACTGATTTCTTGGACTGTTAGAACTTCTTAATTTTATAGATATCAAATCATTTCCTATAAAATAATTTGTGCTTCAAGAGGTAATATGTGGGGACTTCCCCAATGGTCTAGTGGTTAAGAATTCACAGGGAACACTGGTTCAATTCCTGGTCAAGAAACTAAGATCCCACATGCCACAGAGCAACTAAGCCCATGCACCACATCTACAGAGTCCATGTGCTAAAAGGAAAGATACCGCACAATGAAATGAAGATCCCATGTGCTGCAACTAAGACACAATGTAGACAAATAAGTAAATATTTTTTAAAACTTTAAAAAAAAGAGGTGATAAATATTTCTAGGTACTAATGGGTGGCACAAAAGCAAACATTCTTATTCCTACTGTCAAACTACTATTTATTGAGGACAATTTTATCAATCACTTTGCAATCACTGACAAAAATTCTGAAAAGCAAGTATTTTTTTCTACTTTATACGTTCGAAAGCTGAGAGTAAAATAGTGTAAATAAATTGCTCAGTTTATGCCACAATTCAAACTCACTTCTGATCAACTCCACACTCTGTATTTATTATGCCACAATTTGAGTTTCAAGGAGTAAAGCAACTCACTTGTTTAAGCCAGTAACTTCATCTGGTATTTTTTTACATCAAGTTTTATTTATTTATTTATATTTGGCTGTGCTGGGTCTTTGTTGTTACAAGGGCTTTTCTCTAGTTGAGCACTTGGGAGCTACTCTCGAGTTGCAGTGCATGGACTTCTCATTGCTGTGGTTTCTCTTGCTGCAGAGCATGGGCTCTATGTAGTTGCGGCTTCAGTAGTTGCGGCATGGGCTTCAGTAGTTGCAGCTTGTGGGCCCAGTAGCTGCAGCTCCTGGGCTCCAGAGCACAGGCTCAACAGCTGTGGCGCACAGGCGTAGTTGCTCCATGGCATATGGGAACTTCCCAGATCAGGGATCAAGCCAGTGTCTCCCACATTGGCAGGTAGTTTCTTTACCACTGAGCCACCAGGGAAGCCCCATCATTTAATGTCTTCATAGAAACTTTGAACTCTTAGATGTGACTAATTTGCTTTGTAGTTATTAATGACAAATTAATTTATTATCAAGGTAAATATATGCCAGTCTATTTTAAGGTTCTAGTCCAGTGGTTCTTAAAATGTGGTTCTTGAACTCCTTGGAATCCCAGGGTTTACAACTGAGAGCAATACTGTTTTCATAATAATAGTAAGGCATTGTATTGCATGTTATACTACTGACATTTGCACTGATGCAAATGAAATAGTGGAGTAAAAATTGAAGGTCCTCTAGCATGAATCAAATGGGCCTAATTCTACTAGCAGTCATTGTATTCTTTACCACTATGCACTTACAGTAAAAAAGCGCAAAAAGTTCAGTTTCAATCAATAATTTCCTTGATGAAACAAAAAAACAATTTTATTAAATAATCACTTTTAAGTACTCATACTTAAAATATTTTATGTGATGAAATGGGAAGCATATGGCTGTTTATTGTACCTAAGCATATAACAGTTCAAGAAAAATGACTTATGCTATTGCTTGAATTGTAAGCTGACATTTTCATATCTTTTACACAAGGCACCAATTTTATTTGAAAGAACAACTAATAGAAAAAGTATCATTCTTGTACTCCAATATTTGGCAAGTAAGCCTGCCACCTCCAGAAAAACAACTGAAAGTATTGGTGGAAACAATGCAGCTTGAACTTTAAAGGGAAAATTAGAATTGTGAAAACTTTTATCTGCCATCATTAGCATGACAGTTTCTGAAGACTTAAAAGATTTTCTGATGAGATTAGTGGTGATACTAATGAATGTGATTTTTTGATAGTGCATGATGAAATGTGCCAAAATAAGGAAGATCTGCATAACTCAGTAAAACAATGTAATCTAAAAAGCTGTTACAAAATCATGCAGGGAGTGAAAGATTCATTCAAAGGTCAGATTGTACCAATGGATTTGAAACGTCAAAGTTGAATTGAAATGGTTTTAGATCTTACACTGAAATGGTTTTAGATCCTATTGGACCTCAGTTCAGTTCAGTCGCTCAGTCGTGTCCGACTCTTTGCGACCCCATCAACTGCAGCACGCCAGGCCTCCCTGTCCATCACCAACTCCCGGAGTCTACCCAAACTCCGGTGATGCCATCCAACCATCTCATCCTCTGTCGTCCCCTTCTCCTCCCGCTCCCAGTCCTACCCAGCATTAGGGTCTTTTCCAATGAGTCAACCCTTCGCATGAGGTGGCCAAAGTATTGGAGTTTCAGCTTCAACATCAGTCCTTCCAATGAACACCCAGGATTGATCTCCTTTAGGATGGATTGATTGGATCTCCTTGCAGTCCAAGGGACTCTCAAGAGTCTTCTCCAACACCACAGTTCAAAAGCATCAATTTTGGACCTAACTTCTAATAAATTACCATTTATGAAATTTTGTGTGATTAGAAGAAAATTCACAATTATATGAAAAGGCTATAAGACATTTCCCCCTCTTCATATACTTCAATCAGTACACATCACAACAGATTGAGTACAAAAGCAGATATGGTTTAATTCCTATTAAACCATACACTAAAGAGATTTACCAAAATAAAAAGCAATGCTACTCTTCTCACTAAATTACTTTAATTTTATGAAATATATTTTTATTAAAAAATCTTTATGGTGATATGTAACAGGTATACTATTATAACTTGTAAATGAATTAATAAATATTTATTAAAACTTATCAGGTTTAACTTCTAACACAGTAAGTATTAATAGATATGTCACACAGATAAAAGATTTTTAGAGTCCTCAATACATTTTAAGAGTTCTGAGAACAAAAATTTTTAGACCTATAGTTTACTCTTCTACCAATAAATATTTACTGTTTCAAGTACTAAATTATGCTAATTGTTGTTGATAAGGGTTGTTGCCTACCAAAAGCATTTATTGATTCCCAACTACATGCCACTCTAAACACATTTTTTCCCTAATTCTCTCAAAAAATCAGAAGTTTAGTAGGTAATAAAATCAATATTCTTTTGTATAAATACTGAAACTAATTCCTTCCATTTTTTTAATTCAAGACTTACTTTCAGTCTTTTTTAAAAATTAGTCTTTATTGGAAAAGCAATGCTTACACATGGCTTAAAAAAAAAAAAAACTTCAGTACAAACTGTACAGTCCAAATAAAAATTTCAGCTCCTGTGCCATAGTATACACTACCTCCTACACAGTCAACCTCTGTTTAGGTTTTAATAATTATCCTTCCAGAAATTTTCTGTGTATACCACTTTTTACATAAATTAGAGCATACATATGCTCTCCTCACTCTTAACAGTTCCAGAGTTCCTCACTCTTAATATTTCTAGAAATATTATCCTTATTAAGCCAAACAATAATTCAGGTAATATAGAGAAGCTGTACCTCTAAATTAGTGACCCCATTTCTCCCATTATATTGCAAAATAAGTCAAACTTAACTTTATGTCTATGAGATATTTTCACTTTTCACTCAGCTTTGTTTACCTCTTTATTGAGATAAGATGCTACTAAAAATGGAACTAAATTAACCAACCAAAATGTTGTGAAATCAGTATTCCAAGTTATAAGAGAAAATTCTTTCAATATGCCCCAATACATTTCATTCCCAGATTTCTATAGCTCTGCTGTTACCCTGCCATCTCTTATTCCACTATGAGTCACATTCCAATCTACAGGTGTGTATTAACACATGTACTTATGTATGTATGGATGGAAGTTAAAGTCTATTTTTAATTCTGGATTTGTGCACTAATACTGAAATAGAAACATTTGTATTTGAAGAATACAAACTACTTTGATAAACAAAGGTTCTACCATAAGCCTAAGTGTAACACATATCATTAAAGCTCCAGTGTTTTCACTAATTCCACACAGGAGGATTACAGATGTCCTGCTAGCTACCATTTCCTGGTAAGCAATCTGAATGGCTTCCAGGAAATTGCTAATGACCTTCATTTTACTTAAAATCTAGGCTGCAATTAGTAATAGTTTTTCTTCTCCATGCTGGTTATAATGTTTATTTTCATCACAGCAATCAGGAAGAAAAAAGTGAAATGTCTTGTTTTTGAATTATATCAAAATGTGTTCTCTTTTATTTCGATATGTCACCAAATAGACTAATACATATTTAATGTAATCATAATTGTGTAAGAACACTTTGGATCTTTTTTTCCTTCTAACCAATTTTGCCTCCTTTCTCACTCTAGGCTGTATCTACTGCTAAAATTAGCCTTTTTAAAATGGAATCAATAGGAATATTTTATAATTGGTGACTATTTTTACATATAAGAATATTTTATAATGAATTTTTTGAAACCAGATGTGATTTTAAGGTAAAGTTTTATGTTTTAATTATAATAATTAACTACTAAAAACAGAAGTTTCAGATTTTTATCCAATGAATTTAAAATATGATTACATGGTCAATATAATAATAACAAAGAACAATTTTAGCCAGTGCTATATTTATAGTCAGAACCTGTTATTAAACTTCAGTATTTTCTTTTAAGTAAACATTGATTTCTATAATTAGATTCAACTGATCTTTCCCCCAACATATCGATTTCTTTTAATCCCAACAGTTAACAATGACTCTAATGTATCACAATACTTTAGACCTTAATCGTATAGTAGCAATTTTTGCCAGTAGCTTTTGTTTGAATTTTAATCAAGAAGACTTTGTGTCTCCAACCCTAAGTTGGGAGGAGGTTTTAATTGATTGCATGCATATCATACAAACATCAAAAGAAGTAAAAGATGTTTATAACAGAGAGAACAAAGGAGAGCTTTGAAATATCTATATTCGTGCTAAGCAGTACAATTTCTAAAAATAGGTGTTGTTGTGTTATAAAGCATATATATCTGTAAACTAGCCATGGTGTGCATTTATTAGTAGTAAAGGGATTCATGAATCCTGCAATAATAATTCACTATTGATTACAAGATGACCAAAAGAATATGTGAAATAAGATAAACATGCTATTTAGGGGAAATTAAGATTCCACCTTAGTAATTTACTATGTGATTTTAGGGAAGTCACTTTTCTGGATATTGGAGTCCCTATAATGGAACATAAGAAGTTTGAATTACATAATATGCAAAGCTCCTTCAAGTCTAATTTTTGGAAATTCTATGATTCTAGATATTACTCTGAATTTCTTCAATTACACAGATTTATACAGAAAATAGTTAGTGATGCTTTACTACATTATTTCATACAAATCAATGAGAAAATTACTGTGCTCTAAATCTCTTTCACAAGCTGGTCTCTAGAGCAATATAGCAATTGTCTTAGAAATAACAATTTAAAATTTTCAAAGTACATGAACTCTACACATTATTACTGTTTCAATCTTTTTTCCTAAAGAGACAACAAAAATCACTAGGTATGTGAACTTTGCTGATTTTATTGGAGTTGAAAGATGGCAGATGACTCACCTCTAAATGCTTCCAGATTTTTTAAGTTCCCTCAGATGAAGAAACTGCTGTAAATTTGTAAATGGAAATTCAAGAAAAACTCATTTATAAATGAATATGTAAAGTGTATGGTCACAGCTTTTCGAAAACCATTCTCGTTCTTCTATGATTGCCTACAACAGAAAATACCAGTAACTATGAACTACTATTCCTAAAAAAAACAGAGTACTCTGTATAAAGGGCAAAGCATGGAATAAGCAAGCAGAGTACTTAGATATAGTTTGGGCCCTTACTATAAAGTGAACAAACTAGTAGAGAGAATTGGCATTTAAGATAATAACCTGTCACACAGAACACTAATTCTATAGGAATGATGTTATATTCATTCTGACCCTTTGGTGATAGCACTGCTTAAGTTACTTCAAGAATAACCTACACTATTTGATCTTCAAAGATCTATCATGCACTGAAAGAAACCATGACTTTTGTGTTCCTGCACTCTCCTCTAAAGATTTATGTTTGCAACAAAACTGAAAAGAAACCTGGCTCTTAGTGGCACATAGTATCAAAATTATAATAAATTCACATTTTTAATTCAGTACATGCACCAAGCACAATTGTAATATACCTGCACTATTTGATACAACAGTTCCTAATTTTACTTCTCTTAGTAAAAACCCTAGTGAAGCAACAGTGGGTAATGCTTAAAGTTTTTAAGACTAAAGTATGGAAACAGTATTTAGCCTCCAGAACAAATATCTTAAACATTTTAGTTGAATAACTATAGTAAGTAATTTTGTTTCAAAAAATAACCTTAAAAACATTGGGAATCATTTGTAGAATTTTTCACTTAAAAGCATTTGTTTAATCACTTTTTTTTCCCTAGCAGAAAGACAGTGTCATTTTTTTCTAAGCATCAGGAGAGTGTACCTATAAGCACATCTACCTTAACCCCTAAATGTTAATATTTAAATGATTAATCATAAATGACCAAGGAAGAAGGAAAACACTATTTTCCTTATTTGATTCATATCACATAATTATTTTTTTTTCTCTCTATCATCTGTGTGTTTGACAAACAGTTTGTGCTAACTCAAACAACCAACATTACTGCTTCTCTGGCACACTGCCCAGGGAGGCGCCTTCACACCAAGGAGGAGATGCCAGCCACAGCATAGAGGGGAATGTGTGTAAAGAAGGAGATTGGCTAAGATTCTCCTCTATAAACCACAGAAGGCTAGATCCATGCATAGAAACAGGGTGAATTCTAATGATCTAGACATCATTTAGTATGCCACCTTTGCATTTAGAAATGTTTCATCATCGTAAATGTCCTGGCATCCTTACTCTTTTGGTACAACTCAAACAAGCATACATACAAATGGGTTATGGGCCTTACCAGTATTTTTATTTCACCTTGTATCCTTCTACTGTATTGTTTCCCTCTCTCTTATTTAGACTTAGATCAGGATAGATAATTCCATGAGGTTCTGTTGCCGAAGATGGCAGAGTAGAGAGACCTTAGCCTCACCTCCTCTCACAGGTAGATCAAAATTACAACTATTTACAGAATTATTTTTTATTATTAATAACATGATTGGAGCCTACCTGAAAAGTTCTTCTACAGCTAAATTTGTGTAGAAGGAACCAGAACAAGGTGGGTAGGAGGAACAGAGTCATAGTATAGTCAAGACCCATATCCCTGGGTGGGTGACTCATAAACAGGAGAATAATTACAATTGCAGAGGTTCTCTACAAAGAAAGAGGGTTCTGAGTCCTACATTGACTCCCCAGCACAAGAGTCCTGCACTGGGAAGAAAAACCCTCAGAACATTTGAGTTTGAAGGCCAGCAGGGCTTACTTCCACAAGACTCAGAAGATTGTGGAAACAGGCTCCACTCTTAAAGGGTACACACAAAATCTAACATGTTCTGGGATCCAGCCCCAACTCACCAAGAGAAAGGTTGCCTTAAGACCCCCTGAACCCACAGCTGGTCCTGGACACATCCCTGACCATCAGATGGCCAAGGACCTGCCTCCACACACTCCTCTAGCAAAAGCTAAAAGAGTGCATACATGTGCACTAGAGCCAGATCCCCATGGCCTCACAGAGACCCCAGGACCCAGTTGCAGCCACCAGTGAATAAGTACCAGCCCCAGAATTCCCTGGGTCCAGGCCCCACCCACTAGCAAGCCTGTGGACTTCCCTGGTGGCTCAGATGGTAAAGCGTCTCCCTACAATGCGGGAGACCCAGGTTCGATCCCTGGGTCAGGAAGATCCCCTGGAGAAGGAAATGGTAACCCACTCCAGTATTCTTGCCTGGAGACTCCCATGGATGGAGGAGCCTGGTGGACTAGAGTCCATAGGGTCACAAAGAGTCGGACACAACTGAGTGACTTCACTTTCTAATCATAGGACCAAGCTTTAGCCTCCAGCCAATGGAAAACTGAAGCTCCTAGCCTGATATGGCAAGACCCAGCCTATCCCCAGTGGATCAACAAGCTTCAGGACAGCTTAGACCTCTCAGCCAGCTGTTTCAGGAACCAGCCCCATTCACCAATGGTTCTACACCAGCTCAGGACCCCTGGGCCCTGCAGCCAGACTCCAGGACCTGGCTCTTCCTGACAGTGGGTTGATGCTAGCCCCAGGACCTGGCTTCAGTCAATAGTGGGTAGGTACCAGGTATTGCCACAGGATCTCCCGGACCCCAATTCCACTCCTGGGGTTCTGTAGCCAGCCACCTTGTGACCCAGCCTCAGAAATCAGTGGCGGGCAGCCTCCATCTGACAACCAAATGAACTGGGGGCAAGCCATGCCTAAAAGATCACCCATAGTAGCAGCCTACCACAACAGAATGACCCAGGAAGCACATATAGGGGTTGAGCACACACTTCTAGTGACTAGAGGGAAATCTACTGAAGTGGAGAAAGGCAATTTACCTTAGAAAGAGCTCAGGGTAATGACCGTAAAGATGATCAAAGGACTCAGGAGAAAAATGGATGAACATAGCAGGAAGTTAGAAGTCTTGAACAAAGAGTTAGAAAATACAAAGAAATCAATCGAGTAAAGGTGAAGAATACAATAACTGAAATGAAAAATACATGAGAAGGAATCAATAGTAGAATAAATGACACAGAGAAATGAATCAGCAAGCTGGAAGACAGAATACTGGAAATCACTGAAGCAGAACAGAAAAAAGAATGAAAAATGAGGGCAATTTAAGAGATCTCTGAGACAACATCAAAAGTACAAACATTACATTATAGGGGTCCCAGAAAGAGAGGAGAGAGAGAAAGGGGCAGGTAACATACATGAAGACATAACAGCTGAAAAGTTCCCTAACCTGGAACAGGAAATAGACATCCAAGTCCAAGAACTATAAAGGGTCCCAAGGAGGACTAGACCAAGACAAAATGTGATTAAAATGGCAAAAATTAAAGATGTAGAGAAAATATTAAAGTAGCAAGAGAAAAGCAACAAGTTATACATAACAAAACTTGCATAAGGCTATCAGCTGACATTTTGGCAGAAAGTGCAGGTCAGAAGACATAATATATTCATATAAACTGATAAGAGGGGAAAAAAAAGAAAAAAAAACCTACAACCAAGAGTACTCTCTATTCAGCAAGGCTCTCATTCAGATTTGATGGAGACATCAAAATTTTTAAACAAGCAAAAGCTAAAAGAGTTCAGCACTACCAAGCTAGCTTTACAAGAAATGTTCATTGGATTTCTCTAAGTGAAAAAGAAGAGGCCACTACTAGAAACATAAAAATTACAAAAGGAAAACGCTCATTGGTAAAGGCAAATACACACTGAAGGTAGTTTATCAACCATGTACAAAGTTAGTAGGAAGGCTAATAGACAAAAGTGCTAAAATCATCTATATTCACAACAAGCATTTAAGGGATACACAAAACCAGTGGATATAAAATATGTTGCCAAAAAAAGCAATGGGGGTGGGAGAGAGTAAAAAATACAGGATTGTTAGAATGTATTTAAAATTAAGAGATCAGCAACTATATATATATAAAATTATATACGAACCTCATGGTAACTCCAAACCAAAAATCTATAATGCACACACAAAAAAGAGAAAGGAATCCAAACAATACTAAACATAGGGATCAAATCACAAAGAGAACAAAAGAAGAAAGGAATCAAAAAGAACTACAAAACAATCCTAAAACAATCAACAAAATGGCAAAAAGCATATACATATCAATAACTACTGTATGTGTAATTTGACTATGTTCTCCAATCAAAAGACATAGAGTGACTGAAAGGATGCAAAAAAAAAAAAAGTTCTATTTATATGCTGCCTATAAGACATTTACTTTAGGTCTAAAGACACACACAGATTGAAAGAGGATGAAAAAGGGTATTCCATGCAAATGGAAATCAAAAGAAAGACAGGGTGGCAATATTTACACTATATAAAATAGACTTTAGAACAAAGACTATTACAAAAGACAAATAAAGACTTTGCATAATGATCAAGGGATTAATCCAAGATGATACAACAATTGTAAATACCACCTAAACATATAAAGCAAATATTAATAGACATAAAGGGAGAAATTGACCCTGATACCAAAACCAGGCAAAGATATCACAAAAAAATAAAATTAAAAGTCAGCATCACTGACGAATCTAGATACAAAAATCCTAAACAAATTATTAGCTAACCAAACCCAATAATACATTAAAAGGATCATACACCATGATCAAGTGGATTTATCCCAGGGATGCAAGCACAGCTCGATATCTGAAAATCAATCAGTGTGATATACCACATTAACAAATTGAAGAATAAAAGCTATAAGGTCATCTCAACAGATGCAGAAAAGGTTTTCACAACATTCAACATCCATGTATGATTAAAAAAAATAGATGTTGAATTTTCCAGAAAGTGGGGAACATACCTCAACATAATAAGGGCCATATATGATCACCCCACAGATAACATCGTGCTTAACAGTGAAAAACTGAAAGCATTTCTTCTGAGATTAGGAATAAGAGAAGGATGCCCACACTTGCCACTTTTATTCAACATAGTATGGAAAGTCTTAGCTCCAGCTAACCAGAAAAGAAAAATAAATAAATAAAATAAAAAGAACCCAAGTTAGAAAAGAAGAAATAAAACTGTCACTGTTTATATATGACATGATACTATACATGTGTACATGCATGCTAAGTGGCTTCAATCGTGTCCAACTCTTTGTGATCCTATGGACTGTAGCCTGCCAGGCTCCTCTGTCCATGGGATCCTCCAGGTAAGAATACTGGAGTGGATTGCCATACCCCCTCCAGCAGATTTTCCTGACTGAGGGATGGAAACCACATTACTTATATCTCCTGCATTGGCAAGCAGGTTCTTTACCACTAGTACAACTTGGGAAGCTCAAGATACTATGCGTTGAAAATACTATGCATTGAAAATCCACTAGAAAACTACTAGAGCTCATCAGTGAATTTTATAAAGTTGATGGATACAAAATTAATACACAGAAATCTGTTGCATTTCTACAAACTAATAACAGCTAGCAGAAAGAGAAATTAAGGAAACAATCCTATTGATAATTGCATCAGAAAGAATAAATTACCTAGGAAGAAACATATATAAGAGGTAAAACACATAAACTTGGAAACCTATAAGACACTAATAAAAGAAATTAAAGATTATACAGTCAAATAGATATATCATGTTCATTTTTGGAAAAATTAATTTTATTAAAATGACTATACTATCCATACACTCTAAAGATTTAATAGAATCCCTATCAAAATAACAAATGGGATTTTTCACAGAACTAAAAAAATTCTAAAATGTGTGTGAAAATACAAAATACAACAGACAAAATAGTCTTACAAAAGAAGAATACAACTAGAGATATCACTCTCCCTAATTTCAAACTACAATACAAAGCTACAGTAACCAAAACAATATAGTACAGGCACAAAAACAGACACATAGATCAACGGACTAGAATAGAGAGTCCAGAAATAAACGTACACACTTGTAGTTAACTAATCTATGATGATGGATACAAAACTATACAAGAGAGAAAAGACAGTCTCTTCAATAAGTAGTGCTGGGAAAACTGGACAGCTACAAGTAAAACACTGAAGTTAGAACAAAAAATAAACTCAAAATGAATTAAAGACTTAAATGTAAGGTAGGTAGGTTTAGATGCTAATTTGTGTCCAACTCTTGTGACCCCATGGGCTGTAGCCCACCAGGCTCCTCTATCCATGGGATTTCCCAGGCAAGAATACTGGAGAGGGTTGCCATTTCCTTCTCCAGGAGATCTTCCCAACACAGAGATCTAACCTGGGTCTTGTGCAACGCAAGCAGACTCTTTATGGACTGAGCTATCAGAGAAGCCCCAGAAATCATAAAACTAGAAGAAAAAAATTGGAAAAACATTCTTTGACATAAACTATAGCAATATATTTTGAGTCTGTCTCCTAAGGCAAAGGAATCAAAAAACAAAAATAAACAAATAAGACCTAATTTAACCTTGAAAGTTTTGCACAGCAAAGGAAACCATCAAAACATGAAAAGACAATCTACTGAATTGGAGCAAATATTTGTAAATGATATCACTGATGAGTTACTATTTAAAATATACATGTAGCTGATGCAACTCAATATCAAAGAGACCAATCACCCAATTAAAAAATGGGCAGAAGGAGTGAAAATGTAAGTCTCTCAGTCGTGTCCAACTCTGCAACCCCATGGACTGCAGCCCACCAGACTTCTCCGTCCATGGAATTCTCCAGGCAAGAATACTGGAGTGGGCTTCCAATCCCTTCTCCAAAGGATCTTCCTGACCTAGGGTTGAACCCATGTCTCTCACACTACAGGCAGATTCTTTGCCATCTGAGCCACCAGAGAAGTTCAGGCAGAAGGCCTAAACAGACATTTTTCCAAAGAGGATATACAGATGGCCAACAGGCACATGAAAAGATGCTCACCACTGCTAATCATTGGAGAAATGCAAATCAAAATCATGAGGTATCATCTCACATCTGACAGAATGCCTATCATCAAAAAGAACACAATAACAAAGTTGGCAAGGATGTGGAGAGAAAGAAACCCTTGTTCACTGTTGGTAAGAATGTAAATTGGTGCAATCATTCTAGAAAACACTATGGAGGGTCTTCAAAAAACTAAAAAACAGAACTATTATATGATCCAGCAATTCTACTCCTGGCTATATATCCTAAGAAAATGAAAATATTAATGCAAAAAGATACATATACCCCAATGTAAATAGCAGCATTAATGCAAGAGTCAAGATATGGACACAACCTAAATGTCCTTTTAATAGATAAATGGATAAAGAAGATGGAGTATGTATATACAGGCTTCCCTGATAGCTCAGATGATGAATAATTCAGCTGCAATGCAGGAAACCATGGTTCAATCCTTGGGTTAGGAAGATACCTTAGAGAAAGGAATGGTTACCCACTCCAGTATCCTTCAAAATTCAGGATTAAATTGAAGAAAGTAGGGGAAACCACTAGACTTACAGATATGACCTAAATCAAATCCCTTATGATTATACACTGGAGGTGACAAATAGATTCAAGAGATTAGATTTGGTAGACAGAATGCCTGAAGGACAATGGACAGAGGTTCATAACGTTGTACAGGATGTGGCGACCAAAACCAAGGAAAAGAAATGCAAGAAGGCAAAGTGGTTGCCTGAGCCTTACAAATAGCTGAGAAAAGAAAGGCAAAGGAGAAAGAAAGAGATATACCCAACTTAATGCAGAGTTCCAGAGAATAGCAAGGAGACATAAGCAGCCTTCTTAAGTGAATAATGCAAAGAAAGACAAGAAAACAATAGAATGAGAAAGACTAGAGATCTCTTCAAGAAAACTGGAGATATCAAGGTTACATTTCAAGCAAAGTTATGCACAATAAAGGACAGAAATGAAAAGGACTTAAGAGAAGCAGAAGAGATTAAGACGAGGTGGCAAGAACAGAGAAAAACTATACAAAAAAGGGTCTTAATGGCCCAGATAACCACAACACTCACTTAAAACCAGACATGCTGGAGTGTGAAGTCAAGTGGACCTAAGGAAACATTACTACTACAAAGCTAGTGGAGGTGATAGAATTCCAGCTGAGCTATTTAAAATCCTAAAAGATGATGTTGTTACAGTGTTGCACTCAATATGTCAGTGAATTTGGAAAACTCAGCAGTTGCCACTGGACTGGAAAAAGTCAGTTTTCATTCCAATCCCAAAGAAAGGCAATGCCAAAGAATGTTCAAACTACTATATAATTGTGCTCATTTTACCTTCTAGGAAGGGAATGCCCCATATCCTTCAAGCTAGGCTTCAATAGTACATGAATCATGAACTTTCAAATGTACAAGTTGGATTTAGAAAAGGTAGGAGAACCAGAGATCAAATTGCCAACATACATTGGATCATAGGAAAAGCAAGGGGATTCCAGAAAAAATATCTAATTCTGCTTCACTGACTACACTAAAGCCTTTGACTGTGGATCACAACAAACTGTGGAAAATTCTTAAAGAGACAGGAATACCAGACCATGTTACCTGTCTCCTGAGAAACATGTATGCAGGTCAAGAAGCAAAGGTTAGAATCAGTGAATATAGCCATGAAATTAAAAGATGCTTGCTCCTTGGAAGAAAAGCTATGACAAACTTTGACAACATAAAAAGCAGAGACATCACTTTGCCAACAAATGTCTGTTTAGTAAAAGCTATGGTTTTTTCAGTAGTCATGTATGGATGTGAGAGCTGGATCATGAAGTCTGAGTGCCGAAGAATTGATGCTTTCAAGCTATGGTGCTCGAGAAGTCTCTTGAGAGTCCTTTGGACTGCAATGAGATCAAACCAGTCAATCCGAAAGGAAATCAACCCTGAATATTCAGTGTAAGGACTGATGCTGAAGTTTAAACTCTAATACTTTGGTCACATGATGCAAAGAGCTGACTCACTGGAAAAGACTCTGATGCTGGGAAAGGTTGAGGGCAGGAGAAGCGGGTGACAGAGGATGAGATGGTTGGATGGCATCACTGACTCAATGGACATGGGTTTGGGTGGACTACGGGAGTTGGTGATGGACAGGGAAGCCTGGCATGCTGCAGTCCATGGACTTGCAAAGAGTCACTGAAAGACTGAACTGATTCAGAGTACATCATCTGAAATGCCAGGCTGAATGACTCAAGCTGGAATCAAGATTGCTGGGAGAAATATCAACAACCTCAAATATGAAGCTGATACCACTCTAACAGCAGAAAGCAAAGCGGGACTAAAGAGCCTCTTGATGAAGGTTAAAGAGGAGAGTGAAAAACTTGGCTAAAAACGCAACATTCAAGAAAACTAAGATCATGGCATCTGGCCCCATCACCTCATGGCAAATAGATGGGGAAAAAGTGGAAACAGTGACAGATTTTATCTTCTTGGGCTCCAAAATCTCTGTGGATGGTAACTGGAGCCCAAAATTAAACGATGCTTACTCTTTGGAAAAAAAGCCATGACAAACCTAGACAGCATATTAAAAAGCAAATCTTTGCCGACGAAATTCTGTATAGTCAAAGCTATGGGTTTTCCAGTAGTCAGGTTCGGATGTGAGAGGTGGACCATAAAGAATGCTGAACACCAAAGAACTGACACTTTCAAATTGTGCTGAAGAAGACTCTTGAGAGTCTCTTGGTCTGCAAAGTCAATTCTAAAGGAAATCAACCATGAATATTCATTGGAAGGACTGATACTGAAGCTCTAATACTTTGGCCACCTGATGCAAGTTCAGTTCAGTCGCTCAGTCATGTTCAACTCTTTGCAACCCCATGGACTGCAGCATGCCAGGCCTCCCTGTCCATCACCAACTCCCAGAATTTATTCAAACTCATGTCCATTGAGTCGGTGATGCCATCCAATCATCTCTTCCTCTGTCACCCGCTTCTTCTCCTGCCCTTTCCCAGCATCAGAGTCTTTTCAAATGAGTCAGCTCTTCACATCAGGTGGCCAAAGTATTGGAGTTTCAGCTTCAACATCAGTCCTTCCAATGAATATTCAGGACCTGATGCCAAGAGCCAACTCACTGGAAAAGACCCTATGCTGGGAAGGATTGAAGGCAAAAGGAGAAAGGCAGCAGAGGATGAGATGGTTAGATAACATCACTGACTCAATGGACATGAATTTGAGCAAACTCTGGGATATAGTGAAGGACAGAAGAACCTAGCATGCTGCAGTCCATGGGGTGGTAGAAATTCAGACAAGACTTAGCGACTGAACAAAACAGATCAATAATTACCTTAAATGTCATTGCACTAAATTCTCCAATCAAAAGATAGAGCATGGTAGATAAGATTCTAAAAAAAAAAGAAAAGAGCCTATAATATGCTGCCTACAATACTTTAGGGTAAAGAATACACCCTACAGGGTAAAGACACACAAAGAATATAAATACAGATTCTCACTAAGATGTTATTTATTCAATAGTTTTACATAGCCATCTTCCATAGAAAAGGAGGATAAGCTTTTCAATTCCACAACTCTGGTACTAAAATTTAACAAAGATAGTAAAAATAAAGAAAAACACAAACTAATCTCATTTACAAATACAGATGCAAAAATAACAACTGTAATATAAGCAAATAAAAGTATGAAGTACATTAAAACAAGACTATACCATGACCAATCAGTGTTTATTTCATCAGTTAATTTGAGAAACAAAAACCAATAAGATATACCATAAACTAAAATGCAATTTATCATAGAAACTCCTAATAAAGTATAACTAGAATATTTTTAATGATTAGAAATATCTTAAATCAATAGTCAAATTAATATTTAATGGTGAAATATTAAACAAACACAATTCTATCAACTAAAAACTAAACAAAATACTTGCTATTACCTGTTTTTCCTAATATTATTCTTGACATTCTAGGCAGAGTATTAAAAGAAGTGGTGAAAAAAAGGGAGAAATAACTGCCAAAAAAGAGGAGAAAACGTATCAGCTTAAATATGACTAGACCTAACAAGTTTGACAAAAAGGGAAGTTATAAAATGAGCCAGCAAAACTCAATATCATCCCTAAATATAGTAACAAAAAGACAGTAGTATGAAAAATATATCATTCACAAATAAAAATATTAAATATTGTAGAGGAAACATTAAAAGAAATGTGCTGAATCTATATATAAGAAACAAAACATTGTTCAGAAACATAAAATAATTGATTGAATAAGTTATTTGGAATATAAAGATTCAACATTAAAAAGATTTTAGCTACCCTATAGTTTTATAATCCTTTAAAAAATCACTTTGCAATTTTAATTAACAACTTCTAAATGTAAGATAAATTTTACAGAAGTATACAAGCATCTTAAAGAAAAATTTTGAGTGAGGTCTTGCAATACTGTTCAAAACACTATAAAGCTACAGTGATTAACACAGCCTAGCACTTTAAAAGTTTAGATCGAAAGATAAATGGAATAGAGCCAAAAAATGAGAGTGACTGCAAATATGCAATCCATATGTAATAAAAGATGTTATTTCAAGTCAGATGGGATAACATGGGTTATTTAATAAGTGATACAGAGATATTTGGTTAACTGCTTGAGAAAAAAATTTGAAATTATCCATCAAAATATATCCAAGAGGAATGAAAGGGTTAAGTGTATAAAAATATGGTCAAAGAATTGGAAGAAAATACAGTGGAATATAATTTTAGATTGGGAGAAACCTTTCTAAACAAACCCCAAACACACACACACAAAAAAAGAGCATTAAAACAGGGAAGGAAAGATTTGACTACAAAACCATAAAGTAAAGAAAATGACAAAATACACAAATACGACAAAGAAAGGCTAGTACCATAAAGGGTCTTATGAAACGTAAGAACTAAACAAATCCTTTAAAGGAAAAATGGGCAAACGACATAAACAGACAGTTTACAAAGGAAGAGACATTTAATCCAAATGCATTTATGTAAAACTTCTCATTATCAATCAAAATCAAATGAATTCAAATTATATCAGCAATAATGTTATGTTCCCCTATCAAACTGGCAAGGAGTGTTTAAAATAATCATAGTTGGCGAGGAAATACTTGCTAGTGAGAGCACAGAACCCTATATTCTATCTGAAGGGCAATGTGGCAATATGAACTAAAAGTCTTTCTAAAAAGAACACATTCTTCAACCCTGTAATTTCACTTTTTCAGAATATATCTATATCCTAAGAAAATAATTATTAACACTGAAAATACTAAAAAGTTAGCCATATTCAAGGTTTTCTTTATAATGACAAACAATAAAACTTTAAATATTGAATAACAGTCTCAGTTAAATTATAAGAACCTCACTTTATATCATATTTGCTGCAAATAAAAGTAATATTTTAGAAGACAACCTAATCATAGGAAAATTCATAATATATCATTAAGTGGGAAAAATAAATTACAAAAAATAGTAAAAGGATGATTCTAATTTTAAGGGAAAATAATTCTAAGGCATATGCACACATTAAAATGGAAAGGATACACACTATAATACAGGTAGAATTAAAGGACAATTATATTTTCCTTTGGGTGTGTTTATATTCATTTTATAATGCATATGAATTTTATAATGAGGGAAAATAATGAAATATATAAATACACATTGCTAAGATGCACTAAACCATAGTAGTATGTTTTTCATTTCATTTCTTTTTTTTTTTTTTTTAATTTATTTTGTGGCCGCACTGCATGGCATGCAGGATCTTAGTTCACCAAACAGGGATAGAACTCAACACCCTCGTAGTAGAGGCATGGAGGGCTAACCACTGAAACCCACGAAATCCCCCAGGTATGCTTTTCTTGGAGATAATATTTAAATCACCCTAAATTTTCTGAATAATTAGAACTAATTTTGGTGACTAATAACTGACTTGATCTCACCTACAATAAAAGTGTGTATTGAGTTTTAGTAGTGGCTCAATCAAACTACTTGAATACTACTTTAACTAAACTTTTTTTGTTTTTTATCATATTTTTGGAATCTTTTTATATGATTATGCTGACAAAATAAAAAGATGTAAAAACAGACACTCATGTAGAGTAAATCAAAATGAAAAATTTAGTAAGAATCTTATCCTCTATGCCCACAAAAACAAATGAAAGTTCATATTTCACAAACAGAATCCAGAAAAACAAAAAGTTAAAGAATTTGAAAAGCCTGATTTTGCATGTTTCACTTTTGAGATTTTTGACTACATAAAACGAGTACAGTTTTTGCATTTTTGAATCAAATATAAAGAAATATAGAAAGTAGGATTGGAAAGATAACCATAACATAATAAAATGTTAGCTTCCACTTTTCTGAGAGAAAACAAGACCCCCATCATTCACGCTGGCAAAAGCTTGCCTTTGCATAAACCATTTCTGTACTCACTGTCATAAAACCAATGACTTTGGAAAGGGAAGAAAACAGAGAATGACGTGCAAAGTAGCACACACCATGTTATTGCAGCTGGATAAAGAATATGTCACTAATGACTTTCTACACGTCAGTTATAAATTGAGTTTCTTTTTTTTTTCCAAAATAGCAAATAGCCTTTATGAGTTCAAAACAGAAGCAGTGAAATTCAAAATAATACCCACTTTCCACTTGATTTTGATACTGCATTAGTTAATAGAATGTTATTAATTATTCCTTGGAAAAGATACGACTACCCTTTCTCTTCATTTGAGTTGAACATAACATGTCTGAATACTAGGCAATATTCTGTAATAAATTCAAAATAAAATTTTCGTCAGGTAGTTATCACTAAATGTTCATATTAAATGAGAAATTACCCATGAGAATATTCACCTGAAGTTATTTGATAAATTCAGAAAACTAATGTAATTAAGTTCTCAAATTGTCAGTTTAAGTGACAGAGTGATAGATAAAGCGATGACTATCTGTAAGGGACAACCGAGAAAAGTAATTAATGACAACAGATTCTATCCAGGATACCAAAAGCTAGTGATACAATATTTCATCTCCATAAAAGAATCAACAAGAGGGAGCTGGGCAAAAAGTATAACTGCTTAACTGATAGGGCAGCTTAATTTTGTAATGGATTAGTACTGCCCACTTCTTAATTTGTTTCAAAATAATAATGCCAATCAATTATCTTTAAAATAAGGATGCTCATCCTCAGCCAGGTCAGAGATCATGAAATGTTAAGTCTTGTGAAATCTATTTGAGATTAATTAACCTAAGATCCTATGGGCAGTTAATAACAACTACAACTTTCCCTCATGAGGGTTTTCTTAAGTGCAAGAAGTTTTAAAAGCTTTACATATACTAATTCTCTTAAAGAGCCTTGGTAGGTACTTTTGTTGTGTGTGCTCAGTCGTGTCCAACTCTTTGTGACCCCATGTAGACTGTAGACTCTAGACTGCCAGGCTCCTCTGCCCATAGGATTTTCCAGGCAAGAACAATGGAGTAGGTTTTCATTTCCTCCACCAGGGGATCTTCCTGATCCAAGGACTGAACCTACGTCTCCAGCATCTCCTGCATTGGCAGGCGTATTCTTTACTACTGCACCACTTGGGAAGCCCAGGTACTTTTACTATCCTCATTTTAGATACAAGGAATTCGAAACATTGAAACCTTCGGTGACTCGCCCCAAGTCACTCATCTAGTAAGTGACAGAGCCAGAATTTGAACAGGGAACCAGGCCTCAGAATCCAGTCATAAATACAAATAGCACATTCTGTAAACTTCTTTGTTATAGTTACTACAGCTGATCATTTTTGACCAGAAAAAAATTCAAATTAGTGATTTGGATTCATCAATTAAGCTACTATAATTTCAAAAGGAAGGACTAAAATTATCTTTACTTAATTTGTTCATTTTTGACATAACATTTTTTTCATACTTTTTTGTTCAGTAAACGAAACTATGGGCTTCTCCGGTAGCTCAGCTGGTAAAAAATCTGCCTGCAATGCAGGACACCCCGGTTCAATCCCTGGGTCGGGAAGATCCCTGGAGGAGGGTATGACAACCCACTCCGATATTCTTGCCTGGAGAACCCCCATGAACAGAGGAGTCTGGCGGGCAAAGAGTAAGACATAACTGAGTGATTAAGCACAGCACAGCTAAAGCTACTGTTTTCCTTCTGTGCCAAGGAGGAAACTAATGAAGTAGTTTGTCCTGTAAGTTATATGTTTATAGACTTAAAAAAAGGAAAAATTTTCATTCTATAAACATTACAAAAGAATTAAAGTTCAGGAACACACTCTATATTTACCCTCTCAAATATAAATAAATATTAGAGGTAAGAATTTAATGTTAGGGTACAGAAGATAAGCAGATGTGTTGTGGTACAAAATAACATTTCTACATTGACATGTTTGATATTTTGTATACTGTACCTTTAATTTCTCCAAGAAGTTCACTGGTATTTAATCTTTCCATTTTTTCCTTCCAATCTTTTGAAAGTAGTTTTTCCATGCAGGAGGAATCTATTAAAATAAAAAAGTAAGTATTAAAAATATTATACATGTTTTAGATAAATATTAAAATATTACAAAAATAGAAGTCTATGGAATTAATGGACAAATTCTATCATTCAAAAATGATCCAAGATTTTTTTGTTGTTGCTGCTTTAACCCTAGGATATAGACAAGTATATTATTCTATCTATTATAAAATACCACAACCAAATTTTTTTGTTGTTGGAAAATTATTTACACTATTCCCAGGAAAAAAAAAGACAATTCTTAATAATCTTACCTTGGTAGTATAATTTTAGCTAATTAATATTCAGCCAGCATTTATCACTTCTGTAGACTAATAGGACAGAACAAGGAGCTTTTTTCTACAATCTTAAGTTTAGATATGATTCCTTTTAACTCAGGTGATTTTTTTTTAAGTCCAAGCAAAAAAAAATTTGTGTGCTGTTCAAGGAAGAATGACAAATTTTCAAGTGAGAAGAGAATAATCATTCCTGTAATTCCTTGTTTCTTAAAAAAGAAATAAACATATGGTAACTTTTGTAAAATACCCATTTAGAGTAAAATGCAAAGAAAATAAAGTCAAGATATTCTCTGTCCCCAAGTAATAAAAACAGTTAAAATCTTTATATAAAAAGAGATGCATGATCTTTTCAAGAAGATCCTTATTTAAATGCTATTTGGCCTACTGCATTTCTAAACAGCATACTAGATTTTGGAGGTTATTACACTTGTTTCTATAAGATTCATAAAGCTTACAGAAGTTTACCTTTTAGAGTGTTCTAATAATTAGCAAATTTTTATCAATGAGTTATTTTTTCTCTGCTCAGGTAGATTTGAAACTAGAGCTACTGCTTATAACTACTTACATGCATCTTTTAAGTCTCAAATTTTAATAAACAGGCCATGTTTCCAAAAGGGAAAGCAGATTTAAATACTCAATCCTTAGTGCAAAGCATACTCCCATTAAACTTTAACATTCCAAGTGTCAAAATTCTGATAACCTCTTTTTAAAATTATATTTAAATACTTATTTCAACTCCAAATGTTTTTTCTCTCCCATATCAGTACCTATCTCTTTAACATTTTCCCTTTCATTTTTTCTCCAACTTCTAAATCCTCCTTGAATTTTTCAGAATGACAGCAAGGTTAAGATGGATCTTAAGGGTTTCAGAAACTTGATAAGCTTATGCAAAGACAGTGAGCCCCTAGGTAAGAGATGAGAAGACCACTGCATGGTTAGAACATATTGGTGAAAACAATTAACATTTGTCCATGCCATGACCAATCAATCAAGGAATGGATGGAATCCAGATCAGTGTGTTGGGAAACTGCTGATGAAGAACTAGCTATCACAGGAGCCAAAGTTCTTTCTAAATAGAAGTCAGCTTGATTCTATTAAGTGAAAGCTCCTTGCTCCTCCCCTTACTCCTTCCCTTCTTTCCTTTCCTCCTTTTCTTCCAGGCTTTCCTATTCATTATTTTCTTAGGCTTAAACAAATGATCTACCACTGTGATTAAAAACTGGATTCTGAGTGACCTGCCAATAGGGTCTCTATGCATATGCATATGTTCAGTTTGCATTTAATTTCCAAAATATTCTCTTGGATTTTAATTCAGAAACAAGGTGCATACTTTGTTCTGTACATATTTTGTTTCTAGGCTAAAGTCAAAGAAAAGATAATGTTAGGTGTGAGGGTTAAGAAGGAAATCTTCAAAGTCATGCCTATCAGAGATTACTTTTCCTCAAATCAGGTTTAAATTTCTGGATATAACATTAGGTCGTATATAAGACTAATCAACAAAATGTCTTCAACTTCCTCTCCTACTCAGTTTTGTTACGTTTTAAAAAACTTTTTCATATATATTACAACATCACACTAAACTGATAATCACTGATATAAATGCTAAAGCATAAGTTGTTTGGTTAAAATTTGAGTTGAGTCAACATATTATAATAATCAAGACAAAATCCCAATTTACTAGTAATGATCAAAAATTCAGAGCAAGTTCATGAACTAGGATTCAGCTCAGTTCAGTTCAGTCGCTCAGTCGTGTCCGACTCTTTGCGACCCCATGAATTGCAGCATGCCAGGCCTCTCTGTCCATCACCAACTCCCGGAGTCTACCCAAACCCATGTCCATCGAGTCAGTGATGCCATCCAACCATCTCATCCTCTGTCGTCCCCTTCTCCTCCCACCCCCAATCCTATCCAGCATCAGGGTCTTTTCCAATGAGTCAACCCTTCGCATGAGGTGGCCAAAGTATTGGAGTTTCAGCTTCAACATCAGACCTTCCAATCAACACCCAGGATTGATCGCTTTTAGGATTGAACTAGGATTAGATATACACTAAATGTAAAACAGGCTAAAATATGTCTCTCATTTCTATTAATAGACCTGAAATCATTCAGAGCTCCAGGAAAAGAATGCTAAAACTTCATAAGAGAAAACAGAATTATATGGACAACATGAACATATACTTCAAATATTTATTAAATATCTTTGAAGACACAGCTTTATATAAGAGCTAGTCATTAATTAAATGGTTAATAAATTAAAAACATTTCACATTTCTATTAGAAAATTAATCCTCACCATAATACTGAGTTAATCTAGCTATATAAATTCTCATTTCAGTAGAAGAAACTGAAAGGAAAAAAATAAAGCAGTCTTTGCATGTCTATATTTATAGCTCATGAAAATATTCAGTAACAATCACTGATTGTCTTTATCTACAGGGCAATAAAAGTCATGACATACCACTTTATCAACATTCAAAACTGTGAGAAAGTCTCTTGAAAAACAGGTTTCTCACCTAAAATCTATTTGCCAGCCCTCAAAAGGCATACACACACAATAAGCACTCAGCACACTCCATAATGTAATGTAAAACAGGTAAGGTGTGGGAAGAAAGTCCAGAAGATGCAGGTTGTTATTAAATACTACATAGGCAGAGGATACTACTGCCTCTACCAAGATGTTTCTGACTTGAAATGAGGACATTTGTAATAGATAAAATTAAATGGAATTTACATTTTCAAATTTACCATTCAAAATAATATCCAGGTAAGGACAAAAATTAAAAATTAAGTATTCATCCTCTTTGTGTCACATACTTCAACTTTATTACTAGGACACTAGCTTTACAGAGGCAGTTCACCAGATCAGACTTTGCCCTTTCTGACCATGCACAAATGCAAAAATCAAAGAGGTCAAAATAAGTAAAGAAGTCCCGTTTGCATTATGTACAGGGAAAGATTAAGCCCATGTTTGAATTCAGTACTCATGCAGGATTCCAAATGGAAAAAAAAGAACTAAATATCACCCAGAATTCTTGGACCACTCTACACAGGAAAATATATTTTAAATGATTGACTAGTAAACATCTAATACAGTTATGGTAATGCCACAGTCCTTAAAACAATGTAAAAATATACAGTGTATTTCATTATCTGAGTTTGACGACTCAAATTTTAGTATTTTGACTGAGTCGTCTTTAGCTAATTAGGAGAAGACTAATTCAGTTAATTAAAATACCTTTTGGAAATTAAGATAAAAAACTACAACATTATAGTATCACAATATTACAGTATGTGTCACCATAATATGTACATATTAAAAATGAATGTAAACCTAACACTTCAGCATAAAAGTGAAAAATACTGAAATTAATTCCTATTACTTTGAAAGAATTAGTGTCCATAAAACAATACATAATTAATGAAATGCAAGAGTTTATTATATTTATCTTGTCCAACTTTTGTAAATAATGTGAGAAAAACATCACTATCAAAAGTTAAGAGTTGAACTTCAGTTCTTGTTTATTTTTAATCAAGGATGTAAAAGGTTTTGACATGCTATAAATTAATTCTCAGCTGAATAGCAACATTTTCCCTTTTCCTTTGCAAATCTACGTTTTTCTATTCCAATAAACTTTTCCTGAGGAAAACAGGAAAGATATAATTCAGAACTAACATGTTATAAATATCCAGCATAATGGATTGCAAAGCTATGTCTCTGCTTCTTAAGTACCCAGGTATCAAACCAGGTAAGTCAGGAATGTTTTATCATGCTAATAATTAATTTCACAGCACAAGAGAAATTTGAAGTGAGAGTATGTAAGATATTTATTTCCTAATCTAAATGATGATGTTTTAGGAACAATTTTAAATTATTCCTAGTTAAACAAAGTTGCAGTAGTATTATTAACTCTTACTCTAAGCAAAGTAAAGAGTCTAAGAGAGTAAATAAAGAAATCATCACTAAAACTAAATCACGGGGAACAGGAAAGGATAATGGGGAAATTTTTTATTGTATTTTAAAACAATTTACTTGTGAGTAAACACTTATCATTATTCCTTTTACCTCAAAGTGATACTTAAAGTTAGAAATGCTAAAATATTAGAAACATGACATAGAAAATAACTTTAAAGTACTTCAGTGAGAAACAACAATGCCTGCTCCTCCTGCATGTAGATTTCCTACTGCTTTTTAAACTTTTTTTTAAAGCAATCCATTTTATTTTTACCACAGGAATCATAAATTTCAAAAGCAATAAATTTTCTATGTATCCAAAGAACAGTGAAAACTTATCAAAAGTATCCTTGACCTTGGTTTACAACTAATTTTGATAATATATATTTATATCCCTGCTGATCATCAATCTCATATTTTTCATTAGGAAACAGAGATGCACATGGCAGTTACTGTACATTTTTCTACAGTGACAAGTGCTCCACAATACAGTGGGATAAAATTGGAGCTTGGAGAGCTTGAAGAGCACTCTTAAATTTTAATTAAAGCCCTCCAAGCTCACTAAAATAATTAGACGCTAAAATGCGCCAGTTTTATTTTGAAGTCACTGTAACGTACAGAGCACACTCCCTGACGACTGCGCGTGCTCTCCTTCTCTCTCTCTCCCTCTCTCCAGTGAAACAACTGATTTTCCAAATACGAACAAGGGGGTATAAATAGAGGCTGTTCTCAATCTTGCTCTTCATGCTGGGAAGCTGACAGAAAAGACAGTAGAGTGGGCTTCTCAGACTGCACCAAATGAACCTAGAATAACTTGCCTAACCAAGAGTTCGAATCACTGACAAACTGTAGATAAAATTCAGTCTTCAAGGAACACCACGAGTTATATCACTGATCTTTTTTGATCCCAAAGCCAAACCTTTAACCTCTTAAATGTTTTTGCTATCTTAAAATATCTCATACAATGCTATATTCCATCCTATTTTTAGCCAAGCAGCAAGAGAAAGCATGCCTTTCCCATACAGCAGGGCAGTGATATAAACATCAACACAGATGCTCTGCCAGGAAGAGCTGGACTTCTCAAGCACTTGATCATTGAGGAATGCACCAACTGTTTTGGATAATCTCGTGCCAGCTCCCCTTTTGCTCCACACTCCCCTCTGGGAGTGGCCAATCTTGTCCTGGTCCTAATTTTTCATTTTACTCCTCCATAGCCTCCCCCCATCCCCCAAAAGATGAGAAATGGCATTTATGCCTAGCAATGAAAAAGCAAGCACACTTCCCCAAACAGACCAAAACTTTCAAACAATTAACCCTCCCCTCTTCTTTCAGATAAATTACTAAGTATAAAATGCAATCTGTTTCCTTTGTTTATTCAATATGAACAATTTGTAAATGACTCAAGGATAAAATTCAGAAAATGTTGTGCTAAATTAGAACCATTATAAACATGCTAATGACTCAATGCTTGAGTAAAACACGCATGATCGGTGTGAAGAAATAGATTTAGTTCCTGTGAAATTCTGTTGTGCTGCTTTAAAATGATTTGGTCATTAAATCAGATATATTCCTTCCAGGAAAAATGTTAATTCTACAACCACTTTACTAGATAATACACTGTGAGTGTCTCGGTATGTGTGTGTCAATGGTAGCTATTGAAAATGTCATTTGAACTCTTAGATGCACAATTTTGACATGTTCCTAACAGAGAGAAAGCCCCACACTTAAGACCTGCCAGAAATACATATAGACATCATCACATTAACTTCAATATTCTCCCTTTGTACTGTTTTAATCTACCAAAGTCTGATAATGTTTTACAGGGACCACTTAAAACTGGCACTTAACATACATTCATGGAACTCACATTGTTCTACATGTGCAGGTAAGAGGTATCTCTTTCATCTGCTTTCCAAACCTGCTTAGCACCTAAATGTATCAGAAGCATCATTGAAAACCAAATTCCTTCCACATATACATCAAAGTACAACTGCTACCAATGCCAATATAGAAAGAGAGACATACCAGCAGGTGAATCAGAGGCTCACAGCCTTCTGCTGTAGCTGAGACATCAATGATCACTAAGACTAAAACCCCATTTCAGAAATGAGGAAACAGAGTCAAGATATGGAAGTCACCTTCCTGACCTTGCCTTGCCCCAAGTCAAACAGTCGGTGACAGAGAAGTGCCGGTTTCACTGAAATGACTATTTAAAACATTACTTGACATCAGTTTTATAGTCTCTATGAAGCAGCTCTCAGTAATAGAAAAAAATAATTATGTGTGTGCTAGTTACTCAGTAGTGTCCAACTCTTTGTGACGTTATGGACTGTAGCTCAGGCTCCTCTGTCCATGGGATTTCCCAGGCAAGATACTGAATTGCCATTTCCTCCTCTAGGGGATCTTCCCGACCCAGGGATCGAATCCAGGTCCTCTGCACTGCAGGCACATTCTTTACCATCTGAAACACCAGGGAAATCCTGGTGAAAATTATTTTTTTCTATTATGATGCATAGTAATAGAAAATAGTAGAAAAAATAATTATGTTCGATAATAGAAAAATAATAGAAAAAATTATGTCTATTATTAATTTCTTCAGATGTGGAGTGAAGCACTCTAGTTCTTTAGACAGGGATGCTATAAATGGTATTGCAGTGAAAGTAGTGTTCAACAGCCACGTCTCCCATATATACTCCATTATGCTGGTCTTCTTGTTCCTCCATAATGCATTTTCTATAACGCCTTACCTTGTCTGAACTAAGAGCTTTCTTTACCTGAAATCATCAACTAAGGAATAGCTAAGATGCTGCTTAAAAATACTGTTGAACTCAAAAAGTAACCCCTTCCAAATTACAGTTTATTTTATGTACACAGTGCACAGAAGTAAGTGCACAGACTGACACTTTTCTGTTGCTCCATTGCCAAAGGCTAAGGTATTCAAATCACATAACACGGGACACTGCTCTTTGTGTTCTACAAATGTTTGATTTCATTTTTACTCTTTCAGTTACATATTTAACTGCTTTTTAAAAACTTCATAGGACTGTGGAAACAATAATTTTATGCATCCATTGTATCTTATACTTCTTCTTTTGATAGAATTTCTTTGGGTTATATTTCTGAATGCCAATATTGTCCTGATGAAGTTGTCAATCACAGTGCTTTGCAGTCTGCCTTATTTGCAATCTGCTGCTCTTCCCAGACACAGAGGAATTGGACCCAGTCAGAATTCTCTCCTGAAACTATCCAGAAAGGCTCTCTTACATTCAAGCTGAAAGTTGCAAGCATGTGGGCCTAGGATCGTCATGGTCATTCTCCCTGGTACATGGAGTCTGTCTTCAATAAGAATGAATAATGCCAAAAATACTAAGAAAAGTAGAGGAGCAGATAGGAAAAGACAGAGGGGAGGTAAAATCTTTATATCATGTTAGCATAGCTACATCCCAAAAAAGAAAAGCCAAATTCTGCTCCTGTGATTCTTGATAATGTAAGCCAATATATTCCTGTTTTTGCTTATACTAATTGAGTTGGCTTTCTTTAAAAAGCCAGTTGTAACTTAAAAAAATACTGAACAAAAAGAAAACCATAACAAAAACTGTCACAGCATGTGCGCATGCTCAATCACGTCCACCTCTTTGAGACCTCATGGACTATAGCCCACCGGGTTCCTCTGTCCATGGACTTCTCCAGGCAAGAATCCTGGAATGGGTTGCTATTTCCTACTCCAGGGGATCTTCCCGACTCAGAGATCAAACTGAACCTGCATTTCCTGCATTGGCAGGTGGATTCTTTACCACTGCATGTTATGCAACTTTAACGCACTGAAAATCACCAATGCATTAACTTGTATTACCTGAGTAAAACATTTATTATGCAAACCTTGAAATAAGCCTCTCGCTTTATTGAAAGATATGCAACAATGTTAAAATAAAATACTATAGGACTGCTATTTACAATTATTTAGCTATCTGAATTAGAATTTTCTGAACACGATGCAATCAATGTCTGAAGCTCCAATGCTTTGGCCACCGATTCATTGAATGAAGAGCCGATTCATTGAAAAAGACCCTGATGCTGGGAAAGTTTGAAGGCAGGAGGAGAAGGGGATGACAGAGGATGAGATGGCTGGATGGCATCATTGACTCAATGGACATGAGTTGGAGCAAACTCTGGGAAATACTGAAGGACAGGGAAGCCTGGCGTGCTGCAGTCCAGGGGTCACAAAGAGTCAGACACCACTGACTGACTGAACAAGAACAGCAAAAATAGAAACTCAAGATGATCAAACACAACTCCCACCTAAGATTAGCAAGCCCCAATTTCAGTTTCATGTTCATCAGAGCAGCTTCATTGTTCTGATTAGTTGACTTTATGTTTAATGTTATAAAACAAAATTACAAAATAAGTCTTTACTGATAAAATACCCCTTCCTGTATGTTTTATTTATGCATTGACAATCCATAAGAGATCAATTTAAAATAAGGATATACTCAAGTTGGTTCTAAGGGCCCTTGATAATCTGACCCTAGTGATTCATCTCCCATTATTTTTGCTACCTGAAACTGTTCATTCTTTTTAAATGAATTCACCAAACATAACTCACTCTTCTGTACATGTCTTGTACTTTTTCACTTCCACACCTTCATTTATGACATCTTCCTAACATTAGACTCTCTCCACTTCTTGATGCCTATGAAAAACACTCCTATTCTGCAGTACCTACATTAAATATCACCTCCGCGATCATGCCTTGATTCATCACTTGATGCATAATTTCTCATCCTCTGAAAAGCAAAATAACACTTGCTGAGCACATATCTCTCAGGCACTGTGCTTTTTATACTTTTTCCAGGTATCAACTCATTAACTCTGAATTTCATAACTCTTTATTCTCCATCTATCACTGCTATTACTTAACAATTTTATCACCATATGACTAAATATATAGTCAAGTTCATTCTATACTACCTAACTAAGTTCCTTTATGATCAAGGAATGTTTCCAATACTACTTTGTGTTCTTCCATATTACCTAAGCTCTGAACATAGTAATTACTAAAACAAATTCTTTAATATACTAAAGAAGATCACTTTGTGCATATTAAGCAGTGACAGAATTATGTTTTTTTAATTAACAATATTGATATATAATTTATCATATAATAAATTCACCCATTTTAAATGTGTATTTCATGAATTTTGTCAAATTAAACATTCATGTAGCAGTCACCACACAAAAAAAATATAGAACATTTCCAAAAAGTTATCATATGCTCCCTTTCAGTCATTTACCTATAATCCTAACCCAAGTAACCATGGATCTGACTTCTATTGCTATAAAATAATTTTGCCTACTCTTGAATTTTGTAAAAATGGAACTATACAGTGTACATCAATACTTTTTGGATAAGAATCCTTTCAACTAGCATACAGTTTTTGAGATTCAATCATGTTGCAGGCTGTATTAGGACTTTGATTCCTTTTGTTAATGGATAGATTTCCATTATACAAATACATCACAAATTGTCTATCCATTCACCTGTTTTTGACACTTGGGTTTCTCCCACTTTGGGGCCATTATGAAAATTCATTCTGAAGTCTTTTTATGAATACACATCTCTTTTTTCCCTCTAAAAATGGAACTTTCTTTTAAAAGTGGAGTCATTATAAATCTGATTTTAAAAGAAACTGCCAAATAGTTTTCCATAGGGGCTGCATCATTTTACACTTCCATCAACAATGCATGGGAGTTCTAGTTGCTTTGTAGTCTCCTTAACACTTCTTAGTGTTAATACTTTTAGTCATTCTAGTGATTGTAGAATGGTATCTCATGTGGCTTTAATTTACATTTATGCTTCCTTAATGACTATAGAATAAAACATACTTTAATATGCTTATCTGCCATTTATATATTTTCTTTTGTGAACTGTTACTCAAATATTTTGGCCATTTTTATATGCAATCATTTGCCTTTAGCTTGGTGAGTTTTAAGAGCCTTTTACATTTATATATACTGTATAAGTTACATATTTATACAATATAAATTATGCATTTATATAATACATATAATTTGTCCCATCACTTCATGGCAGATAGATGGGGAAACAGTGGCTGACTTTGTTTTTCTGGGCTCCAAAATCACTGCAGATGGTGACTGCAGCCATGAAATTAAAAGATACTTACTCCTTGGAAGAAAAGTTATGACCAACCTAGATAGCATATTAAAAAGCAGAGACATTACTTTGCCAACAAAGGTCCATCTAGTCAAGGCTATGGTTTTTCCAGTGGTCATGTATGGATATGAGAGTTGGACTATAAAGAAAGCTGAGCACTGAAGAATTGATGCTTTTGAACTGTGGTGTTGGAGAAGACTTTTGAGAGTCCCTTGGACTGCAAGGTGATCCAGCCAGTCCATCCTAAAGGAGATCATTCCTGAGTGTTCATTGGAAGGACTGATGTTGAAGCTGAAACTCCAATACTTTGGCCACCTGATGCGAAGAGCTGACTCACTGGAAAAGACCCCAATGCTGGGAAAGATTGAGGGTAGAAGGAGAAAGGGACAACAGAGGATGAGATGGCTGTATGGCATCACCGTCTCGATAGACATGGGCTTGGGTGGACTTAGGGAGTTAGTGATGGACAGGGAGGCCTGGCGTGCTGCGGTTCATGGGGTCGCAAATAGTTGGACACGACTGAGCGACTGAACTGAACTGAACACATATGTTATTTTTATATATATATAAACAGACACATATCTTTTATATATTTATGTAAATTCAAATCTTTTAACCTAGTCTACAGCGTGCCTTTTTATTTTCACAAGGTATCTTGTGAAGAGTCATAGTATTTTATATTGATGTTATCCAACTATGTATACAATTACAATTATCAAGGTTGTTCTCTTTATGATTAGTGTTTTCATCTAAGAAGTCTTTACCTCCACCAAGATCATGAAGTACTCTCCTATATTTTCTTCTAGAAACTTTACAGTTCTAGCTTTATATTGAGATCTGTGATACAGTCTGTTATTTCACAGGTGTGAGTCCATTTTTGGATTTGCTGTTCTGCTTCATTGATTAATTCATTATCCTTACACTAATACCAAACTGTTTTGATTACTGAGCTTTATAGTAAGTCTTATAATGACATAGATTAAGTCCTCCATTTTTGTTCTTCTATTTCAAATTTGTTTTGGCTATCTTCAGCCTTGACATTTCCACTTGAATTTAGAATCAGTTTGCTTGCTCTCCATCCCCCCCATCAAAATAAAACATCTTTAATTTTATTGGATTTGCCTTGAATCTATTGGTCACTTTTCATCCTTTATTATTTTTAATATAAATAATTGAAAGCTATGAAAATCCCTCAAAGTACTATTTTAATTTTATCACACATATTTTGTTAGGATGTGTTTTCATTATCATTCAGTTTAATATATTTTATACATTTTCTTGTTCTTTTTCTTTGTCATGTGGTTTATTTAGAAGTATGTGTTTTAATTCCCAAACATTTGATATTTTTGCTATCTATTTGTAATTTTATCTATTTGCAATGTATTTCCACTGTAAACAAGGAATATACTCTACATAATTTCAGTCCTTTAAGGTTTATTGAGACTTGTTTTGTGTTCTAGTATATGCTTTATTTTTTGAGATTTGCATATATATTTGAAAAGAATAACTTTTCTGTAATTTTTGAGTGTAGTGCTCTATCAATGTCAATTAGGTCAAATTGTTTGATAATGTTTTTCAGGTCTTCTATATTATGGATTTTCTGTCTTTTTTTTTCAAATTTAAGAAGAGAAGTATTGAAATCTCCAACAATAATTATAGACTTATCTTTTTTTTTTTCAGTTTGTCAACTTCTGCTTCATGCATTTTGAGCCTCTGTTTTTAGATGCATACACATTTAGAAATGTTATGTCTTCCTGATAACCTAGCTCTTTAATCATAATGTAATATCTTTTCAAAATCTATGGTAATATTCCTTTCTCTACAGTCTACTTTTATATTAATAAAATCACTTCAGCTTTCTTATCATTAGTGTTTGCATTATCTTTGCTCATTCTTTTACTTCAAACCTGTCTATATCTTTATATTTACCATGTTTCTTATAGTCAGTATATTATTGATTCTTGTTTTTAATTCCAACCTGATAATTTCCATCTTTCACAATTAGTAGAAGTAATCCATTTATATTTAAGGTAATTATTGTCAATAGAGTTTAAGTCTACCATTTTGCTATGTTTTCTATATTTTATATTTAATTAATTTAACTTTCTAGAATTATTTTTTCTCCCCTGTTCGTTTATTAGTTGTACCTCTTATTTGATTATTTTATTGGTTGGTCAAGAATATGTATCTTTAACTTACAACAGTGTATCATCAAGTAATATACCATTTAATATACAATGTAAGAAACTTAAAAATACCCCCTCTTTGGTGCTGTTGTTGTTAAACATACTACTTTTAAATGTTTTAAACTCTGTAATACATTGCTATATGTTTTGCTGTAAAGTAAATTATACCTAATCATACCTAAAAAAATTATATTCTAAATTAATTATTAGAAAATGCCTTTAGATTTGCCATTTCCAATGCTCTTCTTTTTAAAAACCTAAGTTTTCATATATAATTATTTTCCTTTGGCCTAACAGAATTTCATTAAAATATTCCATAGAGAAAACTCACTGGCAGTAAATTCTCTGAACTTCTGTTTGTCTGAAATGTCTTTATTTCACTTTCCAGTTTGAAGTATATTTTTAATAAATGTGGAATTTGAGATTATTTTTTTCCTTTTAGGACTCCAAAAGATGCCATTGCAATGTCTCTGACTTGTATTTTTTCAGATGTGAAGTCAGGGATAATTTCCATCTTTTCCCCACTAAAAACAATGCATCTCTGGTGACTTATAAGATTCTCTTTCATGTGCCCTGATATATATTTTTCTTTGTGTTTATCCTTCTTGAACCCAGAGATTTATATTTTTTGACAAATTTGGAATTTTTCCAGCCATTTTTTCATACTATATATATATATATATATATGACATGTATACACACACACACATATATATGTAAGTTTGGTATATTATCTCTAGGAACTCTAATTGCACATACGACCCACCATTAGCTCTTAAAAGCTATGAGGGCATCTGTTTAATTTTTTTTTCCCTGTCTTTTTTTCCTCTGTGCTCCTGTCTGGATGGTTTCAATTGCCCTGTCCTTAGTTTAACTGATCTTTTAATCAACAGCTAATTATTTAAATACTTCGAGTATTTTTTAAAATTTCAGATATTATATTTTTCATTTCTTGGATTTCTAAATGCTGTTTTTCATTGTTTTCATTCTGTCTTCAATATGTTCATATTTTCCTTCTATCCTTGAGCATATGTTAATTTTCAGTCATTATCTTCTAAATCTACTATCTCTTTAATATCTCAGTCTCTATTGACTAATTTTTGCTTCTTCGTATGTCTACTATTTTATTTTATTGTATATTGGGTAATATGTACATTATATTGCTAAGTGTTTGGAATTTGTTCTTTCCCTTTAAATACTATGAATTTTCTTCTGATGGGTATTCATTCACTCACAGATCATTTGATCCCTTTGAGGTTTCATTTTAAAACTTTGTTATGGTGAGAATAGGTCAACATTTACTCTAGGGCTAATTTATCTGTACTCCAAGATATGGCTTTTCTGGGTCTCCACTGAATGCCCTGGGTGTTTAATGAAGACACTGCACTAGAGAAAATAGAAATTTAAATTTATCTCTATAACATGTAAACCATGATACTTTTGCAGTTTATTAGTTTTTCTCTCCCAGATAGTTGTTCATTGTCAAGTTTCTTGTAGTCACACTCTATTCATGTAGTATTAACATTCAGCCAAAACTCAAGAGGATCCCTGAGAAGACTAGTGGAATTCTCTCTCTGTATAATTTCCTTCACTCTCAGAATCCTTTCTGCAAGGTATAGCCACTATGATTTCCCCAAACTCTGATCTCTGATTGTTCAGGTCAGTGAGGTTGTCTTATGGTACTTGGATTGGTTCTCCCTGCATCAGTTCAGTTCAGTTCAGTCACTCAGTCCTGTCCGACTCTTTGCGACCCCTTGAACCGCAGCACGCCAGGCCTCCCTGTCCATCACCAACTCCCTGAGTCCACCCAAACCCATGTCCATCGAGTCGGTGATGCCATCCAACCATCTCATCCTCTGTCATCCCCTTCTCCTCCTGCCCTCAATCTTTCCCAGCATCAGGGTCTTTTCCAACGCATCAGGTGGCCAAAGTATTGGAGTTTCAGCTTCAACATCAGTCCTTCCAATGAACACCCAAGACTGATCTCCTTTAGGATGGACTGGTTGGATCTCCTTGCAGTCCAAGGGACTCTTAAGAGTCTTCTCCAACACCACAGTTCAAAAGCATCAATTCTTCAGTGCTCAGCTTTCTTTATAGTCCAACTCTCAAATCCATACATGACCGCTGGAAAAACCATAGCCTTGACTAGACGGACCTTTGTTGGCAAAGGTTCTGCTAAATGCCTCCAGGTAGAAAGCCAGGATAATTAGGGCTCACTCTGTTTTCCTTCCCTCATAGATTATAGTCTCATGCTTCCTGTTTTCTAATTTCTTAAAATAGTTGCAACATATAGCAATCAAGATTTCTTGTTAGGGCCTCCCCAGTGGTTTATTGGTTAAGAGTCTGCCTGGCAATGCAGGGGACGTGGGTTCAATCTCTGGTCTGGGAGAATCCCACATGCCATGGGGCAACAAAGCCCTTGTTCTGCAACTACTGAGCCTGGGCACATAAAGCCCGTGCTCTACAACAAGAGTAGCCACTGCAATGAGAAGCTGGCACACCACAACAAAGACTAACCCCCACTTACCACAACTAGAGAAAGCCCATGCACAGTAACAAAGACCCAGTGCAACCATAAATAAATAAATTTTTAAAAGATTTCTTGTTTATATTAGTAGATAGGGTCCACTATCAGTTACATGTTTATGGCAGAAGCAGGACTATTGATAGAATATACTTTTAAAAAAGATGTTATCTCAGAAAATTATTCTTTACCAGTTACTGTTTTAAAAGATAGTTTATGGGTTATTTTCATTAATTTCACATTAATACTCTGGCTTTGTACAGAGGTAGAGGGCAATTAGTCTTTATAAAGGATTTTGAATGTCATGGATTTTTATAAAACATAATAGCAAGCAATGACATCTCTCTTTTGGAATAAGAGAATATTAAAGCTAAAAAACCTACTGGAAAATTTACTAGTCAAAACCACCATGCTATAAACAGAGAAACTGAAGCCTAGATAAGGAAAGTGACTTATTTAAGATCACATTTTGTGATGCAGCCTTGAAACACAGGTGTCTCAGAGATCACTCTGCTGATAGTGAACACAAGGAGAATTGACTTAAACCCTATCTCAGTGCAGCATTCTTATCATAGTTTCAAAGATATATACAAGTAGCTGATGAGTGCTTTGAGCCCTTAACTAACTAGTCCCTGCAAAGTAGCATAACCAAGCAGTTCAAAATGGAAAGCTGGATAACCACTAAAGGAATCATAAAATACCATGTTATCAATAAGGTCATAGAGAAGGAAAAAATAATAATAAAATGCATGATAAATTAAAAAAAAAAGGCAAAAACTAGATGAACAGGGAAAACAGAAAATAAATTTTAAAATGGTAGATTTAAAACCAAATATCAGAAATTATATTAATGTAAATGGGCTAAATATGACAAATTTTAAACTGAGATGAAAAACAGAACCCAACTTTAGGCTGTTTAAAACAGAGAAACTATAAATGTAGGATTGTTAGGTAGTTAGAATAGGAAACAGGAGTCCAAAATGGCGGTGGCTAAAAGACAAGAAAGGGAAAAGCCCGCGAAAATAGAACAAAGGAAGGTCAAAGGACCGGAGTGAGGACTTCAGGTAGAACAAACAGCACTCCTGGCTAGCCCAATTTGCCTAGGGCAGGCCCAGGGGGAGGGAAAAACGTAAAAAGAGGAGCCAAAGGGCTCTCTCTCTCTCTCCTGCGTGCTGGCACGCTCCCCCACTCTCTTCTCTTCACGTCTTTGGGTCGGCATGCCCTGACGCTTCGAGGATGGATTCTCCTGCAATCTTCTAAATAAAATAGAGCTGTAACACTGATCTAAGAGCTATCACATGGTCTGTCCAAGACCCGAGAGCTGTGACGCGCCACGGGCTTTAATGTCTGTCGCTCCAAATCTTTGCTGTGATGAGACAGAACCGAGGAGCAAACACTCCCCTGACAGGATAAAAAAAAGGTTAAAAGTAAATAGAAAAAAAGGGGGTATATCAAACAAGCACCAGCCAAAAGAAAAAGCTGATACATATATATTAATATTAGATAAAGACATTTTAAGACAAGACATATCAACAGAGGTAAGGAAAGACACTGAATAATAATAAAAGGATCATTTCAACAATCCTAAAACTAGTACAATCAATAAAATAAAACAAAGCCAACAGAGAAAAATTAGGCATTTCCACAATCATAGTTAAGATTTTTAACATAGCTTCCTCAGTAGAATAAGAGAAAAATCAGCAAAACTGCAGAATAAGCAATATGATTAACTCACACTATTGACACATATCAAAAACTAACCCCCCACAATTGTATAATATACATTCTGTTCAAGTGCTCATGCAAATTGCTCAAACAGACACATGTTTAGGGATAAAGCAAGTCTAAACAAATTTAAAAAATTGAAATAATGGACATTACTTTTTGGACCACAATGGAATCAAAATAGGAATAGGTAATAGGAAAATAACTAGGAAATCAATAAATCAGGACTTAAGCAACACACTTAACAAATCGATGGCACAAAAAATTAATCACAATGATATTAGATGATATTTTGAGCTGAATTATAATGAAAATCTGACATCTTAAAATTTATATGTCAGATAATGCAGCTATTAAAACTTAAAATGCAAAGGCTACAAAAGCAGAAAGGTTGAAAATCAACTACCTAAGCTCAATCTAAAAAGGACAACAAAAAAACCTCCAGAAGAGGATGATGAAAACATATATGAGAGCACAAATCAATAAAATGGACAACTGTAGTACAATAGAGAACAAAATAAAACTGAAAACATAATTCTTTGAAAAAATAATGAAATTAATAAACCTTCAGCAAGATTGCTTAAGTAACAGGGAAAACAAATTATTAACATTAGTAATGAAAAAGGAGATATCACTATATATTCCTACATATACTATAATAATGAGTGAACAATTTTATTCTAATAAATTTGAAAGTTTAGATAAAAAAGAAACATTTCCTTTAAGAAACACTTACTAAATTAGAAAACCAAAATAGTTATCTACTAAAGACATTGAATTTATAACTAAAGCCTTTCCACAGAGGTACTCTAGACCCTGATTGTGAAATTCATGAATTTTTTCAAACATTCAAGGAAGAAATTGTATCAATATTATACAAATTCTTCAGAAAAAAGACAAACAAGAAACACTGCCCAATTCATTTTGTGATACCAGCAAAACCTTGACAAGTACATTATAAGAAGAACTCTACAGACCAGTCTCTGTCATAAATATAGATGCAAAAATCCTCAACAAAATATTAGCAAATGCAATCCAACATATATAAAAGGATCAAGTGGGATTATTCAGGAATACAGAATTGCTTAAAGATTCAAATACCAAGCAATACAATATACTTTATACGAAAAAGGTGAAAAATCATATGATCATTGCCATAGATACAGATAAAGCACTTTATAACATTCAATACTCATTCATGATGTTTAAAAAAAGAACTCTCAGCAATCTAGGAGTGAGAGAATATTTCCTTATTTTGATCATACACCTACAACAAACATCATTATTAATGGTTAAATACTGAATGCTTTCTTCTGAGTTCAAGAACAAGACAGAAGTACCTATTACCCTTATATTCAATGTCATCCTGGTAATCCTAGGTAGAGAGATAAGATAAGAAAAAGAAACAAATGTACATAGCAGACTTCTGGTTTCCATTCTGGCATGTAAGGAGTTTAGAAATAGCCACTGAGTTCCAACAACAATTTAAAATGTGAACAAACTGAAAAATCAATAACTCTTTTTTGATCCTTCAGAGAAGTGAGCTCACATAGCAAATCAATGCTCCAATTATTGAAGAGAAAGACAGGTGGATACAGAGATTCACAAATTACAAGAGCAGAAACTTATGAGCAGGAACTTCTATGGCAACCAGTGCCAAGGTAGGAAAATATAAACTATAATTGACAAACTACTAAAAGCTTGCTGTGGACAATTTAAACTTAAAAATTCCAGGGAGACCCAATTATATTCTATACTTTTGTGAGTTTTACCTCCAGGTGCTCTACCAGGTCTTCACAGTGAATTTCAGAGAATGATCCCCTTGTGCTTCCAGCAGAGAAAGAGGAAAAGGAACCATTTTGAAATACATCGGATTATTCTGTTCTTAACAAAGCCTACACTCAAGAAAAACAATTTTTAGCATAGCTCAACATGGTAGGATTTATCAGAACCTAACCTACCTGGGAAAGTGAAATACTCAATTCCAGCTTCCTCTAGCCTTCCATGTGGGAGAAGGAAAATACTCAACTCCAGCCCCCTCCAGCCAAAGGGTCCCACCTAAGGGAGAGGGGGAGGGAAGGAAGGAGAAGCACTAGTAAAGTTCATGGTCCAGGGCCACAGGGTCACCAAATGACTGAGGCCTAATCACAGGGCCAGGGAATGCTTTCCCTCTCTCCCCCCATACTTTAGTGTTAAGTTACTAAAGGCCTATTTATCATAGTTCTTTTTATCCAGTATATCATGTCTGCCTTTCAACAACAACAATAAAAAACTGCAAAGTATATTAAAAAGCAAGAAATATAGGCTGAAGAGAGTGAAAAAGTGTCAGAATCAGAGTCAGATATGGCAAGATTGTTGCAATTGTCAGACCAGGAATTTTTAAAAACTGTGATTAATATGCTAAGGGCTTAAATGGAAAAAATAGAAAATATGCAAGAACAGATAGATAATGTATGCAGACTAGTGGAAATTCTAAGAAAAAATCTAAAAGACATGCAGGAGATAAAAAACACCAATAAAGACATGAAGAATGCCTTTAATGTACTCATTAGTAGATGGGAAAAATCAGGAAAGTCTTTGAACTTGAGAACCTGGCAACCGAAACTTCTAAAACTGAAAAGCAAAGAATAGAAAGACTGGGGGGAAAATTAGAACAGAATATTCAAGAACTATGGACAACTACAAAGGTATAACATATGTGTAATGAGAATACTGGAAGGAGAATAAAGGGAGAAAGAAACAAAAGCACTATTTGAAGTAATAGTGACAGAGAATTCCCCAAAATAATGTCAGACACCAAAATCACAGATCCAGGAAATTCAAAGAACAACAAACAGGATAGATGGAAAAAAAAAAAAAACCCACACAAGATAAAAAGAAAAAGAAAAAACAAAAAACTAAGCATAGCCATATAATATTCAAACTCCAGAAAATCAAAGATAAAGAAAAAAGTCTTGAAAGAAGCCACAGGGTGGGGGTGGGGGTGGGGACCTACCTATATAGAGAAGCAGAGATAAGAATTACATCAACTTCTCCTCAGAAACCTTGCAACAAACAAGAGTAGAATAAAATGCTTAGCATTGAAAGAAAAAAGAAAGAAACCCTAGAATTCCATACCCTTCAAGACTATCCTTCAAAAGTGAGGGAGAAAGATAGACTTTATCAGACCAAAAACAAACAAACAACTGAGGGAATGTGTTGATAGTAGATGTTGACAGTAGACCTGTTTTGCACGAAACATTAAAAGTTCTTCAAGGAGAAGGAAATTACATAGGTGAGAATCTAAGATCTACATAAAGAAAGGAAGAGCACTGGAGAATAAATGAAAGCAAAATAGAAACTTTTATTTTTCTTATTTTAATTGATCTAGCAGGTCAGTTTATTCAAAATAATATAGCAACAATGTACTTGATTATATGTGTATGTGTATATATACGTAAGTATGGCGGAGGTGGTTTAGTCGCTAAGTCATGTCCAACTCTTCTGCAACACCATGGACCTGTAGTGCACCAGGCTCCTCTGTCCATGGGATTTCCCAGGTAATACTGGAGTGGTTGCCATTTCCTCTCCAAGGGATCTTCCCAGCCCAGGGATCAAATGTGTGTCTCCTGCACTGGCAGGGAGATTCTTTACCAATGAGCCACCAGGGAAGCCCAACATAAGTATACATGTATGCTTATGTGTAAGTGAAACTGCATTAATTTATTTTTGAATGCTGAGCCAGCTATGCATACCAGGGATAAATCCATACATAAGAGTGTATGTATGCTTAGGTATAAGGGAAATGACAGCAGTGAAACTGGGATGGGAAGGAGGAATTAGGAATATTTTGCTATTATAGGGTACTTAACATTACCCACGAAGCAATATAGTGTTATTTCAAAGTACACTTGAATTAGTCACAAATATATACTGCAGATTCTAGGACAAATGCTAAAAAAATCTTTTTAAAATAGAGTGTAATTGATCTTCTACGAAAGAGAAGAAATGGGTTCATAAAATATGCTCTATTTAAACCACATAAAAAGCAGAAAAAAATGTAGAAGACAGAAATACAAATAGAAACAGTGCTAAATATACTATTGGATTAAATATTAATCCAATTATATAATAATCACCTTTGCATGTCAATGGTCTAAATATGCTAATTAAAATTTTGAGATTGTAAGAGTTGATGAAAAAATCAAGACCCTACAATTTGTTGTCTAAAAGAAATATTTTACATATAAAGATACATGTAAATTAAAAGTAAAGAGACAGAAGGGCTTCCATGGTGGCTCATACAGTAAAGAATCTGCCTGCAATGTGGGAGACTCAAGTTCAATCTCTAGGTCAGGAAGATCCCCTGGAGAAGGGAATGACTACCCATTCCTGTATTCTTGCCTGGAGAATTCCATGGACAGAGGACCCTGGAGGCTATAGTCCATGGAGACAGAGAAGATATATTATGTTAACACTAAGCAAAAGAAATCAGGAATAGCTATGTTATTTTCAGAGAGAGCAGGTTTCCAAGAAAGAAATGCTATCAGGGATAAAGAAGGGCATTACACAGTGGTAAAGGGGCCAATAATTCAAGAAGATAGAGCAATCCTTAATGGGCATATGCCTAACAGCAGAGTGTCAAATACATGAGGCAAAAACTGACACTGCAAGAAGAAATAAATTCATTACTACAATTGGAGACCTCAACACCTTTCTATCAAAAATGGACAATTCCAACAGCAGAAAATCAGTAGTATACAATTGAACTCAACAGCTCTATCATTCAACTGGATGTAATTGACATCTATAGACTACTTCATCCAACAGTAGAAAATTAAACATTCTGTTATTCTCCTGGGCTTTTGATTGAGATTGCATTGGACCTACATACAAACAATGAAGGAGTGGAATTTGAAATGAAAAACAGGTGCATTTAGCATCACAAAAAATCAGACTACAAAATTCTGATGGGAAATATCAAAGAAGACTAAATGGAGGGATATTCCAGCTTTTTGCTAGGTTTTTTTTAATATCAGTCAGTTCAGTTCAGTTCAGTCACTCAGTCGTGTCCGATTCTTTGCGACCCCATGAATCGCAGCAAGCCAAGCCTCCCTGTCTGTTACCAACTCCCAGGGTTTACCCAAACCCATGTCTATCGAGTCGGTGATGCCATCCAACCATCTCATCCTCTGTCGTCCCCTTCTCCTCCTGCCCCCAATCCTTCCCAGCATCAGGGTCTTTTCCAATGAGTCAACTCTTCACGTGAGGTGGCCAAAGTATTGGAGTTCCAGCTTCAACATAAGACCTTCCAATGAACACCCAGGACTCATCTCCTTTAGGATGGACTGGTTGGATATCCTTGCAGTCCAAGGGACACTCAAGAGGCTTCTCCAACACCACAGTTCAAAAGCATCAATTCTTCGGTGCTTAGCTTTCTTCACAGTCCAACTCTCACATCCATACATGACCACTGGAAAAACCATAGCCTTGACTAGACAGACCTTTGTTGGCAAAGTAATGTCTCTGCTTTTTAACATGCTATCTAGGTTGTTCATAACTTTTCTTTCAAGGAGTAAGCGTCTTTTAATTTCATGGCTGCAATCACCATCAGCAGTGATTTTGGAGCCCCCAAAAATAAAGTCTGACACTGTTTCCACTGTTTCTCCATATATTTCCCATGGAAGTTCCCCTCTATTTTAATATTAAATTTGGTAGAATCACCAGTGAATCTATGTGGGGCTTAGTACTGCTGTGCTGTGCTAGGTTGCTAAGTTGTGTCCAGCTCTTTGCAGTCCCAGGTACTGTAGCCTGCAAGGCTCATCATATGTTATAGGAAATTGAAAATTAACACACACAGGGATACCACTATACGCTTATCAGAATGACCAAAATCAATGCATCCCCATGTTCACTGGAGCATTATTTTCAATAGCCGAGACACAAAAGCAACTCCACAAATAGAGGAATAAAGAATATGTGAGATAGATTATATACATATATGTATATAATTACATATGTTTGTGTGAATATATTTACATATATACACATAATATATACATGTGTGTATGTATTATGGATTATTATTCAGTCATAAAAGAAGAAAAATCTTGCCATTGGTAGCACATGGATGGACTTTAAAGGCATTAGGCTAAATGAAATATGTGAGAGAAAGAAACTATGTTGTCTCACTTATATGTGGAATCTTAAAAACAAACAAAAAATAAACAAACTGAGCTCACATATACAGAGAACAGATTGGTGGCTGCCAGAGGCAGAGGGTAGAGTGTGGACAAAATGAGAAAAGGGGGTACAAACTTTCGGTTATAAAATACATTAAGTCTTGGGGATGTAATGCACAACATAATGACTGGTTAATAATACTGTATTTGAAAGTTGCTAAGTTTTCATCACACAGAAAAATTTTGTCACTGAGAATGCTGATGGACATTAACTAGACTTACTGTGGTAATCATTTCACAACATATACAAACATCAAATCATTATGTTATAATCTTAAACTAATATATTGTTTTATGTCAATTATATCTCAATTTAAAGCAAAAAGAGTAGCCAAAATCCAAACACCCAATGACACCAAATACCACAGAGGAAACGGAGCAACAAGAACTTACAGTCCTTGCCATCGTGAATGCATAATGATAAAGCTTTTTGGAACACAATTTGGTGGTTTCTTACAAAACCAAACATACTCTTAACATATGACCCAGCAGTTGCATTCCTTGGTGTTGACTTAAACGTCAATACCATATGAAAACATATGTCTGCAGTATACCTTGAACATGGATGTTTTTAACAGCTTTTTCATAACTGCTAAAATGTGGAAGCAACCAATATGTCCTTCAATAGATGAGTGAATAAACTGTGGTACATCCAGAAAATGGAATATTATTCAGCAATAAAAAAGAATGAGATCCAAAGTCATGAAAAGACATGGAAGAAACTTAAATGCATATTATTAACTGAAAGAAGCCAATCTAAAAAGTCTTCATGTTGTATTTTTCCAATTTTATGACATTCTGGAAAAGGAAAAAACTATGGAATTTTAAGAAGACTAGTAGTTGCCAAGGGTTATGGGGGAATGAAGTATGAGGGGATTATCAAGGCAATGAAATTATTATGTATGATACTACAAAGGTGAATTGATGTCACTACATATTTGTCAAATCCACTGAATGTTCAATATCACAGATGAATCCTAATGCATACTATGGACTTTGGATGATGATGTAGGTTTGATTTAAAAAATATACTGCTCTGATTTGGGACACTAATAGCAGGAAGTTGTGTGTGTAAGGACAGAGATATATGAGTATTCTCTGTACTTTCCACTTAATTTTGCTGTGAATCTAAAACTTCTTTAAAAGGTAAATTTTATTAACTAAAGAGAATACATATAGTAGAAAATAAGAAACAAAATTTATAATTCACAGACTGATAGCACAACTGGCAACTATACAATTGATGATGCAATTGAAAAAAATGTAAAGCCTAAAATAAATTATTAGAATGAATAAGTATATTTAATGAGATTTCTGGATATGAGATTTACATAAAAATATACTCCACATATATGCAAAATAGAAAATAAATTATTAAAAAGCAATAAATCTATACAATGTATAGGATTTCTACACACATATATATCGAAAAAACCTTTCAAATGATTACTAAAATAAATTTTAATACAATAAATGGAAGGATATATTTTGCAAATGCATTGGAAGTCTCAAAATTTTTAAGATGTAAATTATTCCCAAATTGATATATAGATATACTGAAATCCAGATTTAAATCTCAGAATTTTTTTGTAGAAATTAACAAGTAATTCTAAAATTTATATGCATGAAGAGTCAAGAAAATTTTGAATAAGAGAAAAATTTAAAGACTACATTACCATGTGATTTTATTACAAATCTACAAGTATTACATAGTATGCATTGGTAGAAAGATAACTAATAGATATAGGACACTACACTATCACTACCTGTAACAATAGAGCATTTATGTTGAGTGAAAAAAGTGCCCAAGAAAATGTATGCTTTATTTAAATTTATTTACATTTCCATTTTATATGAAGTTCAAGAACAGATGAAATTAATTTCTGGTGATAAGAGAGAATAGTGATTATCTTTCAGAGGTTATGATTGTGAGAGGGATTGAGGGAATCTTCTGGAATATTGGAAATGTTCTATATCATGCTATGGATGGTGGTTACATTAGTATATAACTATATAAAAATTTACCAAGTGGTATACTTTAGCTTATACATTTTACCACACGTATGTTATACTTTTTGCAGAAAAAAGTAAAAATAAAGAATTATTATAATATATTGAGGCATAATTCTATTCGTTATATTGTGAAATGGAAATGAATAACATTTTGTAAAGTGAATATCCCATTTGCTGAGGTGAAATATTTCTTCCTCATGGCTCAGCTGGAAAAGAATCTGCCTGCAACGTGGGAGACCTGGGTTTGATCCCTGGGTTGGGAAGATCCCTTGGAGAGGGGAACGGCTACCCACTCCAGTATTCTGGCCTGGAAAATTCCATGGACTGTACATCCATAGGGTTGCAAAGAGTCAGACACAGCTGAACAACTTTCATTTTTACTTTCAGGTTTCCACAGACTACTACAGAGATGAACACAACTACTACTTAAGCCAAAAAGAGTCACTTGGCTATGGAAAAGCCAGGCACTTCAGAATAGAAATGGAAATAAGATTATTATATCCCAGAGTGTCTGAAAAATACATATATTACCTTTCTCTTGGTCCAGAAAAAGGGACAAATTGTCTAGTTTCTGCAGCTAAAAGTAAAATGACACCTTCCATGTAATCACATGGATTATTATAATTATTATTATAATAATAATCATTATTATGAGAAGACAAGTAACTGCAGAAGTTGGAACAGAGGAATCCAAGAAAGGTACAAAGTTTCCCCAAGCTTTGATTTCAAATTCTCCGAACATTTACTCTGAGATAAAAGTCTACATCCCCTAAAATGGCCTAAAAGGTCTTCTGTGTTCTAGAACCCACCTAACTCTCCATTTGTTCTTTTCAGCATTCTCTACTCTTTTCCTTATACTCCATAAAGAAAACCAGTTCCCACAATGCACAAGACACAACCTGCTAAATTCTCTTTTCTCTGTGATCAATACATGTGCTCTTCACATTCCACCACTTTCTTCTATCCACCAACCCCCATTCATTCAGTGATAATTTAAAAGTCGTTTCCTCAGGAAAGCCCAAAAAGACAATTGGAATCTTAAAATGCCTGTCATGACTTTCATCATATTTTATTGTAATTACTTCATCAATCCTCTCTAAAAGACTATAAGCTGCAAGAGGCCAAGAAACACATCTACTCTGTTCACTAGCATATTCTTTGTGTCTGGCATAGCCATTGGATCATAGTAGACACTAAGCTAAAAACGTGTAAAATCAGTGAAAATGAATGATGAGAGGATTTATGGTGCAGTAAATCTTACTGGGATCCATAGGACAAGCAAACAGTCTTTTGTACGCTTAGTTTTAATACTATGTTTTGTTTCTCTGTAGATATTTGTTTTGTTCTGCCACAGATTTTGGTTCTTTTAAAATATATTAGGATGGCTATGCTTAGAGCACCAAAGAAAACATTTTAAAGGGCATCACAGATTCCTAATGCCCAGTGTACCAGCAGTGCTGGTAGGAGTGGTATTAGAGATCCAAGTAAGAAAAACGTAAGAGAAGATGCAATTTAAAGTGGCAGGTCCAGGACATTGTAAGCCATTCACTCCAACAGGAAATTCTCCTTGTGGAGTTCCACTCTCAATCCTAGAGTTTTGTGTAATTTTTCTTAATAATAGAATGTTGTCCTTTATACAAAAAAGTGACCTACAGAAGAATGATAGTCAGCTTATAAATTCAAAGCAGGATGGTTAAGGCCATTAAGTCTTATTAGAATCATTTTTCTCAAAGCAAGGAGAGTAAATTAGGTAATCATCAGCATTTTGAAAACTTCCTCCTAAACACAAATCTTTGTTATCATTTTTAACCTTGCCCTATTTTCAACATTTGCATTTTGAGTGAAAGAAGAATAAAAGCTAAAATTATTCTTTTGTAAAGGAAAAAAATGTTGTAGCCAAAAAAGCAAAATTATAACCTAAATATGCTGCCCTTTCTTATTATTTGGAGAGGGGACAGGAAAAATGATAGCAAATTTTCAACTAAGTATTGTTCTGTAAAAATGTCCAAACACTGACCAGTTCTCTTGATTGCACAGAGCACAAAAGCTCTTTCAACAGCCCCTGCACAGCTTAAAGTTGAACTTCATGTGCCCCTCTATCTTCTGTTCAAATTAGACAATTAGTGGTATCAGAGAGAATCCAGCTATGAACTAAACTGGCAGTTGATAATGGTGCATATGTTTACAAGTTTGAGCCCTACACAATAAAATGGCAAGTCATACTCACAAACAATGAAGTTCTGAAAAATCAGTCAGTTCTCAGTATTCAAAGATTACGTACATCTTTGGTCCAAACAAAATTTGACACTAGTAGATAAATTCTAGAAATCTAAGTTGAAGCTTAGTAATTACAGTCAACAGTACTATATAATAAACTTAAAGTTGCTAAGAGACTAGATCTTAATTGCTCTTGCTACTCACACACACACACACACAACCACACAATGATCATTATGTGACATAATAGAGGTGTTAGTTAATGCTTTGATGGCAATCATATTGTAATACACAAATATATAAAATCAACCAGTTGAATCTCTTGAATTTACACAATGTTATATGTCAATTATATCCCAACTTTGGGCTTTCCTGGCAGCTCAGAGTAAAGAATCAACCTGCAATGCAGGAGCCCCAGGAAACACAGTTTCGATCCCTGGGTTGGGAAGATCCCCTGGAGGAGGTTATGGCAACCTACTCCAGTATTCCTGCCGGGAGAATCTCATGGTCAGAGGATCCTGGCAAGCAACAGTCCATCGAGTCGCAAAGAGTCAGACATGACTGAAGCAGCTGAGCACACATGCACATGTCCCAATTTTAAAAAGGAAAAAGTGGGAAAATATATAAACACATAGGCCAGATACTGAGCTGAATTAAGGGAGACAATTACCACCAAGATGGGCAGAAAATAGAATGTCTGAAGCCTAAGCTGAAAGGCAGCATGACTAAACAAAAATAATGAAGCCAGTCTAAAAGTGTACTCTTTGAAAGTAAAGAGGCAACGTCTTAGACTGTAAGGTCATAGCTACAAACAAAAGTCTATGTTTAAAGAAGAGAGCTATACACTATATCAATAAACTATAACAAGTGTCTATAGCTGTACATTCTTTAGAGTAGTTACACTTGCCAGGGAACATAGTACTTCTTACACACGAAGTTTTACTTTACATACAGTTGTTTGAATATACAGGTCTTGCCTTTACTCTAATAAGTTGCTCTTGTGACTCACCATAGGAAGAAAAACTATGGTAGCATCCTACTGTCAGAACAATGATGCATTAAGATCAAAATGCAGAGGCTAATTAAGTCTTTCTTGAGTTTGATGTAATGGAAAAAATAATCAGTTGCTGAGAAAGAAAATTCCATGGTCTAGGTTGAAGTTCCATACCCAGAAAACCTACTATTTCAACTAGTTGCTAACTCTCTAACTCTATTGTATTCTCAAAAATCACACAGGTCTTGTCAATTTATCCACTGACAGGTGATTTTTCTCACTCATACTCCCTTGCTTTAGTCTTTGTAAGATGTTCTTTAAAGTAAAACTTAAATATTTGCAATAAAATCATTTGATGATCGGGGGTTTGTTTCAAGTGGATTCCATAAAAGACAACAGTAAAAAATAACTATGATGATTATGACCTCTAAACTTTAAAAGTCTCCAACAAAAGTTAAAATGACTAAGAACAGCTATGATTTTATACTGATTTGTAGTTTCCCAAGGGCCAACAGAGTCCTCCAAGATGTAAATTCTTCTGGCTCACAGTACTAACTGAGCCCTAACTCATTGCTCTATTGACCAAAGCAAAATTTCCACGAATTACTTTCAGATTACAGGTTGAGTTATATTAGAGATAGGGAAAGGATTATTTGCTTCCTATTTTAAACTTCTGTGAGAAACTATTGTGAGCCACTGGATAGGATCCTTCAAGTAAGCTGCTTGTCAAATATGAAGGAAGGGATGGTCCATGAGCACCTGGAAATTTGTTTCCTTAAAGTCTTCAAATAACAGCCACTGAACACTTGGGATTTCCAGGAACTGCAGACCATCAGAAGAGAACTGCAGGTCTAGGTGACTTTAGGCTTCTTTAAGCTGGAATTGCTCCTTACTCTCTCTTTGTATTTTATAACCTTGGCCAATTATTTCATGGTATTTTTTTTTCAGAGCCAGGTTATACATTGTTGGCCAGATACAACAGAAATCATATTGTGAATTCAATGCATTATATCAGAAGCTATGTGATGTTGACTTATTCTATTACTGATTTAACTACTTGGTTAAGATGGTGTCTCTCATGTTCTTCCACTGTAAAGTTACTATTTTACCTTTTGTAAATGATAAATATGTTGTGGAGAGATACTTTGATACTTCACAAATACCCTGCTTCCTATAAAAAATTTTGGCTACTAATTTTAGTATTCTCTGGTAATTTTTGCTTGAAGCAACTATTGCTATGATAGTTGCCAAATGATGTTTTATGAATTTTTTCACTTCTACATTTACTGTAGTTGAAATTGTGCTGTAACAGCTTTCTCTCAGTCCAACATATTTATTTATTCATTTATATACCTTAGGATGAACTTGAGGCTTATATAATTATTTATTTATTTATTATTACATATTCTATAACTATCATTATATGTTTATATATAATATTATATTTTTTCATTATGTTTATTATTTTTTGTTACATTATCCCAGATTTGGCCAGTAGTAGCTTCTCCCGCATTTGCTCCTGTGTCCTTTAGACATGTCTCCAACATTTTTTTGAGCACTTTACTCTTTTATAACATCACAAGATGGTTCTAGTTTCATCTGGCATGTTCCCTGCCCACCTCTGAAATTATTAATTTTTCTAAGAAGAATCATTCCCTTTTACTGGAAAATGGGTATTTAAGGAACAAGATTTGTTGCTAGGTGTGCTTACTGGTATTAAACCCTTTGAATATTTGGTGTGCTCACTGTCTCTGAGAAGACTATGAGCTAGGCAATACATTTATGTATGCATACATATAAACACACCTCTGTTAGTAGTATTTATATCAACAAAGATTTAGAGATAGAAATGGATGTAACATAGGGGTATGGGGGTATATATCTTAAAGATCACAAGTTCATAATGATACCTTCAATTCCAATCTAACACTCTAGGAATTATTCTAGCCTTTGCCCTCGCCATATTTATAAACTTCTTCTCCCAAAGCAAAAAACCTAATACCCATTATCCAAAATGCATTTCTTTTATTTGTTCAATCCTAAACTAAAGTTATTTTCAGAATTGCTAACCGACACTACTTTGAGAGATAAGCTTACTAAGCAGGGCACATTTGTTGTCAAACTTTCTATTCTATAGCCTTAGAAAACATAGTCAAAATACTGTGTTTCAAAGGTATTTAAGTTAGTTCTACTCACCCACCATCCCATACACTTTCAGTGTGATTATGCATTTATTTGAAATATAGTTAAATTGCTTTATTTCTGTTTGTATTCATTTTGTTCTCCCATTCTTGTTTGTTTAGTATGAGAAAAAGTAACATGGTTCTAAAAGTTGCAACTACAAAAAAGGATACTCAGAGAAGTGTTACCCCCATCCTTGTCCACTATACCCTATACTCATTATCTTTTTACACTACTTCTGCCCATTATCTCTAAGTAACCAGTCTCAATAGTTTCTGGTTTACTCTTCCTCTGTTTATTTCTGCACAATCAAGCAGATAAGTGTTATTTTCTCAGCTCAACTCCTTTCTACATTAAAAAGTGGCATTCTATAAATGATGTTGCACATCTAGCAATATATTTTGGAAATCATTCCATATCAGATTACAGATCCCTTCCTCAATCATTTTTATAGCTGCTAGCACTCTATTGTATACTATGTAGTATAGCTTATTCAGTCATTCTCCTATGTATGAATATTTAGGTTGCTAATTGTACATAATGCTGAATCAAATAGCTTTGTGCATATTTGTTTTTCATATTGTTGGAGGTGTATCTTCAGAGTAAATTCCTAGAACTGATACTACCGGGTCAAAAAAAAGTGCACATGTAACTTGGATAGGTATTGTGAAATTCTCTTCCAAAAGAGTTGTACCAATTTGCATTCCCTATAAACTGAAAGTGTCTGTTTCTTCACAACTTTGCCAAAAGAATATGTCTCACATTTTTAATTTTCAAAAAATTGATAGGTGGTAATTTTCATCTTAATATAGTTTTTTTCTATTTCTCCATCTGTAATAAAAGTTTTATTGAGGTATAATTGGTATATACTGTATATATTTAATGTGCATAATTTGATTAGTTTGGACATATGCATATATCTATGGAACCATTACCACAATCAAGGGTAATAGATGTATCCATCACCTCTAAAAGTTTCTTTGTGTCCCTATGTGGTTTAGTTTGGATTTTTGTTATTGTTATAAAAACACTGAATATGAGATCTATCCTTTTAAATTTTTAAGTGTACAATACAGTATTGGTGACTATAGACACTAGGCTCCACAGCAGATTTCTAGAACTAATTCACCTTGCATAACTGAACTTTATGCCAGTTGGGCAATGACTTCCCATTGCCCATCAGTATAGTTTTAGACTATATTATTGCCCAAGATAAGGTAATTGAAGTTTGATTTGCATTCCTGCTACTAACTAAAAAAAAAATTATGGAATAGCAGTTTTTAAGATATTGGACATCAGACAACAAAGGACAGTATCCTTTGAGATACAGGAAACATGAGTTCTACTACTGTTCCAGCTTACAGCCTGGAAAGAGTTTTAAGGCTACAGTACAGGGAGGAAGAATCTAGCTATTTTCCTGGGTTGAGGAGCTAAAACTGAAAGTTCAGGGAGACTAAGGTGGCTAGTCTCAAGGTAAATTGGAGGAGGTCAAGCAGGAGATGTTAAAAATAAATATTGACATCTTCAGAATCAGTGAACTAAAATGGATGGGAGTGGGTGAATTTAATTCAGATGACCATTATATCTACTACTGCAGACAAGAACCCCATAGAAGAAATGGAGTAGCCCTCATAATCAACAAAAGAGTCCAAAATATAGTACTTGGGTGTGACCTCAAAAATGACAGTATGATCTTGGTTCGTTTCCAAAGCAAGCCATTCAGCATTACAGTAATTCAAGTATATGTCCCTACCAGTGATGCCGAAGAAGCTTAAGTTGAATTCTATGAAGACCTCCTAGAATTAACACCTCCTAGAATATGTTCTATTCATCATGGGATTGTAATGCAAAAGTAGGAAGTCAACAGATACCTGGAGTAACAGGCAAGTTTGGCCCTGGAGAACAAAACAAAGCAGGTCAAAGGCTAACTTAATTCTGCCAAGAGAATGCACTGGTCATAGCAAAATACCCTTTTTCAACAACACAGGAGATGACTTTACACATGGACGTCACCAAATGGTCAATACCAATATCAAATTGATTACATTCTTTGTAGCCAAAGATGGAGAAGCTGTATAGAGTCAGCAAAAACAAGACCTGAAGCTGACTGCAGCTCAGATCATCAGCTTCTCACAGAAAAATTCAGGCTTAAACTAAAGAAAGTGGGGAAAACCACTAGGCCAGCCAACTATAACTTAAATCAAATCCCCTATGAATATGCAGTGGAGGTAACAAATATATTCATGGGATTAGATCTAGTAAACAGTGTACCCAAAGAACTACAATGGAGGTAGTGGACAAAACCATGCCAAAGAAAAAGAAAAGCAAGAAGGCAGAGTGGTTATCTGAGGAGGCCTTACAAATAGGTGAAGAAAGAAGAGAAACAAAAAGCAAGAGAGAAAGGGAAAGGTACAGCCAACTAAACACAGAGTTCCAAAGAATAGCAAGGAGAAACAAGAAGGCTTTCTTCAATGAACAGTGCATAAAACTAGAAGAAAAAACAGAAGGGTAAAAACTAGAAATCTCTTCAGGAAAATTGGAGGTATCAAGGGAACGTTTTGCCCAAAGATGGGGTCAATAAAGGACATAAAAGGTAGAGACCTAGCAGACACTGAGGAGATCAAGAAGAGAAAGAAAGAATACACAGAAGACCTATACAAAAAAATCTTAATGAACCGGATTACGACTATAGTGTGGTCAGCCACCTATAGACAGACATTCTAGAGTGTGAAGTCGAGTGGGCCTTAGGAAGCACTGCTGTTAATAAAGCTAGTGGATTTGATGGAATTTCAGTAGAGCTATTCAAAACCTAAAGGATGATGCCATCAAGGCATTGCATTCAATATGTCAGCAAATCTGGAAGACCCAGCAGTGGCCATAGGACTGGAAAAGGTCAATCCTCATCCAAATTCCCAAGAAGGGTAGTACTAAAGAATGTTCTAACCATCAGACAGTTGTACTCATATCCCATGCTAGTAAGGTCATGCCTCAAATCTTGCATGCTAGGCTTCAGCATTATACAAACCAAGAACTTCCAGATGTCCAAGCTCAGTTTAGAAAAGGCAGAGGAATCAGAGAACAAATTGCCAACATTCACTGGATCATAGAGGGAATATAACAAACTGTGGAAAACTTTTAAAGAGATTGTAATACTGACCATTTTACCTGTCTCCTGAGAAACCTATATGCAGTTCAAGAAGCAACTGTTAGAACCCTGTATAGAACAACTGATAGGTTCAAGATTGGAAAGGAGTACAACAGGGCTGTCTGCAGTCATCCTGTTCATTTAACCTATACACTGAGCACATCATGAGAAATGCTGGGCTGGATGAGTTACAAGCTGGAATCAAGATAGGTGGGAGAAACATCAACAACCTCAGATATGCAGATGATGTCACTCTAATGGCAGAAAGTGAAGAGGAACTAAGAGCCTCTTGATGAGGGTGAAGGAGGACAGTGAACGAGCCAGCTTAAAACTAAATATTAAATAAAAACTAAGATCATGGCATACAGCCCCATTACTTCATGGCAAATAGAAGGGGGAAAGGTGGAAGTAGTGACAAATTTCCTCTTCTTTGACTCTAAAATCACTGCAGATAGTGACTTTAGCCATGAAATCAGAAGATGATTGTTTCTTGGTAGGAAAGCTATGACAAACTTACACAGAATGTTCAAAAGCAGAGACATTACTCTGCCAAAAAAGATCTGTATGGTCAAGGCTATGATCTTCCCAGTGGTCATGTAGGGTTGTGAGACCTGGACCATAAAGAAAGCAGACTGCCAAAGAATTGATACCTTCGAATGTGGTGCTGGAGAAGACTGCTGAAAATCCCTTGGATAGCAAGGAGATCAAACCAGTCAATCTTAAGGAAATCAACTCTGAATACTCATTGGATGGACTGATGCTGAAGCTGAAGCTCCAGTATTTTGGTCATCTGATGGGAATAGCCAACTCATTGGAAAAGTCCCTGATGCTGGGGAGATTGATGGCAGAAGGAAAAGAGAGCATCAGAAGATGAGATGGCTGGATGGCATCACCGATGCAATTTTGGACATGAACTTGGGCAAACTTCAGCAAATGATGAGGGACAGGGAGGCCTAGTACGCTGCATTCCATGGGGTCGCAAAGAGCTGGACACGACTAGGCAACTGAATGAACAAACAAACAAAGGTAGTGAGAATTCACAATGCAGAGTACTGGAGAAGAGGAAATTGTACATAAAGAGAAATCTAGATATCTGCAGGCTGCCCCCTTTCCCCTATCCCAGTAGTTCATAAAGGCATAAGAATAATTTCTATCTTCACTAGCTAAAGTGGAAAGTATCATAATTCATGGGGCATCATGTAGAGTACTCAGAAGGTTTTTTTGCCTCTGTCGTGAGTTAAAATAAGCACTAGATTAATGCTTCCTTATCCTGTTTTACAATGCTTAAAATGAAACTTTAAAAGATCAAATTGTTTCCAAGTAACTTAACAGTCCAGAACAAAGCTCAGCAATCTTTATAGGAATAACCCCCAAATTAAAATTCACTAAACCTAGTTATCCAATTAAAAAATACAGGTATGCAAAGAAGCAGGAAAATATGACCCTAGAGAGAAGAAAAATCAGTCAACTGAACTAAAAATTATTTAGATGTTAAAATTAGTAGATAAAGGCATTAAAACAGTTGTTAAAACTCTGTCTATATGCTCAATAAGCTAGTGGAAAATTTTTAAAGGTTAAACAGACATACAGAAAATATATAAACAAATAAAAGAGTCAAACTACTAAAGATGAAAACAAAAATGTCTGAATTAAAAAATACACTGGATGGTATTAAAGGCCAATTAAATATTGCAGAATAAAAAAAATTAGTAAATTTGGTGACACAGCAATACAGACTACCTATAATAAAACATAATGACAAAAAAGGGAGCAAAAAAAGAAAATAGAATCAGTGGGCTATGAATCAATTTCAAACGGCCTAATGTTTCTCTAATGAAAGTCCCTAAAGGCAAGAAGAAAGGAACAAAAAGAATATTGAAAATATAATAGCTGAAAAATTTCCCTTTTTTTGGAAAACTAAACCTATAGATTCAAGAAGCCCAATGAATTTCAAACACAAGAAATATGAAGAAAACTATACCAAGGTATATCACAATCAAATTGCTTTAAGTCAATAAATTACATACAGAAAAATTGAGATATTATATATAGAAGAACAAAAATAAGGTGACAGATGATTTCTTATTGAAACAATGCAGGCCAAAAGACAGCTGTGCAACATTTGAAAAGTGCTAAAAGGAAAAAAAAAAGCTATCTACTTAAAATTCTACATCCAGCAAAAATACCTTTCAAAACAAAGACTAAAGAACAAATTTTTCAGATATACAAAGGCTCAAAAATTCATCACCAGCAGATGTGCACTACAAGAAATCTTAAAAAGAAACAAAATCAAAGAAAATTACATTTGAAGGGGATCTAGATACTCAAAAACAAAGAGAACCTGAAATGGCAATTATATGGATAAATATTTTAATTTTTTTCTTATCATTTAAATACTATTCAAATATAATTTATTATTTAAAGCAAAAAAAGTCACTATATTATAGGCATTATAAAATCAGTTCGGTTCAGTTGATCAGTAGTCTCCAACTCTTTGCAACTTAATGGACTGCAGCACACCAGGCTTCCCTCTCCATCACCAGCTTCTGGAGCTTACTCAAACTCATGTCCATCGAGTCAGTGATGCCATCCAACCATCTCATCCTCTGTCATCCCCTTCTCCTCCTGCCTTCAATCTTTCCCAGCATCAGGTTCTTTTCCAGTGAGTCAGTTCTTCGCATCAGGTCACCAAAGTATTGGGGCTTCAGCATCAGTCCTTCCAGTGAATACTCAGGACTGATTTCCTTTATGATTGACTGGTTTGACCTCTTTGCAATACAAGGGACTCTCAAGAGTCTTCTCCAACACCACAGTTCAAAAGCATCAATTCTTCGGCACTGAGCTATCTTTATAGTCCAACTCTCATATCCATACATGACTACTGGAGAAACCGTAGCTTTGACTAGATGGGCCTTTGTTGGCAAAGTAATGTCTCTGCTTTTTAATATGCTGTCTAGGTTGGTCATTGCTTTTCTTCCGAGGAGTAAGCGTCTTTTAATTTCATGGCTGCAGTCACTATCTGCATTGATTTTGGGACCCAAGAAAGTAAAGCCTGTCACTGTTTCCATTGTTTCCCCATCTATTTGCCATGAAGTGATGGAACCGGATGCCATGATCTTTGTTTTTTGAATGTTGAGTTTTAAGCCAGTTTTTTTACTCTCCTCTTTCACTTTCATCAAGAGGCTCTTTGGTATCTCTTCACTTTCTGCCATAAGGGTGATGTCATCTGCATATCTGAGGTTATTGATATTTCTCCTGGCAATCTTGATTCCAGCTTGTGCTTCATCCAGCCTATCATTTCACATGATGTACTCTGCATATAAGTTCAATAAGCAGGGTGCAATATACAGCCTTGACGTACTCCTTTCCCAAATTGGAACCAGTCTGTTGTTCCATGCCCGGGTCTAACTGTTGCTTCTTGACCTGCATACAGAGTTCTCAGGAGGCAGGTAAGATGTTCTGGTATTCCCATCTCTTTAAGAATTTTCCCCATTTTGTTGTGATCCACACAGTCAAAGGCTTTGACATAGTCAATAAAGCAGAAACAGATGTTTTTCTGGAACTCTCTTGCTTTTTCTATGATCCAACGGATGTTGGCAATTTGATCTCTGTTTCCTCTGACTTTTCTAAATCCAGCTTGAACATTTAAGAGATTACTCTACACGTGGACATCACCAGATGGTCAATACCGAAATCAGATTGATTATATTCTTTGCAGCCAAAGACGGAGAAGCTCTACAAAGTCAGCAAAAACAAGACTGGGAGCCGACTGTGGCTCAGATCATGAACTCCTTATTGCAAAATTCAGACTTAAAGTATGAAATAAGTAGAATTAAAATGAATGACAACAACAGGACAAAATCTGGAAGGGTATAGATGGACATATATTTTAAGATTCTTGTACTACATTGTGAAATAGTATGGTATTTCTTGGAGTATACTATCATAAGCTTTAAATGTACTATTAAACTCTAAAGCAATCACTAAAATAATGAACAGAAGGTCATAACTAGTAATCTAACAAAGAAGATAAATATAAGTATAAAAAGTAACCAACCAGGGCCTCTCTGGTGGCTCAGTGATAAAGAGTCTGCCTGCCAATATAGGAGACAGGGTTCAATCCCTGATCTGGGAAGATCCCACATGCCATGGAGCAACTAAGCCCATGCACCACAACTGTTGAGCCTGTGCTCTAAACACTGCAAGCCACAACTACTGAGCCCACACATTGCAACTACTGAAGCCCACACACTCTAGACTCAAAGCTCTGCAACAAGAGAAGCCTGTGTACTGCAACTAGAGAAAAGCCTGTATTGCAATGAAGACACAGTACAGCCTAAATAAATAATACATATGTGAGATCAAAGATTTAAATTTTAAAGAAACGATCAAAAGAAGGCAGTAAAAAGGGAGAAAAGCAACCGATAATGGATTGTGCTGATGGAAAACAAAAATTAAAAGGTAAAAACTGTCAGACTAGATTAAAAAGTGAAACCCAATTATATGTTGGTTATAAGAAACCCATTTAAAATGTAAAATATAAACACAATAGGACAGCAGTAAAAGAATAGGAAGATATATACCATGATAAGACCAAGTTGCTGTATTAATAAAGACAAAATTGAGTTTAGAGCAAAGACCATTATACTGGGATAAGGAGGGTCATTTCATAGTGACAAAGGATATGGTATGGTATGATATGCCACAATATGATATGCTATGCTATAATATGATATATGATATAGGAGGTAAAAATTACAAATGTTTTTGCACCTAGAAGGAAATACAGATTAAAAGGACTAAGGAAAGATACAAAGATGATATGGTAAATCAATAAAATTTTAAGAATTGTCAATAGTATTCTCAAATTTGGATAGAAGTAAACTGAATGAGTTTTGTTATTTTTTTTTCCTATCTTCACCTGAATTGTAATAGAAAAGGAAACTAGGAAGCAATGGATAAATAGGAAAAGTGAACTAGAGGACTATTTCTGTCTGACAGATGTTAGAACATATTTCTAGGTCGACACAACGAATTTGGGGAATGACCCAAAAAGTATTCTCCTGAACGAATGGTAAACCCTGACTTCATTCCCAGTTAGGTGAACTGAACTATAAATAAGGCAAGTTGTGAAATCTCAGAAAAGATAGCTCAGCCCTAAAATAAAAGTTACATATTGCCTCAGCTGAGCTCTCCCTACTTATATTTCACTATCTTCTCATCCTTCAGAAAGAATTTTCTTAAACTTCCAAACAAAAATAACAAAAGACCAGCAACAAGGAAATATATATAAAATTCTGGAGAGAAGACTGAATGACCAACAACATTACATGAAGCAAAGATGTCATTCAGATATTAAGAAGATGAAAGGCAGGTAGATTCAACTATGATAGAACTCTGCAAACACTAGACATTTAAGCCCTTCTTGGGTTTGGGAGGGAAGCATTCCCAAAATGAAATTCAACCAAGTGAGAAAGAAAGTGAAATAAAATAAGAAAAAAAAGAAGCAATGGTAAAAGAAGCAGTAGTGATGACTGCATTTATATATACATGGAATAAATGCTAAATGACTATGGGAATTATGGTTACAAAATAGAATATAAATACTAAAAACCTAGGCAATGCAAAAGTAATAAAATAAGAGAACTCAGAAGTGGATGGTGGAGATTTGGGAGAAATTGTAGGAGAATATAACTCCCTTATTTTTCTAAGCAGGAAACCAACCATTTCATTTAAAAACAAATAGCTTTTAAAAAGAAAACATAATGAGAAAATCTCTTAATTTTTTATAATGCCTGCCTCCATTTTTAAATCATGAGGGAACTCTTTTAGCAAATATTATCTCTAATAATTAAAATAAACATTTATTTTGGATTCAGAAACTCCTTTAATTCTACTTGTTTCTTTCTGTCTTTTAGAATGAAGTAAAATAAAATGTATCCATTTCTATTTACAGTATGACCACATTTTCATAAAAATCTTTACATCTGTCCAATCACCCATCTGCCACCCACCCACTAGTCTATTTATATAAATGCTTAAGAATGATATCTGCCTAATATTGTGTCTGATCATTTTTATTTAGCAGTATTAGTTATTCTGTTTTTTATTTTCATACTTTCTGTATTTCCTCAAAATGATATTTTTAATAAAACCAATAGAATCACTCTTCTTTAAAAACAAACTAAAGCAAATACACCAAGAGATTAACCATATTTAATTCTGGGTGATAATAATATAAATACTATCCCCTTCTTTGTACTGTTTTGAATTTAATTTTAAATTATTAAAATTAGTAGACAACAATAAAAGAGTAAAAGGGCTTTATTCATCATGTTTCTTGAAACTGATGTTAATCTTCAACACACAAAATGATATTACAGAAGTCACAACTAAATTTTTTTATTAACTGCTAGCAGCTACCCCATTGAAAATAGGAAAAAATCTCAACCCTAGATCAATTGCCCCTGGATCAATTATTAGACCTTTCAGCTCCCAGTGACAAATTACCAGTTCCTATTCTTCTGGCACAGAAGCGCAATGGTGTAATGGCAGACTAGGCAAGGGACACTGAAAAACTAGACCTCTTATTTTCAAAATCTTCCTATTAGTTCAGAAAAAATAAAGGGAAAGGAAAGAAAAGACTAATGAACAGAGAATAGAATCTGGGTAATGATTACAGAAGGGTTCATTACACAGTTTTCTCTACCTTTTTGTATGCATGAAATTTTTTTATAATACATTTTCTCAAATCCTCCTTAAATATGACATAAAGTAAGAATTTTCTGCAATTCATAAGCTCATCTTTAGAACAAAACAGCTCTTCCTTTAGAGAGTTAAACCAATTGGTCATTAACATTTTATTGTAAATCATTTTAATCAAATAATTATATATATTTCTCCTAGAATCACCCAAGACTACTTAAGCAAAGGGCTTACATAATGAGGGGAAAGGATGGAAGAGTAACTTTAGAGAATAACACATGTCAGCAAGGGTAACCACAGACAGTAACAGCATGGGAGGAGGGGTAGCAACCTATACAAAGACACCAAATATGAATTTTGCTTTCTTTGAAAATAAGTCTAGTTTTCTGTTATCACTTGAAACAATTTCATGCACTGTCTTGGCTTTCCTCACATCAGACAGTAAATACTCTCTTAGACACTACCTTAAAAATGGTAATATAATATAAATGGATTCATATTCTACTTCATGTTTATTTGTAACCTTCTGGTAGGTTTTATTTCTCTTTCTACACAGTGTTATTGAGTACTTGATATAACACTTCATATAACATGCTATACATTGAACTACATGCTTTATATCAAGTATTTCATTAATATTACAAGTCTGTGCCATGAGGCAAAAATAGTAACCTCCTCAGAAAGTCAATGAGTAGTAGAAATGAGATTCTAATTCAGGAAGTCTCAGTCTAGAACCTGTGCTTTTAACCACTAACGCAATGTTTTACAAACTTATTTCCCCTATTTTCAGTAAATGTCACTCAAAATTATGTCTGAAAAGATAAAAAAATATGATTCCTTAGGTTTGCAAAAACATGAGTAAGTCTTCCCTAAGCTGAGTTAGAGACCCTGCCAGAAAGCCTGCTAGATGAAATCAAAAGAACTAAACTAGAACTGTGGGCTGTAACAGACTCTACTGTTCAGCAATGGTTCCACCATGCACCATCCTCGGAACCTTCTCTTAGACTATGGGGCTGCTGTGGCCACCTTATAATGATGACATGATGGCCAGAAGAACTGCAGGATGCAGGTCAAGTCCTAACATGTTAACCCCCATACCAATACCAGAAACTACTTACATTAGACTTGTTGTTATATGTGAAAATTAAACACCTATTTCTTTAAACTAAGATAGATTGAATATTTTGTTTGATTTATGTTATGCCATGCTATGTTGTTGTTGTTGATACTTGCAGCTTAAAGCATTCCTAAGTGATTTAAGTTTCACCACTTAATAGTTATGCCACCTGAATTATAACTGTGCTTCAATTTCTGGTAAGAACTCAATAAGATACTATTTGACAAATTCAGCTTTTACATAGAGTATGTTTTCTAGTAAAAGACGTCTTAATTTGAGTCATAAATGTCTATCACTTCTAGCATCAAGGAACATTTTAGTGAGAGAAGCTAAACATTAATCACTGTCATCATAGAACTCTAGTTCTAAGGCAAAACAACTAAAGGGTTTGGAAAGATTATGTGCCATGGACTGAAATATTCTCCCCCCCAAAAAATTCATATGCTAAATTCCTAACACCCAACGTGATTGTGCTTGGAGATGGGGTCTTTGGGAGTTAATTGTTTAGATGATGTCATAAGGCTGGGGCTCTCAAGCTGGGATTAGTGTCCTTATAAAAAGAGACTTTAGAGAGCATTTCTCTCTCTCTCTTTCTCTCTGCACCATGTGAAGATATGGTGAGAAGATGGAGTTCTGAAAACCAAAAAAAAAGAGCTCTCACCAGGAACAGAATCAGCTGGCATTTTGATTGTGGACTTCCAATCCTCCATAACAATGAGAAATGAATTCGGTTAAGCCATCAGTCTATGCTTTTTTGTTATGGTAGCCTGAGCTGGCTGAGACAATATGTGAAGATCATCTCCCACAAAGACGCCAACAGGGCAGAAAGAGAAAATTGCCCTGCTTAAGAAAGTCTGATATCTTCCATAGATACTTAACAAAAAATGGATCTTCTTCATAAGCTACAGACTTTCCATTCATCCATCAGCCTAGAGCAGTAACTGTCTCAAAGACTCTAAACTTTCTTTGGATCAAGGGTAGAAAAAGAAAATTCCATATTCTTTTATCTTCTTTTCTCCTATGCTGGTGAAAGGGAATGTAAAACCTCACTTTACAGTCAATTTTGCTTATAGCAGGCATGATAGTTAATCACATTAGTTTTGGAGTTATTCAACATTGTTTCAAATATAGGTCCTGTCAATTAATAACTTTGTGGCCGTAAGTCAACTTCATCATTAGTAAAGTAAGTATAATAATAGTACCTATATCTACTAAATGAGATCATGTATGAAAAGTACTTAGTCAGTGTCTGGTGTGACAGAAAGTACTTGATTAATGTCACAATAAAAAAACCCATCAATGGTAGCATCAATGAAGAGCAGTCAAGGCAAATTTTACCCAAATTTTATGAAATTTTGAGCTGTTCCCTCCTCAACCATTTAGAAGGAAAGCTGGATTTGACTCTTTTTCTATCACTGGTTAGCCTTGTTTTCAAAATAGCAAAGAATAAAAAAAAATTAAAAGCAAAGAACATCTGGTTCATTCCAAATACCTTCTATTTAAATAAAATATCCCAAATGAAATCTAATTATATCCTACCTGAGAGTTTTCAAGTTAAAAACAATGTTTCAAATATCTCAACAAGACATAATTGCCCAATGAATCTATTATCCTATAGATATTACAATAATTATAACTTATGGTACACACATAAAACAATACAATCTACTTTCTTCCCACAAATACACACTCCATCTGATCAAATCTATACACTAGAACATATTACTCAGAGATCATAGCTTAGATGCCAAGCTTTCTAACAGGCCTTAACTTGCACCTACAAATGGTTGGTGAATGCTCCTCTTCCAGGTAATAGCTAAATCAGGCACAGAGGTTGGGCCCCCATAGCAACAACACCAAGTTTAGAGTTTGGAAAAAAAAAAAGAGGACAGATAATCTAGATGATGAAAGAAAGCCTGAAGGTAAAAAAAAAAAAACAAAAAAAAACATGTTTTTACCAAACAATTTGGACATGGATAAAGATTAAAACTACAAACCACTTTGACAATAAGGGTTTAAGTTCTAAATGATAGAAAATTCTTACATATTATTAAGGGAGGCTAGAAATCAGGCCTAAATCTAACCAGGTAATGAAAATTCAGATGGCTCCAAATAAGACACCCAAACAGAAAACACTAGTCAACCAAGACTTCATGTTCTTATTCTTCTATGTACAGTTTTCAAGGGTAAATGATGAGTCAGTCCCTCAGGAAAACTAACGTGAACTGAACCAAAACATGAAAAACTTATGTGAATGTCTTTTTTTTTTCTTCTGAGAAGTTCTATCTACAACAAAACTGCAGGACTCCTGATTCTTGCACTAGAACACTGTAGTTACTACATTACCATTCCTTTACTATGAAAGATGTCATTTATTTCAGCAACAATGAAAACGTTCCACTATTAAAATACCATAGTTGACACACCCTAAATGTCACAAAGGGAATTAGAGGAAAACAAGCCCAAAGGACAAAAACTGGATACCGTAAACTGAGACTTAAAGTCATTCAAAACTTGGTATTGGATTATTTGCAACTTTTATATGATCTTATTTTAACTTATGCAAAACAAAGTAATCTAATAAATTTTGAGAAATTTAGGCTTTATCAGTATTCCCTTTTCCTCCAGGTTTTAGTTTAGCTTTTAAAATAATATCATTAAAAAAATAATAAAAATAAATAAATAAAATAATATCTTTTAATGTCTTATATTTGTGTGATTATTTCTGAAGAATTTGGTTATTAAGGCTGTATTATTCCTTTATATGCTATGTCATATCTTACATCACGTATTTGAAATTCATCTTTGTAATAGTGCTTATGAAATACCTTTAATAAGTGTTGCCTGCCTAACTGCAAAAAAATCATGACTTGAGTTCCTCAGAGAATCAGATAAAAATTTACATTTTGAAAATAACAATATTTTAAATAAGATACATGCTGAAAGTTACTTACGAAATTGCACAATTTAAATATTGTGCAATAAAAGATATTCAAAATCTAATTTTTTAGTTTTTGAAAACCAGTTAATTTCTCCTTATGAAGATTAAAGTGCCAGTTTCATTAATTTATATTTTATGCTATAGTTTCATCACTGTGAAGTGAATTTCTATAATGATGAGGCATACTAACACTTGATAAATCTACATTCTGATGCCATATTCAGATTTTTCTTAAAACAGAAAATGGTGAAGACAATTTCAAAATGCCCCAAAGCTTCAGTCCACTTATGTTATTTTTCAGTGTTAAGCAAACAATGAAACCTATCAAGAAGGAGAAGTGACTTGGTCAAAAAAGAGCAGTTTCCTTTCGAACGCTTGACTTCAGTAATCTTGCTGGCCACACTATGGACATGTGTCTGTATTTTAAGTGCGTAAGCCTTAGAGAGTTCTCTGAGACGTCAGTTTTTTTGAAAGTGCAGATAAAGTAATTTTGATGCCAAAACTGGTATCAAATTAGTTTTCCCCACAAAAATTTTGGATTTGGACCTTGATTTATCAAAAACAGACTTTTATGAAAGGAGAGGCAATCAAATTGGTTATCCCACCAAATGCTAAAATAAAATGAAAGTTATGATACTTTATTTGAGCTGATTTTTTTATAGGAACCGTATGTATGACTTTCACTTTCTAGAAAGTGGTTTTCTCTTGAACACACATCAGAACCATTCATCATAATATAATTGCAAGTTGTCAGTCAGGGCCGCACCCTTCGCTTTGTGGCAAACCGCCAACACATCTGTCAGAAGCACTCATAAGCTTCCGTGTGTTATTGTAATCCTCTACAAAGAGAACAAGCCCATTCACCGATTTCACATTTTCCAAACGAAACAATGATTCGCTTAAAACCCAATCCAAATGAAATTGTGTGCTTCCCTATAGACCATAAGCTACTTTCTCACCAAGTGACTAATCATACCAGTAGTTAAAGGGAATCATTTTATCTTGTATACAGTTGATTTCTTTATGTGCTGGATTCGCATTTCTAAAGCTAATAGGACAGAGAGGAATCTCTATGTTGTGTGGCTATGTGTATAAATATACAACATGCATATATTCCAAAGTGCTTATAAGAAAGAATGTGATAACATACTATTCAATAAATTTCCCTTTCCTTTACTTAAGGACAGTCTTCTGTCTATCATATAAACACTACATATTGACAGAAACTAAACTTATTTTTAGTAAGAACAAAATGTGCTCTGGTATTTTAGCAGGTCAGTTTAATTATCATTGATTTAAATCATCCCTACAATCAAAAAAGAATCAATTCTCAACAGAGTAGCATAGTGGAAAGAGTATAAAATTCCTTGTAGCTACCATCACGCAGGAGTTAAGAGTTCTTTTATTCACTCTCTATCTACCTTTCAAAGAAGTTTCCAAGAATCATAAGTGAAGTCTAAAATCTTTAACACCAACAGAAGAAATCTCTTGTAAAAAAAGAAAAAAGATCGAAGGTGCCAAATCTTCCCAAATCGGAGCTTTTCAAGCTGCTTTCAGCTGTATGTGTTCCATTGCTAACTTGCCTGCATGCTCTCTCTATTCACATAACAGAAACCAAAATTACTATGTCAAAGAAGCTTTTTTATGTTTACTTAGCTGCAGATTTGATGGACAAACACATGACTCACTGGCATCAAAGTTATGATATATAGATATATAATGTATATAAATAGTTTATAATATATAAATATATATATATTTACAAGATTCAGAGGATAACCTTTCCAAGATCATACAACAGCAAAGATTCCTACCTCCAGATTTTTTAGAAATGCAGGTATTATCATATGTATTTCCACTGAGTTATATGCACATACAAATATAAACACTACTATTTATAAATTTATGAGATACAGATAAATCACACATGCTTAGGCTAGAAAGAACATTACATATTTGGGAAATACAGGGCATGTAATAAGGCCCAGTAGTTGTAAGAAAAAAATTAATTTAGGATGCCTCATGTCATGAATCTCAACTAATAATTTTAGCAGAAATGCTTTCAAATATTCATTTCACAATAAAATATATAGTTATGATATCCAAATAAAATGCCTCTCCATCTATCCCTTCCATTAAAGTAGAGATAAACAACCAAGTAACTCTTTAAACCATAGCTCTAGTCTTTTTGAAGAGAAGATGTACAGATGTTCATTTGACTTGCTTCACATAAGTAAATTGAAAGATTTTCTAGAATCAAGATAAGTTTATTTTTAAAACATATTTACAAACTTCCTACAACATTATATATGAAATGACTGTGGAGTGGAGATCAATTCAAAATTTTCTTGGATATGGGAATATCAAAGTTATCAGTTAAAACTGTTTCTTGATATCCTTATTTTAAAATGTTTCCTCCTCTAGATGTTAGTTTTCCAGGATGAAAAGCTTTTGGTATTCCAATTTTAATGTAAAAACATGTCTTCTTTGTCAAAATTCACTCCAATATGTTCATTTACTTAGACTGTTTTCAGTTAATTGCTTCAATGTATTAATATAACAAGAAAGCAAATGAGAAGTCATAGTAACAAATGCAACTCACCAAAAACTATCATCTCTAGGTATTGTAAAACTTAGCCAATGCTAGATTAAAAGTTCAAATCTGTAATATTGATCTATAATTAAGTAGCAGAAACTGCTTAAATAATTATAAGTTATTTGCTTTATAATAAAATCCAATTCTAAAAAATAATGTATATAAGTAATCTCTGAACCCCTCACATATTTATAAAACATGGAAACTATTCTAGCTAAAAACCACAAGGTAAGAGTATCAACAACTGTTTAAAAAAAAAGTTATCAGTTAGAAAAACTTATTTCTCTAATGAGAACTCTTGATCTTTAGGTAATTCTTATGTTATCATATTCTTTTTACTATTACCTAAATAATAGCAAAATTTTATAAATTGGGGGATTTTTTAAAGAAAAATAAGACTATCGATTGTCATAACATATGTACATTTTAAAAACTATGCTTTTTGATAATTCACTTCTACTTCATCAGTTTTGAAAATTAAGGGTATTTTAAAGCCACCTTCCTAAAAGTAATGTTTTTACTACTTGAAGTCTGATTATACACAAATACACATATATTTGCCTACTATTTTGGCACAATAACAATACAAATTCAAAATTACTCATGTTAAAAATGGTAGAATCAATTTATTTTATATACATATATACACACACACAAAGAGAGAGAGAAGCTGTTTATATATAATACATATATATGATTTTGCTAAGGCTCAAAGTCAAATGTAAAAATAAAAACTTCTATTTTGTATCAGTTAAATGGGAATATCTAAAACAAATACCAGGTAGCAAATTTTATGTATGCAAAATACAGGCAATTTTTATTAGCTATAAACAACTTATAAATAAGAAAATATGGCAATTTATTTTCTAAACATAGATTTGGTTTAAATATTAATGGAGAAAATTAATATTAAAAACATTGTATAAAATTTGTGAATGCTTTTATAACAAATAGTAGGTGATTTTGTGTTTCACTATAGAAGTGCCAAAATAATTATGTTTAAAAGGTAAAACAACTAATTATTCCAAGTTGGGTATCTCTAGACAGTTTACCAGAAGATAATATTCTTTAAACCATAATTTACAAAGGGGGTCATAAACACAAATATAAAAAAATATAATACTAACATAAGATAACCCTTTCTAAAATTACTAAGAAATAACATGTGTGGCTATATTTTTATTTCAATTAAATCTGCTAAAACTTAAGTTTTTTTATTTTGATTTTATGCTATTAAAAACTACATATCACAAGAAATTCTCTCATGCAAATGACATAAGCCTATATCTACAATGAAATTATTATATTTGCCATATTTTCTAGTATTATTTTGTTATGCAAAGTAAGAAATTCAATTCAATGGTAATAATGTTCTATAATTTCATCGACTTAAAAATAAAAGTTGTTCAGATACATGTAATTCTCCTTTAAACAGCTATAACTGAAAAATAACTAGAATATTTCTGACTTCTTGAAAAAGATAAGATTTGCTGAAAAGTATAGAAGATGACCAAGTTCAGACTATACGCATGCACAGTTTCTAATGCTTATATTTAAATAATGTGCTTATACTTAATAATGAGATAGAATACTTTTTTCTTCTTAGACTAATAATTTTTTAAAAAGAAGTGTTATTTTCAACCCAAAAATGTTAACTCCAATTACCTAAGACTACAGATACTCTCTCTCTCTCAAATCTACCAAATTGCCTCTGGTATCTATTGTAGTAGAGAACTGGGTGCTCATGCTAATCAAATAATCTAATTAACAGAGTTACTATATTTATAGTACATGGGTTATTAATTTCATAGAATTTAGGTTATTTGCTACTGAATATAATTTAGTTTCTATTGCTTCAGGAATTATTTTACAATTTGCAAATGTCATCATCGAATCAATAGGCAAAAATACCTGCTACAAGAGTGTTCTGACAGAATACAAATAAAGCTAGTTTTAACTTAATCTAGATACAGAAATATTTTCAAAATTATACCTGTTAAAGAATACGTTTTGGTTCTCCTCTACTCCCTATTCTATACCCCTTCCTTTTTCATGCTTTTGTTATAGAACTATTTTCTATTAATACAGCTTTTTATATTCACTCATCCAACAGATATTTACTGATCACCTCCTATGTTCCAGGCATTGTGCTAGGTTCTAGAGAAAAAGGCGAATTAAACAAAGAGGGTTCCCACCCTGTTGAGCTTCAGTTTAGTAGGAAATATGAGCACCTAATGAGGCAAACATGAAAGAAAGTTGGAAGTTCTGTCATAGGAGAAACACAGTTGCTGTCTTAGCTCCTGTGTGTCAGTTTGCTCCCATAGCCGTTTCAAACCTACCCCTACCCCTCTTTTAAACCTCTTCTGGTCAAACTGTATTTAACTCCAATTTATGTCCCATGTGCCTGTGATTGTACTCACTTAATTTATTGAATGTTTTAAATTGTTTCAATAATGATGAAATATGTGTCCTCAACTCTAAACATCTTCTTACCTCTTGGCATTTATGACCATTAGCACATGTCTAATGTACATAGAGAGCACATAGCACACACTTCAATTCTACTCTCTGAGTTATAATTTGTTATATGGAACATATGATTTCAAAGTTTGGAAAGAGCATGTACAATCAAGTGAAACTAACTGGACTAGAGATAAACCATGCATTCCAGTTTTCCTTCATTAAATATGAGAAACAAAATAAATGACATTAAAATCTCAATTAACTGGAATACAACAAACTAGAACTAATTGACTGGATTTATTTTACATTAAACTGATAGAAAATAAAAAGTATAAAAAATCATTCAGAAAATTTAAAATGTCCATGGTATTTAATTTTCTAGTGCATGGCACTGCACATGGCACACAGAACTCAAAAAATATTTGTGAAAGGATGAATAAATGAAGAATCCAGTCAGTTTTCTATACATTCCATCATGTTGCACAGTATGATGATAAGAGATTCAGTGATACCGTTTATGTGTGACTGATTTAATTCAATTCTAGTATTTGTATAGATTCGCCATGGTAAGAAAATCACCTAAAATTTTTGTAAAGATTTTCAATAAGTATGAGAACAAATGAGCTTCCTGATGAACCTGAAATAAGTAATATCCACTTGCTTGCATTTTCTATTCTTTGATTTTTCCAAGTAACCAAAATTTTGCTGTATACAAATATTATAAATCATTTTTTTCTACATGCCCTATGGAATAGTAAGATGTATTAGTTCAAGGTAAAAGCACTCACAAATTTAAGAAACTGAACTTCTTGAAATATAGTTTAGTACCATAATTTTTTTTAAGTAAAAGAACTTCGAGTTATTACCTTATTCAGTGCTTCTAAAGAGGATTTCCTTCTCTAACAATAAAGAATGCTTTTTATAGACTTCCAGGGTCCACTGTAATTTTCAGAACAAGGTATTAGATAAAAGCATCTCAGTGTGTACTGGGATCAGTACGGTTTAGCCTTGTGGCTAAACAATGACAACAAAAATCTAATGATGTTTTCTGGAATGTCAGTGACTTCCCAACAGGCACACCTGACAGCAAGGACTTGTTAGTGTATACACGAAAGACAGGAATACTCCAGAACAACCTTATGAACCAAAGTGCAGAGTAAATTGCCTTAACTAAGATATTCCTATGTCTAATACAACGATCAGTATGTACAGAAGGCTTTTATGGGTTACATGAATTATTATACAGAGTGCTATCTTATTTTTAAAAAGTGCTATCTTATAAAAAAGAAATGCTAACAGGCATTTTATGAGAAATTATAAAACACTATTACCATGCTCATCCTATTTCCTCAGCCTTGTCCCTATTTTCCATCTTTCAGTTGCAACTTCATGCTCATGTTTGATACAAAGAACAGAAATGAAAAATATTAATATCCATCAAACACTAGCAGTAGAAATTTGGGTTTCTATATTTTCATATGTTTGACGTATTTCATAATTTACATTTTAAATTTAATTTAAATCAAGCCAAAAAAGTGGCTGGATAGATGAAACAGCAATAGAAAATATTGATAATTTTTGAAGCTAGATGATGAGTTTTCCTAAGAGCTCACTATACTTTCTACCTTCATGTGATTTTGGAAATTTTCTACAATTAAAGATTTTTTACAAATATTATTATTATGTCAAGTGCAAAGAAAGAAAAATCAAAATTTTATAACTTTTCAAGCAAAATCTGACAGTTTTCAGGTAGCATGAAAATAGAAATATACTTTCTTGTCACTATTGTTGATATGGTCATATAGATGAATCTGTGAAATGTAAATTTGTTATTCTAGTGAAATAAATCTCTCAAGAGAAGAAAATTAATGTATCTGATTAAATACTGAAAACAAAGGTACATGCCATAGTGTCCTATGCCATCTCTTTCTAGCTCTCCTCCTATAATTAATCAATCTCTCTCTCTCTCTCACACACACACATACAGACACACACATGTGTGTACCTCCTAAACTGACTACTCCTATCCTAAAAGAATCAATTCACACCTTGAAGACGAACAGTGGTCAAATAAAGTAGAGACCAAAGAGTTTACTCAGTGCTAATCAGAGGAGTTTGCCATGCAGATTAGCTCAAACAGAGGACCCCATGATACCCAACTACTCCACGTGGACACCATGCCTATCATGTTGAATACAACATGGAAGAACAGAAAGGACACTGAAGTAATTACCAAGTGGCTGAAATTTTACTTCAGCTTCCCATTTACTAGCTATTCAACACATTAATCATTAATTTTATCACTCCTAAAACAGGGTAAGAATAATATCTGCCCTCCTTCCCACTCAAACTTTTTATGAGCTTGAAATAACATATGTAAAAGCCCTTCACAAACTGCCAACTATCATGTACAATTAGAGTGTTATTAATCTAACAAACTAAGACCCAGAGAATTTTTGGTGCACTCATTTATATAAAATAAAGTCATAACACATTTGACCACACAAACAGAAACTTTGAAGGGCCTTGGATACTGTCAGAGGGTTCCTGAGTTTCCTACTGATTCTGAAATAGTGAGCAAGAAAGAAGATGTGTTGCAAATAAAATTTTAAATGTCTTGAAGCTCATGCACATTGAATCTACATAAAAAAGGTGAAGAAAGTGAGTCAAGCTTCCTAGCAACAGTATCACCCACCTTCATAAACACCCTTCAAGCTTCATGCTGACTTTCATACTTTAAGGTTAGTTACACTGGCTATTTATTAACTTGATTTTGCCCCCAAAATATTCAGGAGATGGTGTAGAGAAAAGGCAGAAGTACAGTAAAATTTCCCAAGGGTCCAATATTCCTTGGGAATGGCTCTGATTCAGAAGATTGTCTTCTCAACATACCCAATTTATTCAAACCATTGTTCAACTCAAGTTTATGCTAAGGCCTAGTCTATCAATATATTTAAATTCATAGTTACTCTATAGATCGGTCACCTAAATGCTTCAATCAGTTTCTTTCCACAAGACCTGATGCAGCTGTTCTTTTGTTTTAGTCTCATTTTTACCATTCCCAATCTCATAACAAGATGATTTGTTGGCTCTGTTTGGGCATTAGATATAGTGAGTATAAAGAAAAGTAGTTATCAGAAATGGATATCAAAGTGAAGAGAGCAGATATGATCTAAAAAGCTAGAATTTTCTTCAGACCTTTCTATGCAAAGCTACATTCCCATATACCTTCCAGTAAGATGATTTGGGGCTCATTTATTCATTTACTCATATACTAAGAAACTTTTATAATCATAAACTATGTGTACGCCTGTGAGGGTTTTTCAATGGTATATTAAACAGTAAAGTTTTATAAATAGTTCAGTTGTCAAAAATATACCCTTGATGCCCCAATGCTGCATGTCTCTCCGTAGATGTTATCCTTTGACAAAGGGGAAGTATTTTATACAATATTTTCTTTTCCAGAATACATCCAGAGATCCATGACTCTGATTGTCTCACATTTATTTCTCAGTCTCTATAAATCATATTTAACATGAATACATCCAAAGTACAATATGATTTTCTACAAATTAAAATGAAAGCTAATTTTTTTACCTTTGCTTTTTAAAATTCCAACCCACAAATTGATGTTTTCTATTTAAAGGTCAGATAAAATATTACAAAAAATTTTTAGCATTAGGTATCTTTATGTCAATAGATTTATTGAGAAAAAAAAGTTAAGTAATAGCACCAAAACAAACTGCAAGAATTAAAACAAAAATTTTAATCAACCAAGAAAAATGTTTCCATTAAATACTCATATAGTTAAAAACAATTATTGCTCTCTTCTAAAACTGGTTACATGAAGTAAAGTTAAGATTGTTCTCAATATTTTTAAATAGGATCACCCAACAGTGACGGGAATAAAAATAATTTTAATTCACACAACTACCAGGTTGTGTGAGTGGAAACTGGGGTGCAGGGTATGCAACTAGATGTTCACATATGAAATAACAAGTTTGGCATACTTGTTTTCAGAAGCTTCTAAAATCTCTTTGAGCATGTTTACATCAGAATTTTCATCTTTTAAATAGCTAAGGTTTTCAGCAGGCAGTAAATAATGTGAGTTGGAAAAGAACTGGGGTATCTCACTTTTATCTTTTTAATCAAGAGTCAGATTGCTACGCCTAAAGACATTTTCCCTCTTCAACTTAAAGAAATGAACATGTCAGATTAGATAAATCACTAGACAGCTGCTAACAAAAACCCTAGGTGTGCCTCTTAATTTACTAAAGCCCAGATGCATCCAAATCAAAGAATAAAAAAGCACATCAATGACAAACCCCCTAGAAAACTTTCTGGTACATCTGGGATTTATTCAAATCCTATCAGTTCAGTCTCTGACAAACCAGTCCTGGATTTAAATCCATGTAGTAATAAACGCAGAAGTTGACTGGTCCGACAACAAAATGGGGTACATCTTAGGTATAAAAGTCCAGCTGAAGACTCTATTCTGGCTATACCCCCAAAAACACCAATACTCATCTTTAAGAAAAAAATATAATGATGAAAATGGACTATGTACATTGGCACAATGGCTCTGCTGAAGCCTAATTAGGGTGATTAGATATAAAATCTTTTAACAAGTATAATTTTAATAAAGCACAAAACCTGAAATCTCCTACACCTGCAATGATTTGCAATGAATGTTTCAGTTTCAGGTGCCATATTCACTGTACTTGTTTTAGTTACTACTTAAAGAATGGAGTAAGTCAACCCAGATTCACCGTATCAAGAAAGTGCCTTCCTCTAGGGCCATGAGTCTTCACATCTTCTGACAAATACACCAAAGTACACCAAGAACTCTCTGAGTGCAAATAAACAGATCATAATCAAAGAGAAAATAAAAGAGCTTTCAAGTTTTCTTACTTGGTGAATTTTTTCCATCTGAAACTTATGAAATCACCCATTTTTATGATACTTTTAATAGTAATATTTGGGATTATTAGCAAGATAAACTTCTCACCTATTCATCTTTTACTTTAAAAAATGTGCTCTTCTTATGACTAACACCTTGGCATTCAAACAAATACTATGCTGAGACTGAAAAAATAAAACCTGTATAAATGACAGAGTGTTCAAGCATGAACACATTGTCTTTTATGAATATTATAATCACAGAATCAATAAGCCTACAAAGAAAAAACAGGACACAAAACGTGTTTTGTCATTTCTGACGAAGTTATAAAAACAACAGACATTCAATATGCCAAGTGTTCTTCAATCCTTCATAATCATAGCCTTATTGAAGTGAGGACAAAAAGGGTCTAATTGCATAGGAGCAATCTCAATGTAATAGGTTATACACCCAGGCACTGCTGCACAATACAACAAAAACAACGTTCCCTGTGTATAGCAGAATGTCATCTCTCATTTTCAGGCAATTACCTTCTTTCTTGTCAACAGTTTTAATAACCTCCATCATCTCTAAAAGACTTTTGCTTCAGTTAAATAATTTTCAGCTTTTTAATATGCAAATGCGCTTGTTCATATGCACGGGTGAAGTGGCACTGCTACTTGAAATGTGTCAGTACATTGTGGAGCACCTGCACCTCGGGAAGCTTGATTTAATTGACACCTAATACTATTCATTATTCCACTTAGTGAGCAACTCCTATTAGTCACCTGTAGGTTTCCTGGGAGCCGGGCTTTGGCCACCAATAAAAATACGAACATGTCTATAAATAGAATGTCCATATTTAGCTAACGGGGTTCACTACCATCAGCTTTAGGGGAAGAAATCAAGACTAGTATAAAATCAATAGTTTTTTTCAGCAAACAACTTATCAACTTCCTCTAATTTTTCCATGCATTGTTACACATGTGAAGAGATGCACCGTCTGGTGAACACAAGATGCTGTGTTTCCTTTCCTATGGCTCAATAAGTAGTATCTTGCTTAGTGGGGTGAATAAATAAATAAAGTGGATGGATGGATGGACAGATGGATGGATAAGTGAAACAATGAAAAAACAAACAAGCAACAATCCTACTTTCTAAAAGATGCCACTAGTTTTTATTTTTGTTTGAGTCAGTACGGTGTTTTTCATTCTGATTCCAGCCTAAAGGTGTTATTTAAACTAAGTTCCTTACCGTTATATATGATCTCCACATGCCGCAAAGTTAAAAAGATAAAGGCAGAATCTTGCCAATAAACAAACACTTACTGATGCTACCTTTTGAGGTAAATTAATGGCTAAGTGAACGCTATTGTGAGACACGTGGGATAAACCACTTTAAAATATCAGCTGGGGGAATTATAACACATATGGGATTTTGTGTATTTGTTGGTATTAATGTAATAAACATGTACCGTCAATGATTACAACTTAAATCTATTAGTCTTTTTGCCTTTATGAAAATGGAAGGATTAACAATGGAGAGTATACACAGGCTTGATAACACTGGGGATGCCTCTTTACCACATGGTCCACGACCTTATCGTCCAGGTCGCATTTCTTTCTGGCATTAATGCATTTGTTAGTCCCAGAAGGCTTAAACTACAGATGTTTAACATCCTGCTTATGGACAGATCATCTGGAATACGAAGTGAGAAATCTATACTACTTATTAGTATATATTATGAGTGTAACAGAGATTTAATAGCCCATTCAAACAAGATTAGTGAAACCATAGCTCAGGAAAAAAAGTATCATCTTAACAAAGATATGCTCTCAAACCTGCAGGGAGGTAAAAAAGAACTGAAAGCATATTTTCAGCTGGAATATGTTTTAGGACATCAAAAGAATTTGTCACTAATTAATGTTGTTTATATAGTAGCATAAGAAACATTAATTATAGCCTTCAATGTAAACTTAAAACCTTTTTATGGAAAGGGGATTTATAAGTAAGGTGGTAATCTGGCTCTTTGGAAGGCTTATCTACAACAAAGTGAAAGTGATTATAAATCATGTTAATGTGTAGTATCCAAAGAAAAGTGAGGTGATAGTGGAAAAAGATTGAGCTCTCCTAACCCCCAGGTTCAATCATCTCTAAAGAATAAGGGGAAAAAAGGAAAAAGAAAGCAGTGGTCAACTAGACCTTTGTTGGTATCCCCCAAAATGTAATCTCTAAGCTGAAGAATGGCAGCTGGCAGAACAGCTGGTGAATAGGATTAATGTCAGAAGAAAGAAATAAAACTCAACATATGTCCAAGCCTGCGGTGCTGGGACCGAGCATGATTATACCCCGACGGATAGGCTGAATACAGCTGGAAAGTGCCACTGTGCCATGCTTCTCTACCCCACAAGGTCATTGCTAAGAAGTGCAGCTAATGTCTGAACAGCAAATTTAACTTTTACTGAAGAATTCAGTAACCGGGAAGGAGAGAGGAAACCCAGATTTTTAACTCTACTCATGTGCTGAATAGTTTAGCCCTCAGTGCCTGGTTTGCTATACCAACAAAGCAAACCAAAAGACAGATCAGCAACTGAACCTAACAGATTGCACTAAAGTAAATATAATTTTTAAATCATTTAAACCGCTTAATCTCATCTCAATCACATCAAATATGTTAGAGCAAACATATTTCCATCTTTCATTTAGAGTTTAAACAGGCACAAAGGAGGAAAAAAATCTAATTAAATATAATAGCAGATATAGTTTAGTAAATTGCCACTGCCTTTCAAAGTTAACATTTTAAAGTTACTTTATCACAATTAGCAAAAAATGTTTTAAAGAAGCAGGTGGTTTGTTTGTTTGGTTTTTTTTATAGTACAACCATCATGTTCTCAAACTGAGAATTAGAAAGTTATATCTTCCTCACCTATCCCCATGTTGTAGTTGGGCAGATTTTAGACTTTTGTAATAGTAGATGAGAGACACCAGTATTTAACTGTTGGAACTACTTACAGTGATAAACAGTAACCACGTGGACATTACTGATAAATGAGAAAAGGCTTTATTTTTAGAAACAGAGGCAGAGTAAATTTCATCTAATTATTTCCTTACTTAACAATTGCTGTAAACATTTTTAAAAGAGATCAGTAATCATTACTAAGGAACTATTGCCCTACTCTTTTCTGTCCTTTCTTTCTTTAAGATTCCTGAGCTAACTTGAACTCAATGATCAGATTATCAGAGGCAACCAATCACCTTCCCATACAGAAATAGCTAGCACTCTCACTATATTCTTTTGGCAACACATCCTTAAGTGGGAGTGGAAGTGGAGGGAGGAAGATGGAGAATTTTATGACAAAGGACAAGAATGGAGTTATGACTGTTACAGGCCTAAGGGCACAACTCCACAGCCTTGAAGGAAATCCTGTGAAAATCCTATAACAAACAAAAATCTACCCAAAATAGCCACTCCCTAAGGAAGCTACATTTTTTAAAATTATTATTATATCCAGAATTGGTAAAGGGGAGGCTCTTCAAAGTGAGAGATGGCATGCCCTGTAGCTCCTATGCTAGCATTGTTCTGAAGCTGTCAAAAACCAGAGCAGGGTTATTCTCTGCAATCAAATGTAAACTCATCACCAACTGGCTTAATTTCTTTTCTCTCTTTGTATATAAACTAATTACTAGCTCATAGATGCATTATAGCAGCCTCAATAGAGAAGAAAAGCTCTAGAAATTAGGAAACAAGGCTTTAGGGTTTTTAGGTAAGCATAATAATAGCGAAAATTCAAAGGGGTAGTCAGTGATCTTCTTTTTTAAAGAACTGTCAAAGAAGCCCGGTCATATTTATAAAAGAGGGGTTTCTTCTTCAGAAAATATCAGGACAGAAAAATTGTTGTATGTTCATTGCTTTTACCCAGAAATTATGATTTCTCAATGACCTAATTTTCATTTTGTGTACATAACAGGTTTTACTTAGATCCAGGAATAAATGACAACTTTCAATGCCTATGGGCATTTGGAGAACTTCATTTTATTTATAAATTTTTACTCACATGTTTAAAGTCTCCCTGATATTTGGAAATTTTTAAATGTTAATCTAGTATAGTTTACAATTCTATGAAATCTCAAATTGTCCTACATTAAATGTTTAACACAAAGAAAACCTAGTCATTTCTAGAAAACTCAAGTGCTAGAAAAGTCTGTTTATAATCCAAATAAATATTTAAATGGAGTTGCCAATTTTAATGCTGTTATAATGGCTACTACCATTTTATAAAATTCCAAGATTGCATGCTTTGAGGTTTAATAGCAATTCAACATTTTTTTGAATCTTTAAATGCTGAAAAAATGTTTTTATTTGCCCTTACAGAATATGGAAAGAAACCCACATAGCTTATTAATGTCTTCTGAATTGTTTAAGAGGATTTTAAGATATGAGTTAAAAGAATTTCATAATCTTAATTTCAATTTCTCCTTTTCATTTAATAGTAGACATTCATTAGGACCCACACACTGTAATAAATTATAATAATTTCAAACAAGAATTAAATTACTAGGTACCTAGTGAAAGAGCCATTTTTTCTTAGGTACCCTGTAATCTAACTGTCAGATTTAAAATCTATTCCCAATCAACTCTTCACAACATTCACATTTATTCATCTATGTTAAATTAATAAAAGGTGTGAATAATACTGACAAAATTGATCATTATTGTTCATGTAGATTTAGAAAATTATAAGGTAATCTAAAATGTAAAAGGAATTGAGAGAAACTATTAAGGTTCTTATAAATAAATTCATCCTAAGCTATTTTTTCAAATCAAGACTGAAACTTCTATGAGACTTATTTAAATTGACTATACAAGCTATTTGATAAATTGCACATTTTTAGAACATAAACCATTTTCATTATTTTTGACAAATATCAGTACAAAGACTCTACTGTAGCATTAGAGTTCAACAAATACTTTAGGAAGCTATGCCAAAATGACGCTGGAAAGTAAAACCTAATAGTAGCCTGAGACAGTTTATAGCTAGTGAAGTTTGATGAAGAAAAGACAACCACAAGGGAACATCGCAAAGTTACAGCCTTGCCAGAAATAAACACCATTTCCTTCATTTTTCTTCTAGATAAAGTAATGTATGTATAATTTTTACCTGGACTACCAAAGATAAATACAATTCTGTTGACAAGCATCCCCACACAGAACTCCCTTTGTATAACAAGTTTGCACACTTCCTATATTTCCTACATCTAACCTCACTGACCCTCTCCTCATAACTGGCATCCCTAAAGACAAAAGCATGTCAACATCTGTTGCTATTCACACCGATTTTAATTTACCAAAAGAGCTTTGCTATTTTCAGAGCTGACTCCAGAGCACAATGACAGATTTAGGGCCTTTACAGGGGTTGCATTTCTAGTATATCAGCATTTCCTACTCACCAAGAGTAGATTCTAGGGGGTCACAACATAGAAATAGTTGAAATTCAAACTTCATTATAGAGATTTTTCCCACCCTTCTTATTTCATCATAACTTAAATCTCCAATGTGTGGTCCTATTTAGTGGGGCATCATTGTGCTGCAGAACAATTGGACTAAAATTATATAGTACTGGGGCAAAGACGAAGGTCCTTTAGGCCCTTCCTGTGATGTTCTACATACATAACTACCTCTCTCAGAACTTTATATCTGACTGAATTTTAATAACCTTAATATAACAATTTTATAATGCTTTACATTCGCAAAGTACTATAATGTTTTTAAAAATACTTCCACATACTCAATCTGTTTCTTAATTTGATCATAAGCACTGAGTTTTAAGTCACTAATATTCTTTCCAGTATAAGTGTTCCATAGTTATATATTTTGTACCATGCTTGATTCAGATATTTTTAATGTGTGTAAAGAAAGTCCCTCTCATATCATCGCAGTTTTTCTGGATAATTCAGAGTTTTTAAGACACAATATGAAAAGCAACTTGGAGAAACAATGCACAAGTTGTGTTGTAATCAAATAACAACTAAGACATGAGCAGCTGAGCAGAAGGAAGATGGGCAACGGCATGCCGTGCAGCAATCAGCACTGTTGACTAATCAGAATTTGAGACACTGGAAGGTAATAAGGGTATTATAAAGAATGGCTTATTGAAGGAGCAGCTGTTTATGTGTAGCTCACTGTTTAAATGAGTTCCACTAGATTGCCATGGCATGTTTTGGTGAAAATGTTTAACTCCTTTTAAAATGATCATTAGAGAAGAAACAGCAAGTACCAAGTGGCAAGTTTGGAGATATCAAAGCACCAACTAAGACTTAACAGCATTAGCACAGTTATCCGAGTGTTTGGAAATTGTAGGAAATGCCTTTTAAGTCAAAAGTACTTAGGTACTCATTCTTCTCTTAAAAAGCCTAGAAGTTAGGTCATGTCACCATCAATACTGGGTTGCTATGGGTACAAAGATAAGATTGTGATATAATGGGGGACTCTTCAGAGGATGACAAAAAGAAAAAACGGGATAAAAATATCCATCACGACAACTGAAAATCAGAGCAACTGCAAATCAGAATTTAGAAATTTGTCCATCTTCTCAGTAAGCAGAGGGAATAAGACCCTGAATTAAATTTCAAAGGAAAATTTAAATGTTTGAGGAAAATAATAATATTAAAACCACTCTCCTTTTCCGACTTAGAAGTAAGTAATTTTTAAAGCAGAGGAGAGAGAATGCAAAATAACATTTAATTCACTAATGTTATTTTCACAAAGCAATGATTATCTTATTCAAAACTATCGGTCATACAGTTGTGCTGGCTTTACAACTGAATTGGTTTAAGGGTCTTGTCTTCCTTACTTTCACCTAAGAAGCTATTGTCTATTGTTTCTTCTGCCCAAGCAAAACCAGCAACAACAAATCCACAAATTACAAGATAAAGGCACTGAATAATAATACTTCAAAGAATTTATTATACTATAGTATTATGAAAATTTCATTTTAACAACAAGAGTTCAGTAATATTTTAAAGCAGTCAGCAAACGGGTGAAACTCTGCTATCTTTTGTAACAGTTCACATGTCAAACTGGCAAAGTGCCCACAGTGTAAAGCAGAAAAAAAAAAAAATCTATCTAATGTCTGCCCCACAAGTATCACTTTTTCAAGACAAGCAGGTTGTCTGAATCAAAGTTGGACAGAATAGACTCAACATTATTAAAAGGGGATATAAAACTGGAATTGAGTGATGTTCAGCCAGTTTGCACAGCCTCAGGGATTCCCAGGCTGACAGGGGGAATAAGGAACAGCAGAACTCATAAAACAGGGTCAGAAATTAGCTGTGACACCTTGGCTATTTTCCCATCACTTCAGGACCACTTGGTTTCAAAATTCTGGAGTCTCCTTTTTACCTTTTTTACTTTCATTTTTAAAAACGAATTCAGTAGAGGGAGAAAAGCACATAAAAGCATGATTACTGCAGTTTGTCAATTATAGTCTTAAAGGGAATAAAGTACTGCATCTCATTTTAAAATATCCTAATACAGGTTTTTCCAACTAAGACCATAGTCTAGAATTTTACTGCATTTTTTGGTTTGGTATTATACTGTAACTTTAAAAATCCAGGAATATTAATCAGATAAGTGTACAGCTTATTATCTTCTAACTCTCCTAACTGCCAAAGGGCTACTCAAGTGCCAGTTATCATATTTAACCATGCCATGGTCTTTGCTATAGCATGCCTATCATTTAAAGCTTTTGCTTTAAATATACTTCTAAATATAAACATCTAAAATGTTTAGAAATGTTTAATGCAAATTATTATTGTCTAAATTTTATATAATAAAATTACTGAATATATTGTCTTATAATCTTTGGTACATTATCACCTTCCTAAGTATGCATATAAAATCTAAGAGTATTTTCAGTTTGGAAAGATGAAAGTAAACATCTAAAAGAAGTCAAAACCACTCTCTAGCTATAGAAACTAAAGAAATAGATCAAAATATAAGCAACCATGTGAAACAAATTAGTTGAAACCAAAATATAAAATCAAATAAATGGTACACTCAGATATTATTTTAAAACAATCCTCCCACAAGATTTTATTTTTTTCTAAACTACATAATAAAAATATTTTTATTATTTTTTAAGTAGCATTCTCCAGCTATCCTTGGAACACTTAGGATCTCATTATTAGTTCTGGCATCACTGTAAATATTTAGTAGCAATTTGCATATTAGGCATTTAAGTTATAATGAAAAGTTTAAATACTCCTACCAAAATGAAGACAGAGTTTTAATAAAGTAAAGAATTAAGGAATTAAGAGTGCCCACGAAATAGGATACTGAAGTAATTGAGGAATGAAGACAGACTGATATTTACCAGAAGATAGTAAAATTACAAAGAAATGGTTTTTGTTAAATCTGCAAAAAGTAACATTTTGCTTTTTATGTTACTCATTTTGTTAAATTACTTTAAATTTCAAAGTTAATTTAGCACTTGCCAGTATATATTAAAGGATGTATCATATCTCAGAACAATCTCAATGCAAATCCTATTTATGTTTCAAACACCATAGAACATGCTATCTCTTAACTAACAAATAATTCCATCAGTCAAATATGCATCTTAGTACATTAAAAATAAAATTACATGTAATATGACTTCTATACTTCATGTCTTTAAAAGTATTTGAGGATGTTGAAGATGATGATAATAATAAATTTTATTCAAAGTTATCATAGGCACAACCAAGAAATTATTTACAAATCTGGTTGTTTTCCCAAAGAATCTAAGAAAATTATCTTGAAAAGGATAACCTGACTTAATATGTAAGATCAGACTTAAAAAAAGAAAAAACACAGAAAATCTTTATTGGCAATTGCTTCCCAAAACCTGAAATGCAATAAAATGATATTTCATTTTTTCCCCTTAGAAGTGTATTGCGTTTAACTCTCATTCTTTTTTTTTAATCATTCCCACCACAATCATCACTGGTGACAATGGGGAAAAGGATAAGAAATTGCTACAACGAGTTGTGAACTACAGTAGGTATAAGGAAACAAAATCTGCATATATATCACCAATGAAAATATATCAGTCTGAGTAAACCTGAAGCACTCACTCCAAAATACATTTTCCCTTTCCGTAAAAGACAACTGCGTTATCACCCACGCTTTACCAGATGGGTCTTTTATATTCTATGCCAGGATAGACTGAAAAAAAGGGAAATCATTCACAAAATATTTCATACCACAATAAAAAAAATACTCCCTTTTAAAAAAATCCAAAATAATTAATTATTTTAGCCACTATATTATTGCTTACAGTAATACACAGCAATAACATTTACATTGATTGAATTCTGTTTCCTTAATGTGAAATTTGTTTGGGGTTAATTAGCACGGCTGAGGAATAAGCTTAATAATTTTATGTTGTTTACACTGGAGGCAGTTTTCCACGAGCACTGCTCAAGGAGGAAGTGACATCTTCTAATTTCAGACAGAACATGGAGGTGAGGGCAGCTGCTCGCTGTGGGACTGCAAGCCAGGCCCTTCCTGCTTTAGCAAGCCTCCTCGCTTCTTGGGGTATCTAATGGCAACAATACAAAGTTGTGCAAATTATTTCTCAGACATGGTAAGTTTCTAAACCAAGTACTGAGTTGAGCAGGGGGGAAGAAAAGGGCTTACACAAATGGAGAAAATCCACAATATTAGACATCTTTACTTCCCCCTCCTTAAGAAAAAGCAGGTCTAATTAGTTGTCTCCCTAAAATGCGTACCTAGCATTTTTATTATGTATTATAACATTTTGCTCAGAGCTGACATTTTTATTCTGACAAGCACTGTCTGGAGAGCTCTCAATAAATAATACATTGACAATTTTCAGTAAATAAGCAGTGGACACAAATCGTTATCCTTACTTACAGCTGCCCCACTCTAATAGTGCTTTTACAAGTGAGGTGACTATTCAGTCTAATGCAATCCTCTCAGTGCTGGAAAGACATTTTCATTCATTACCACGGTCACAAGCACTTAAAGCACTTTTAAGCCCTGTTGCAAAACAGCAGGAATGGCAGAGCAAGCAGGGCTAACGAAAACTAAAGTTCATCACCAAAGAAACCCGAGGCTGTTCACCTAAGCAACTAGGAAATTCACTTATGCCCCGGCCACCTCAACACTTCTAGATCTACATGTCTAACAAGAATACAAGATTTTCTTTGGCAATTAAAATGTTAACCTTCTTAAAACCCAAACACTGTGTGCTTCATTTTTGGATTAAACTTGGTTCATCATCTATTAAGCACCCTCAGATAAGGGTCATAAGCTATGACCTGAGTGTTCTACCTGTGATCAAGGTACAAAACTGAAATAAAATCTAAATCCAGATGAATACATTTGAAACCACACAATAAATTTTCTTCTTTCCCCTATCAGCTTCTCTTCTTTAACCAGAGCCCCTAACACCACCACCCTAACTAGTCACTAAACCACTAAAGCAGTCCTGAATTTTATTTTTCTTCATGATATCACAGTATTTTATTTTCCAGCTAATTGGAGATACAAACTTAAATGAAATAAGATTTAAAGAAAGAGCAAAAAAAGCGAGAAGGTAATATCTACATTCCTTGACATATATAGCCTATGACTTGTATTTTCACCCTACTTCTCAAATCAATGTATCCATTATTTTATGACTTGTTAGACAATTCTTGATTGTAAGCATAGTTGAAAAGATGCTGCCTGGTTGCAAGATGATTTCATGGTAACTACTATACAGTTTGGAATTTAGTACAGTATAGCATAGTACAGTACAGAACAGTATAGTATAGGTGTCATTCCATAGTGTCAGTCTTTTGTCTGCAACAGGAGCACTGGGCAAGCTTGTTAAAACACAGTTTGCCGGGCTGCATCCCAGGGTTTCTGATTCAGTAGGTAAGGTGTGAGGCCCAAGAATTTCCATTTCTAACAAGTTCCCTGTAACAATTGCACTACTGACAATCTGAACCACTGGGCTACAAGGTTAATCAAATTTACCTGAACGTGTAAAACACACATGATCCATACTGGCCTACAGTCACTCCTCCTCTTTTACAGAAGAGAATGATAGATTATAGAGCTTCTACTACGTAGCAAACATGATGCCACCTGAAAGCAAAGATGACTAATCACAGTGGGTTCTCTAAGAAAAGGGAGACTAAATCCATCACAATGATAAGAAAGGGAGTCTCTCTCCTAATCTCCAGGACAGTCAGTGTTACAACTGCTGGTGGCTTGGTGTATCCACCTTCACAGAATGCCAAAACTCAGTATGTCTAAACCCAAACCTTCTCATCTATCTCAAGTCACCATCATAATAATCTCACCATTGATCAAGTATCTCGACCTCTACCAAGATACTTCAATTGTTTATGACGCTCAACAACTTCAAACCTCACATATGTATAGTTTATACACACATATATATATACACATACACATATATGCATGCATGCTAAGTTGCTTCACTTGTGCCCAACTCCTTGTGACCCTATGGACTAGAGCCCGCCAGGCTCCTCTGTCCGTGGGATTCTCCAGGCAAGAATACTGGAGTGGGTTGCCATACCCTCCTCCAGGGGATCTTCCCTACTCAGGGATTGAACCCTCATTTCTTACATCTCCTGCACTGGCAGGCAGGTTATTTACCACTAGCACCACCTGGGAAGCCTATATATATATAGGTTGATTCTTCCTCCCTAACTCCTGCTACTGCCTTAGTTGTTTAGACTTTTATCAATACATGTATATCTCATTAAAATAGCCTACTAACAGATTTTCCTGCATTTGGCTTTGCCTCTTTGCAACTGAGAATCAAAATGCTACCAAAGCTATCTTTCTAAGAAGTGTGTGCAATTATGTCACTCACCCTCCTACTTTAAGTGAAAGTGAAGTTGCTCAGTCGTGTCCGACTCTTTGTGACCCCATGGGCTGTAGTCCACCAGGCTCTTCCATCCATGGAATTTTCTAGGCAAAAGTACTGGAGTGGGTTGCCATTTTCTTCTCAATCCAGGGATCGAACTCAGGTCTCCCGCATTGCGGGCAGACACTTTACTGTTTGAGCCACCAGGAAATCCCTGTTTAAGTAGCTCTCAACTCTTCTCTACTACCCAAAAGATAAAATGCAAACTCTACAACAGCTTCAATCATTTTTTTTAGTCATATCTCCCACCCTAACTACACCAAGCCTCTTGAATTCACCACACTCACAGGTTAAATCATGTCATTGAAACCTTATACACGCTTTTCTATCTGGGATTCTATTATATTGCTTGTTCACTATGAATAGCTTATAATTAACCAAAATCCAGCTCAAATGCCTATAAATCCCTTCTTAAATCTTCTAGACAAAATGATAGTTCCCTCTTCTGTACTCCAGCATTTTATAACTCTACTACTCTAGTACAGCACTTAACTATAATATTATTATTTATGTACACGTTTCTTCCACTAAACTGAGAGCTACTGAAAACCAATAACTATTCTTTTCCTCTCCTCCTCTTTCCCCACTTTTACCTCTCCTCACCCCCTACACTACCAGATGGAAGAGCTTAATAAATGCTAATGATACATGCAACAACTTGGGTGAATATCCAGGGAATTATACTGTTTGTTTTATTTTTTAATGCCAATTCCAAAAAAAAATAGCTACTGCATCAATCCATTTATACAACATATTTGAAATGACAAAATGCTAGAGATGAAGGATAGTTTAATGGCTGGCAGGAATTTGGTATAGAGGGTAAGAGGTGTTGGAGTAGAAGAGAGGTGGGTATGGTTCCATAAGAGCAACACAAGTGATCCTCGTGGTGTTGGAGCTATTCAGTATCTTGATTGTGGTAGTGAATACATGAACCTCTATAGGTATTTACAGGTGATAAAACTGTGGAGAACCTAATACACACATGCACACACCATTGAGTACAATTAAAACTGGAGAAAAATGAATAAGATCAGAGTACTGTATCAATGTTAATAACCTGGTTGTGACAGTATGTGGCAGTTTTGCAAAATGTTATCAGTGGAGGAAATAAACAAAGTATACATTGGACCTCTGTATGTTATTTCCTACAACTGCATGTGAATCTACAATTATCTCAATAAAAATCTTAATTTAAAAACTAGCAAACATAGATTTATAATCTATTGATAAATGGAGTGGCATATGGGTTTTTTTTCAGCTTTACTGAGGTATAATTGACAAACAAAGTTGTAAGATATTTAAAGTATACAATGTGATGATTTGATATATAGATTCATTGTGAAAGGATTCCCCCCACCGAGTTCATTAACACATCCACCCTTTACCTCATCTATTTCAATTCTACTCTGCTAAGATTTGCTAATCTTAGAAATTTTCAATTATACAATATTATCAAATATAGTCACCATGTTATACATTATATACTCAGATTTTATTCATCTTATAACTGAAAGTCTGCACCCTTTTACCAATCTCACCTTGTTTCCCCTATCCATCCCCAGATGCTAACTACTTTTTTACTTCCTGTGTCTATGAATTTGACATTTTTTTAAGACTCCACAAATTTTAGACAAAGATAAAGCCATGAGGGCTAAAGCCATCAGTAGAAGACAAGCTACGATCTGGATTTTATGTAAAGCAAAATAGATACATGGAAAACTTAGATAAGCAGAGGGGAGACAGAAGGGTAGGGATAATGGTTGAGCATGAAGTATGTTGGAACAAATAACTAATCCAACTTAACAGTGCTGACTCTTTCAGTAAGAAAGTTTGTCATGAGATTGTTACATCTTCAAGTTTCTTAATCAGAATCAGTTGCTCTGAGTAAAAAATGCCCAAATTACTCACGTTAAATCAAAAAGACAAAGCACAGCTGATGTGGAAGACAATATATAAGTATTTAAAAAATTTAAGCTAGGAAAAAAATTCAAAGCAGCTAGTCTCCATTGGGTACCAAGGACACACCTAATTTCTGAAGTAATACTGACCACTCAGAAAGTAAATAGTGGAGTAGCTACAACAGTGAGATACAGACGAAAGTTTTTACTATTGTTTGAAATAAATAGGGCATATCTAAGAAGTTTATTCAAAAGAAAGGAAGGAATAAAGAAAAAGAAAGATTAAAAACTAAACACAGTTTTTTAAAAGCCAATATATATAGACCTAAAGGAAAATAATTCTATATACAGAAAAAAGCAAGTGCAAAGGAATTAAGATATGCCTGAGGAAAAAGAAAACAGTCCGGTAGCTGGAATGGTCTGAGGGCAAAAAGTAATAATGAGTTTTGAAAGCCAGAGTACAATACTTGAATTTTAAGCAATGAATTTTATTCCAAGCATAATAGAGATTGATGATCACTGGCCAGATATCAATGCTCCAATGCCAGTAAAATGATGAAACCATCTGATATCAGATAAAACCAGGAAGACATGAAAGGGGCATAATTAAAAGTAACTGAAGTTAAATACTGAAGTAGCTGAGTTTGCCTGGAAGAGAGACGAGAATTTCTCTTATTACTGAGAAGGAGGGTTAAGAGTTAAATTAAAATTACTAATGGAGAAATAAAATTAGTACATGAGTTTCTGTGTACATGAGTTTGGTGACCATGGTATTTATAAGCAAACATTAATTTTTTGCTGTCCTCTGTACTCCAAAATGACACTGTCACTCTATATATACCATCAAACATTCTCAAAAAGATCAAAGAATAGTTTTTAGGACTTTGTACATTAGGTACATTAGGTAGTTTTCCCCAGTCTCCTTTTTCCACCTGAAAACAAAGGGAGATTGCTCCAAAACAACACATTGCTTATGCACTAATTCTTAAATTTCCCATCTCTTCCATGCCTGTGACAGGAGCAAGAAGTACAAGATTAGAGGAATTTCTGAAGGATCTGCTACGATGTTTCAGGGTAAACTAAGTTCCACTGCATTTTGGAGCAGAAGGGAATCCCAGTGCCCACAGTTTATTAGCCACCCAAAAAACTACATGTTGACTATAGGTTGCCTTCATTCAAAAATCACACATTAGTAGCAAAATAATTCTACCACTGTTACCACTGCTGCTGCTAAGTCGCTTCAGTCGTGTCTGACTCTGTGCGACCCCATAGATGGCAGCCCACCAGGCTCTGCCGTCCCTGGGATTCTCCAGGCAAGAACACCTCTGTGGGTTGCCATTTCCTCCTCCAGTGCATGAAAGGGAAAAGTGAAAGTGAAGTCGCTCAGTTGTGTCTGACTCTTAGCGACCCCATGGACTGTAGCCTACCAGGCTCCTCCGTCCATGGGATTTTCCAGGCAAGAGTACTGTTACCACTAGTGCCTTGCAAATAATTCAATACTTTGTCACATTTTTCATAGTTATTCTTCATCCTATCTCCATTTATTTTAACCACCCATTTGTATTTACTCATTTCAGTTCACTACATGAGAGCAACTGGGGAAGCCACAGGCCTCTAACTTCTGCCTCCTTTCTAATGCTAGGGGATGACCTATATTTTTTGACTCATTGTGTGTGAACTTGTCCGGCCTCTCAGTGTTGGCTTCTCAGTTATACTTAAACTCTCAAGACATAAATTAATAAAGTTATGATAGGTCTAAGTGTCACAGTTATTCAGCATTAAACCCATAACCTCATATGGCTAATAAATATGGCCATGAATTCCCTCTAAGGCCCAAATCCCCTTAATAACAGCTCTGCCAAAAGGTAGAATCATTGGCCTTTAGCTTCTTCTGGATCATGCCACACTACTAACCCCACTCTCCGTTTGCCAACCTCTCAAACCATGTACTCGGAGAAGGCAATGGCACCCCACTCCAGTACTCTTGCCTGGAAAATCCCACGGACGGAGGAGCCTGGTGAGCTGCCGTCTATGGGGTCGCACACAGTCGGACACGACTGAAGCGACTTAGCAGCAGCAGCAGCAGCAAACCATGTACAGAACTTTCTGAGCCAATTATCCATGGCTTTGTCTATAAGCACCTTCCCTGGACAACGACTTTTTCAGACATCAAAACTGAATGGCAGCTTTTACCTCTATCTTTATAAAAACATCAGGAATAAAAGAGACTGGAAATAGTAAAGGACAATTTCAATTAAGAGAAAAAGAATCATGATATTGGTTCAGATGACTCTTTTATTGTGAAAACAATTTGAAAAAGAAAATTACTGATAGTGGCTGCTGAAATTCAGATATAAACTCCAATAAAAGAAAATCAAAGCAGCACAGAATTTTAGAATGTGGCTTTTAATGCTCAACCAATATTTTCATTTTCTAAATTAAAAAACTAATGCTAAGATCAATTAACTAATTAAATAATTATTAGGTATTACTCAGAAGGTTACCATAGTCAAGCAAGAATGCACATCAAATTCAGGCTAATCTGAATCAGAAAGGATTCCCAGATAAGACATTTTAAGAAAAAGTGAAGATTTCCAGTTAAGAAGCCAACTGTTCAGATAGAAAAATACGTCTTTTCCAATATGAATGGCTAGAACAGTGGCAATAATTGAGAGTTTGCTGGTTAGTTTTGAATTTGAAGTAGATATTTAAGAAAAAATGACTACAAACCTGATAAGATGAGAGATTAGGAATTACTTTAATTCAAAAACCACACAGAGCTAGAAACATCAGTAAAAAGAATCAAATGGGGAAAAAAGTATCTTTCCTAACAAACCTAGTAATCATAGTCCAGAGGGAGAATGACAATACACTGGTGCTCATACTAAAAAGAAGGGCTGAAGACATTCTATTAAGAAACAACAAGAAGAAAAAGAAAAATTGCAGTCAAGAGTCCATCAAAGGCTCTTACATGTGTCTGAAAGGCTCAGCAATAAAAGGAAGCCTGGGCTAGATGTTTTGAGGAAGGTGGAACCAAAGGTATAGACAGTTAAGGCTTTCAGGAATTACAACACACACACACACACACACACTGAAGCTCCAGTTTCTTTGTGTACTGTTTTCCAACAGAGTAGGAAAAAATAATACAAATTTGTCAACAGCAAATCCACTCCTGGGAATATGCCCTAGGAAGAAGCTCATGCACATGTGCATCAGAAGACAGGTACAAGAATGTTCATACTCTCATTGGTTGTACTAGCAGGAAACTGGAAATCATCCAAATGTCCACAGACAGTAAACAGGAGAGTACACTCCTATATAGCATTCTGTGGGATAGCATGTGGAATATCATACAAAAGTGAAAATGAACTAGAGCTACACAGAGCAAAATTGATCTTGAAATATAATTATGAGTATAAAAAATAAGTCATAGAAGGTTACAGTGTAATACCATCTTTATAAAGTTCTGAAACAAAGCTAAATGACATATTATTTAGGAACATATATAAAACTGCTTTAAAACAAGAAAAGGAAGATTCTAAACACAAAGTTCTGGCAGTAGTTACATCTATGTAGAAAACACAGGGATTGAATAGGTAAAGAAAACATTAAACTGAATGATGAATTTACAAGTGTTTGTTTTATTTTTATGCCTTATAATATATATAATCAAATATTACATAGTAAACACAGATTTAAGTTTGTCACTTCTTCTTTTATTCATTTTTTCTTTGGATTTTACACATATATTGTGCAAGAAAAATACATAGATTTTAAAACTGCTCCCTATTCTTTTGAGAATAAATCCAGAATAAGGCTATCGAATGAATTTTCAGTGGAAAAAAAAATGTAAAATGCTAATGATCCACTTTGACTTCACCAGTTCAAAATTCATATGAGACAAAGACTTAATTTCATCAAACCATGAAGAGGAAGTTGTATCCTCTTAACAAAATGCCAAGGAACACCTTCTTGCTTCCCAGGTCAGGAAGAGGAAAAATCAGAAGCAACTGACTGCATCTGTTCTTGACATTCATAGAGAAAAAATTTTAAGAAAAGAATTTTTAAGTCTGAGGAGATAGAAATGGGCCAAGAAATTTGAAGTATCTTTTCAAGGAAGAGACACACAAAATGAAGTTGAGAAAAGAATTCAACCACCTAGGACACTGCCAATATTGAAAATGGGAGTAAAAAACAGCACCAAATTGAAACAAGTATTTGCCCAGAATGTCTAGGGTTCACAGGATTCAGGCTAATTACATACTTCATAAAGTTATATGTAAGGATGACCAGTTTCTGAAGAATTAGAAAGCAAATATACTTAACACAAAAACACAAGAAGCACTATTCTTTTCCATAATTCAATATGGAACAGTACTTCTAGTTCCTCATTTTAATCCCTCATTGTACAATACTTGCAGAAATATGTGTATTTAAATTATTTGGTACTAGATTAGTGTTTGCTATGCATGTAATACAAATCCTTTAAAATAAGATGGAGGACCCAAACATTATAAGAGAGTAAAGGTATACTTTAAAGAAAAGAAAAAGTGAATTAAAATGAAGTTACATCAGCATTGCTCTGAATACCTGATTGCTTCTTCACCTAGAATAGGAGTGATCTTGGGTAACTTCAGCACTTAAATGATCTGAAATTTCCAACTTACTTAAAATTATAATTCTGGGGACTTCATAATAAATACTTAATGTGTTTTTATGCAAAAGTCCAAAACCTTCTCCCATAAATGAGAAATATAAAGAAAGGTTTGGATCTTGGGTATTCTAAATATTTCACCAATATAACTTTCAATTAAAACAGTGACAAAAACCTAAAGGAGATCAGTCCTGGGTGCTCATTGGAAGGACTGACGGTGACGCTGAAACTCCAATACTTTGGCCACCTAATGCGAAGAGACCCTGATGCTGGGAAAGATTGAGGGCAGGAGGAGAAGGGGACAACAGAGGATGAGATGGTTGGATGGCTTCACCGACTCAATGGACATGGGTTTGGGTGGACTCCGGGAATTGGTGATGGACAGGGAGGCCTGGCATGCTGCGGTTCATGGGATCACAGAGTTGGACAGGACTGAGCGACTAAACTGAACTGAACTAAAAACCTAACATCCATAAATTTTGCTTTAAAAGTTTCTTTTAATGTTCTCGCATGGTATGAATGTTAAACTTTTATATTTTTTAGCATGGGCTTTTAATAGATTTTTTTTCTTTAATAGGAACACAGTACTTTTAACTGGGTATTATCTGAAAACCTCATCCAAGGCTTTACCAACTCTCTCACTGACAACACCATATTCCACATATTTCTCAGCAAAGATTGGCTTCCAGCAGGGAAACTTTAGTATCAGCTTTTCCAAAAAGCCTGAAAGGAGAGTTAAGCTGAATTGCTCTTCCAGAAAATAAGTACGTCATTGCTGCCAAATGTTAAATCCCCTAACACCATGGGACATTTCCTATGGTTCGTCTGTGGTGCAGGATGAGACTCCTGCAATATTTCTCTTTAAAAAACATTCTTCAAATGACATCAGAAATAGTAGTTATAATAGCAATAGTAAAAATAATTATAATTATATAAGCTATGTTTATTTATATATATAACCCTGAAAGGTAGATAGCATTTCTCCAGTTTTACAGATAAGGGAACTGAAGCACAAAAGGATGAAATTATTTCTCTAAGACTAGGAAATAAAGTTGGATACATTTATTGAGCACTTACTATGTACTGGTAATGCTCTAAATGTTTTAGTTGCATTAACTAAATCCTTTTCTTTTCATGATAGCTGTATAACTATGTCCAATATTTGGCTGAGAAAACACAGAGGGGTGCCCAATGTCATCCAACTGGCAAATGCTAAACTGAGGCTCAGACAGCCTAGACCCAGAGTCCACACTCAATCAGTACACTATACTACCTTGCTAAATATTAGAACTTACATTCAAACCCAGATCTGGCTCACTCAAAAAACATATGACCTTCAAAAATGAGTTTTCCCATTGTTTAAACTATATCACACTCCTCTTTTAGTACAGCAAAAGCTATTAACATTAGATAAGCAATACATACCAACATATATGCTTACTAAATATAATTCAGTGAAAATATATGTAGAAATCCAAATTATTGTTTAGAGATGTGAATAATGATAATAATCCATCAGATACATAAACACGTGTTCATTCTTGTGCTGGGCAACAGCTGCATAATCCATTGGAAAGCCTATCCCACCAGGAATCCAAAGCTCAAATGCTCCTGCCCTTTCTCCACATAAACAGTCAAATGAATCCACATACTTTCATTATTATCATATCTTGATGCACACAATTCCACTGGACAAATACTCTAATTTCTGACCAACATACATTCTATGACATTGTACCTAAACTCTGCATATTTTCCTTTAAGCTTATGGCCTCTATCAAATATAACACATTTCTTCTAATATTTTTAACTACAAGTTTCATCACTCCCTCTTGATCACAATAATTACCACCTAAAATATAACTCTCTTAAAGGAGGAAAAAGTCAGAAAGAAACTCTTATTTTGTTAGAGCTGAGGTTTATATCCCTTTCTCTGCAATCTCACATGACTCCAGAACCTGTCCCAAACCAGTTCATCCAGTCTAGGATCATATACTTAGTAGTATGATGCACAAGACATGATAGTGGCTGAAGCACTATTATTAAAGAGAGATTAAAACAGCTGTACATTATGCTGAAGCACTCACTCTTCCCTTTACAAACAGACGGTCCTGGATTACAAGCAGCACTTGACCATTTAAATCACGACAACAACCAGATTTAACCAGCTGGGCCATATTCTCCTAGGCAATGCCTGTTGACCTCCTCAGTCGCAGCTGCTCAAATGAAATTCTCATTAGACAACTTATTTTCAGAAGCCAAAGGACTCTCTGATTAAATATATGTATTTAGATATAGAAGTCCTTTTTAAAGTATTCATTTTCTGACAACTGTCGCTTATGTTAGAGCCCAGCTACATTGGTAACAAGATGGGTGATACAAGGATAACTAAAATTCATCATTTAACCCCAACTGAAGGATTTTTATCTTAGAAGCATTTAAACCTGAGCCTATTAATCAAAGTCTTTCTGCATATTATACCCACCAATATCAGCAGTTTTAAAATGTAGACTCTGATATTCATTCTATCCACCCATTTTTCCATGTATCTGCACACATATCTATCTATCTACCTGCCAATGTGTCTATCTATGGCAGAAAAAAAAATCAGGGTTAAATTTACAAGAAAATATAAACCTTGTCTATTTTCCCACAAATCTTACTTTCAGAGGAAGCACTTCAGACAGAACACCTTTGTTCATCAGTGTTTCAGCAATCCAGTCAAATCACTGCTCTGGAGAGGATATTTCTTGAGAGAATGGCACATAAAATAGTGGACAATTATTTGGTTAATCAAAGAATCCACCTGTAAGAGAATAACTTTCCTATTATTCTGTGGAGAGTTTTTGTTTTATCATGTAGATATTGTTTTAAAATAGATCATAATAAATAAACTTTTTATAGATCAGTTCCTGTATATGAGGGGAAGTGAGGGGGGAGGGTATTTAGTCTGATAGAGTCAAAACATTCTCCAGGACAAGAATGACTCAGGAAGGTCATTCATTATGTCAGTCACACAAGCTTGCCACTCATGAAGTATGGCCTTCAAACCAGGAAGTAGAAGTGAGGAAGAGGCAAGTAATGCATCTGAAAGCTTTTATATGTCCCATGGGATAAGCGATGTCCCAAATGAGGAGATGGGCTTTAAAAAGTCCAAAATATTGGTGGAGCTATTATACTTCCTTGGAACTAGAATATAATTATTATAAAATCATAAATCTATCAAAGCTTATTAATCACCTTTACTATAATTATTTCCATTCTCCCATCCTACTGTTCTGTTCTATTGCTCCAAGCAAGTAGTTAAAATTAGGAATCAAACTCAAAATAAAAAATAGGAATCCTCATTACTCCAGTTTCCAAAACATTTTGCTCTACTTTCCTCATTAACTGTAGTTCCATCCTACTACTTACTCTGAGCTACCTTTAAACAACTCCTCTCTATTGATATCCTCGCTTTAAATGTTGAGTCCTAATAATTCTATCTCCTAATATCTTTTCCGTATGCACTGCTTCTTCTCTCTTGTTTCTGCTGCCTTAGTTCAGGCCCTCATTATCTCTAGCCTGAAACAATTTCTTTAATGTCTCTCTGTACTCCCATACATCCGACAGAGTGCTGCCAGATTAACTTTTTTGGAGGAAAGCTCTAATCCATCGATTTATTGTGCTAAAAAATAGTCAATGGTTCCTCCATAACCTTCAGTATAAAGTTCAAATTTCTAAGCCAAGAATTAAAGGGCCTCTGTGATGAACAGAACCTACTTTTTCAGTTTTACACTGCATATGCATCTTCATATACTTTAAAGTAGAACTTGAACTCTCTTCTGTTTTAAAGTTCTCTGCCTGTTCCTTTTGACTGAAATGTCCTTCCCCTCCATTTCTGCCTGTATACTTTCTTTCATTCTCCAACCAGTTACAACCCACTTTTCCTAGAGAACCTTTCCATGGTTTCCTAGGCAGGCACAATCTATCTTGTAAACTCCTATAATATTTTATCTACATAGCACTCATGGAACTTTAAATGACATTGAATTAGAGTTCATTTTGCCTGTGTTTTATACCTTTTACTAGAATATAAACTCTTTAAATTTAGAGACCTTTGCTTTACTCATGATAGGTATGCAATATCATGTAGCATAGTGGTTCTTCACCTAGGGTCCACAGACCCCAAGAATCTGTCCATAGAATTCAGGAAGTCTGCAAATTTGGATGGAAAAAAATATTTTTCACCAATATTTTTAACTGAAAATGTGATTTCTTTAAATTATCAAAGCAGAAAACAAACAATAAATTCATAGCATCTGTGAGATTATAATCAATAGAACAACAATATATAGATTACATTGTATTTGAAGATTATCTCAAAATACCTTTTATGCTTATCACTACTTCAAAAGTATATTTTTAGTCCTTCCACTAGATCTTGTGTTTAATCCATGAGTAAAATAGTACTTCCTGCCATATCACAAAATTTTTAAATTAACATTTTAATATAATTCATTTTCTCTATAATTCCATGAATTTTACTTTATGTATTTAAAATAAGGATAGACCTGTAGGCATCATCAACCCACCAAAGGGATCCACAGCCAAAAAAATAAAGCAACATGGTAAGAATCCCTCAGTTCTAATATAGCACCTTGCATAATAAGAAAGAAAACTTGTAGAAAAATAATCATGATAGTATGAAGCTCTTGATTAGGACTATTAAAAATATGCCATGAACTATAGAATACTAAATAAGCATATTTAATTCATAAAAATTCATAGTCTTGGAAGAAAAAGCCCAATCACCTCTCCTCTACAATAACCTTTAAAGATAGCAATTAAGATTTCTGCATACCTCCAAAGGTAATTTATTGCCTTCCAAAGAAAGTTTTCCATACCTGGACAACTACACTGTTAGATAGTTGGTCCTATTATAAAGTAAAATATATGACATATAATATTATATGATAATATTACTCCAATTATTCCTCCAATTATTCTTCTTATTATATAGTTGTGTCTGTTGTCATATTGATTGTTCTCTGAGAATATCCCAATGCTTCTGAGTTCCTCTTAAAGTGTAGTAATTCTCACCTTCACACAATACTTCAGATGCATTCTATTGAGCAAGAAGTTCAGTGAGACTGAGGCCTCTTGAATCTTACATACTGTAATTCTAGGTATGTAATTACATACATTAATTCTGTAATGCTGACTAGGATAGCACTGGCAATTTTTTTGGTAATATTCACCATGCTAACTCCATTGCTCTATCACCTAAAACTCATATGTGGGGTTGTTTTTTTTTTAATCGTGTGTCTGCTATTTAAATTTTCTCCAGTAATTACTTGTGCAGATAGGAATTTTGGTCACAGCCTCTGGACTTGATAGTAATATCTATTTTTTTTTAAGATTTAAAAATGCAATTTTTAAAATTAATTTATTTATTTTAGTTGGAGGCTAATTACTTTACAATATTGTAGTGGTTTTTGCCATATATTGACATGAACCAGCCATGTGTTTACATGTGTTCCCCATCCTGAACCCCCCTCCCACCTCCCTCCCCATCCCATCCCTCTGGGTCATCCCATTGCACCAGCCCTGAGTCCTTGTCTCATGCATCAAACCTGGACTGGCAGACAGTAACATCTATTAACTTTCATCTTGATGAGTTAAAGTTTATATTTTGGGTTTGTCAAAAACTTTCGAGTTGTTGTTTCTTTCATACAGTATATTCAGCATTTCTCCTAGATTTTTGGAATCTGTAGGTTTGATGAGCACACTTTTTATCATTTCATATTTGTTCTTAGTGGACTATATATGCTGATATGCACTAAAAATGCCTGAATTTCTGATGCCTAAAATATATGTACTTTAGAAAACAAAGTTCTGTAATGTACTTAAAAAACATTCTTTAATAATAGGAATATAATGATAAAGGACTTAAATGAGAGGTCTCATATTGAAAGTGCCACTCTTAAATCAAATCTATAACACACAGTAATGAAGAGGAAACATAAACTAATCATTAATTGCAAGAGAAGAATGAGTTTAAATTCCCTAACAGTCTAGACCCTTCCCCCTAAAAAAATCACCACAAATCAATTTCTTTATTTTTACATAACAGAACCCTCTAAAGTATGTTGAAAAGTACTTTCTTACAGAACTAAAACCATCTTTTTGATGAATCACAAAAGTAATCTAGCAATCTCATTTATTCAGAGTTTATTGACTTGGCAACCTCAGTTATTCTAGAACGTAGGAACGAATGAGAAGTATAAAGTCTCTGAACAGCGAGAAGAGTCAGTACAGAGTCTATGAACTGAAGAGGATGTATATTGCCCAGAATCTCTCAGCAACTCACCCAGAAATGTGCGTTCATATTTTAAATAGTGCCTAGAGTGTTTTGATCATCTAATTTAATAACTGAAAGATAAATATAAGAAGCAAATTAGAAATTATTCACAGCCAAGTAAGAAGTTATAGACTGAAACCTGATATCAAAGGAAGAGAAACCAACACACACACACACACGCGCGCGCGCACCAAAAAAGGTATCTAAATCAAGCACACATAGGAACTCCAAAGTTTCATAATTGCAGAGAAATAACTGTAAAGCAACTGTCCTAATTATCTCAGTGATCTCTGGGGGCATCATTACATTATAGCATGGTAAAGTAATTGACATTTATAATACAACAATCATCACAATACCTCAAATGTATGTGCATAAGACCTATATTATTATAGTTAATTATCAAAATATTTAAGAAGTCAGGTTACTACCATACAAAATTTTAAATTTGGTGATGCAGGGAGATTGAAAAACTTATCCAGGGTCACGTGATTGTTGGACAGGTATTGGAGTTTATAGTCTACTGCCTCATGACCGTGAGTCATCAAAAAAAAATTTACATTTTGTACCATATATTCTAGTTAGTAAGCATGGGAAACATAATACATTTTAGAAACTTCCATCAAGATTGCTGATGTTGTGGACAGGTAACAAAAATTAATCTGAAATTTTTAAACTTTTGAGCCTTTTAAGGAATAAAATTAAGTTAACATGAAAAATTCCCTTATATCAAATCCCCATTTCCCTACAGTTCCACAGAGATTTAAATTTAATTTGCATATAAGGAGTGATTCAGAGCCATTAATTACTCTATATTTTAAAGTCTAAAATCTGTACATAAAAAATGAAAGAACCTACATAGGATAGCAATCACTTAGAGTTGATTAATTTAAGCATATTATCAGAGAGTCTCCTTTCACTACTTTTTAGGACCTAGGTTAACCTAAGTGGACTCTTGTAGAGAGAGGAGAGAAGGTGGATGTCTCAGTAGATGTCATGTGTCAAAGAATTCTCTCCTTGTACACTGTTTTAAAAATATCAGAAACCCTCAACTCTCAATTCTATAACATTTGAAGGTAAAATAATAATATTTATAAGTTTATAATATTTGTAAAAATAAGAATAAATAAATTAGGCTTTTTTTCTTTTTAAACAATTATTATTTTCATAATAAAATACTATCCATTAAAAGGAAATATGGGAGGAAAAAATGAAAAATAGTGTTGCAGCTGAGAAAATACCTATACTACCTTTTTCCAGAGCAAGGCTTATAGTCAGTTTAAAACCTTGATTTGTTATTATAAGAATCAAGTAAAATGCACAGAGTTGTAGAAAAATGGAACTATCTGCCTAACACTTCTAATGGATCACAATCTGCCATCACCATGGTAACCTCTGAATAACTTTTTCCTTGCTAGTGCCAATTATGCACTTCTCTGGCCCTTGAAATCCCACTCATTTCTTTTTTTTTAAGCTGGAATCTTTAAAAGAATAAAGCCCAACAGTTAAGTCCACACATACCCTCTTGTTCAGTCCGAGTCATTTCCTCAAGCTTCTTCTGTTTCAGTGTGTCCACCACATCGGCAAGGCTCCCTTTGCGGCGTTCTGGGGTTCCAAAAGTAACACTGGTCATTATCTCGCGGTCCCGACTCCCTTCGTCAGGCTTATGTGGTGAGGTAGAGGTATTTCGGAAGGAATATAGGGAACATAACTTATTATTCTCTGACTCCTAGAAAAGAAAAGAAAAGAAAAATCATTAGAACATGTTTCTTTGGAGAAAAATATCAAACTCAGAATGACAGTATATGAAGTTGAGATGGACAAATAAAATACATTAATTATCTCTGTTTTAAAAAAAAAAAAAGCCAAACATTATAGAAGTAATTATCAAAGGAACTGACCTGAAATTACAGATTTAAACTGTTTTCTTTTTTAACTAAAAAACAGTCAAAGTGGTATAAAGACTTAATTTTTAAATGAACACTTCAGCTTCTTACTCATTTATACCCTTCATTTAAGATAGTTCAGATTTAATTAATTATAAGAATGGTAAAGTTTTTCTTTTAATTGACACTTAATTAGCAAACCTCTTCCCACAGCCTAAAAAAGGTATACAACAACAACAAAAACTCATTATCCCTAAATTTAGAAATAATAGAGAAATTGGCTCCAATATTAATTGTTTACCAGAAAATATATAAACTATCTAAATCAGTGCCAGAAAGTTAGCCAACCTGAATATTTTTGTGTACTGTGTTTTGAGAAAAAATTGTTTTTCTTTCTAGTTATACAAGGTTGGATGGCATCACCGACTCAATGGACATGAGTTTGAGCAAGCTCCTGGAGATGGCAAAGGAGAAGGAAGTCTGGTGTGCTGCAGCCCATGGGGTAGCAAAGAGTCGGCGACTGAGCGACTGAACAACAAATACATCTGTCAAAGCTACAGAAACCTTTTCTATTCCTTATCCTTACCACGGACAGTTTAGCACATAGTCACACACATTTCTCATGTGGCACTTAAAAATGATTTGTTTTTACATTTTTTTTTAAACAAGAAGACAAGTTTGTTATAGAAACATTTGCACAAGAATTATCTCACAATACAGAGAAGCTGGCTAACTGGCCAGATAGTTAGGTCCTCTTAAAAAGAAAAGGCAAATCTTAGATGGAAAATAATAAACACCTAAAAGTTTATAAAAGGAAAATTCTTTTGTAGCTCTGAGAGCTACAAATTAGAACTGAGAGCTTGAAGCAACCATTATTGGCCATAGCCTACTAGTAGTCTTGCATTCACCTTGTCTGTCTGTGTATGGGAACTTTCTCTCCCGATAAAAAAAATTGTATGAAATAAATAAAGCATCTAGATTTTGTGATTCTCTTCAGTTTAAAAATCTTAATTGCTCCTGTATCTCTACCCTTCTTCCACACACCAAAAAAAGCCCAGTAGGCATCAAGAGCTAGAGAAAGAAGCATGGGGCAGAAGCTGGAGTTAAAAAAAAAAAAAAGGTACAGAATTAATCACTGGTAGGAAAGGGGGTGAAAAGGAAAATGGGAGTATAGAGAAGTACATTTCCATATACATTAAATAGATAACTATACTCAATAAATGCTAGCTATTTAGGTATTATTGTCATTGCATATAAGGAAGGAATAAAACTTATTTCCACAGCTATTGGTAGCATATAATGAGGTAACATTTATAAAGCAACTAAGCACAGATCTGAACCTAAAGCAGGTGGTGCTTAGTAAACAGTAGGTACCAGTATTCTGATGGAAGAAACAGATCTAAGGATGGAGCCAAGGAAGTTCTTCCCCCTCTGGACCTAAGTAACTGCTTAGTCAAAAAAAAAAATATGTCCTGAACTATATTGAGTATTGTAATGTCTGTGAATATACTGAAGACCACTGAATTGTACACATTTAAATGAGGAAATTGTGTAGTATGTGTATTATATCTCAATAAAGCTGTTCTAAATTACTATGAGACGAATCTTAATTTTTTCCACTATCCCACTGCTAAAAGCACCTAGCACAGAGCAGATGTTGATTACATTTACACTGAAATACACTGAAAAGGGTAAAACTAATGTGCAGGAGAGCTCCTCTTTACATTGTTCCCAGATCTTTTCTTTCCCAGGAAATATGTTGTATTTAATGCTTACAGTAACCATGGAGTGATGCAGAGGAATCCTTTCTTTTAGATGTCAGCCATGGTTAGTACACAGCTCCTTGGAGTGGCCAATTTGCTCTCAACTTTGTGAAAACAAACACTCAAGAGATTTTCTGGGCTTCCCTGGTGGCTCAGATGGTAAAGATCTGTCCACAATGCAGGAGACCTGGGGTTCAATCCCTGGGTTGGGAAGATCCCCTGGAGGAGGGCATGAAAACCCACTCCAGTATTCTTGCCTGGAGAATCCTCATGGACAGAGGACCCTGGTGGGCTGCAGTCTATGGGGTTGCAAAGAGTCGGACACAACTGAGAGACTAAGCACATATGTTTGCCAAGGCCAATTTTAGCTCTTAACAGTGCCCCTAGCAGAAACGTTACCAAGGCTTTTTGGAATCAATAATCACCACTTGATAAATTATGTTTCAATCACTTTCATTTCTCATATTACTGCCTATAAATAAGAAACAAACTCTATCTCAACCTAAGGGGTTGAAGATCAACTCAAAACAACAGTTACATGGAAGTGGTTACCTACAAATGACTCACCATTGACCATAATATAGAGGATTTTTCCCGTCACTCCCAAGTTAAAAAATACTAGCAGTGTCTCGCCAGCCTGAGTTTCAGTAGTCCTTAGAGAATTTAGGCTGCGTACACTACCATTTTTTCTCTCAGAACTAATTTCAGTCTTATTTGCTCATGTCACTTACTTGTTGGATAGGCTATGTTCCTTGTTTTTCATTCATGAGAATGTAGTCACCATCATCCACCACAGACAACAATGATGGATTCCCTCACCAATGACCCATATTGTCCTCAGCCCCATAATCTGTGCAATGTAGCTCAACACCACCAAGAAGAAGATAATAAGAAGCTAGAAAGGCATGTTTCCTCCAAGAAAGCAACAAGAACTACTTACAACACGGCACAAAGGCACCAACACCAGCAGAAGATGAAATCATAAATTACTTAAGTTGTATAAGTTATCTTACACTATCCTTAGGAACAAAGAAATGGGGCAAAATTGACCATTTACGGTCTTTAATTTTCAATTTTCTAAAACTTAAAACATACGGTCCTCTCATGAATGAAGGCCTATAGTCAATTCATCAGAATAAAAAGGCGCATGAATCCAAACACTTCCAAAGAAGAGATTTGTTGTTGTTCTCATTGTTTTAGTCACTAAGTCTTGTCTGACCCTTTTATAGCCCCATGGACTGTCGCTTTCCAGGATCTTCTGTTCATGGAATTTTCCAGGCAAGAAAACTGGAGGGGGTTGCCATTTCCTTCTCCAGGGGATCTTCCTGACCCAGGGGTCGAACCCATGCCTCCTGCATTGGCAGATGGCTTCTTTATCACTGAGCCACCTGAGAAGCCCAATGAAGAGATTACTGTTAGATAAAAGGCAATATTGGGCTTTCCAGGTGGCACAGTGGCAAAGAATCTGCCTGCAAATGCAGGAGATGTGGGTTAGATCCCTGGGTCAGGAAGATACCCCGGAAAAGGAAATGGCAACCCACTCCAGTATTCTTGCCTGGAAAATTCCATGAATAGAGGAGTCTGGCAGGTTATAGTCTATGGGGTTGCAAAGATACATGACTGAGCATGCATGCACAAAAGGCAAAAATGACAAATCAGAAAAATAAACTTGACAAAGGATCTCTAATTTGTGTTCTAGGAAGGTAGGTAATTTTTAAGTAAGTTTTCTCGTAAGAAAAAAAAAAAGATCAACTTATTCTTTAATTTCCTATAAATGAAATAGGTCCTACGAACTACCAACTGAGACAAGATGCCCAGTGATCACATCTGTCAAGTTTTGATGCATGTTACTGCAGCACAGCTTATTTGTTTAATCAGTGCTTCTCAAACTTCAACATACAGTATCCCTGGCAAGTATGTGAAAATACAGACTCCCTTAACTCCTGCCATACCCCCAAAGAGTGGTGCCCCGGAATATGAAGTATAATAAACATCCCAAGGATTCTGATGCACAGGTCCTCTCATTCTGACGCATCCTACTTTCAGAAACACTGATTCCCTATAGAAGGCAATGAAATGAATGTGCTTTGCCTTAATGTTACAATGTGGATATGATTATGAACATTTGTAAGAAGCCTGGTTAGTTGTGATTTTAAAAAATAACATAAAGGAGATTACTTCCCTTCTTTCGATCTTTCATATGAAAACAACCAACGTATAACATGGCTAAACACATGAACATCACAAAAAGAAGAGCGTACAGGGCACTGAGTAAGTATTAGCTCATTCAAAGAAAACTTATGTTTGTTTTCTCTTAGCCCCTAACCTTAGTGCCCTCACTAAACTTAACAGTGAATAAACTTTCAAAATATTATTTAAAAGGAACTTAGTACCAATACAAGGACTAAAGCAGTGTTGGTTCAGATTATCTAAAGCATTTCACTGGAAATTAATTAAACACAGTACAAAAATTATATGTAGATGACCAAAAAAGTATACAGTAGTATTAAAAATAGTTATTAGGCAAAGTTTCCAGAAAATATGAGCAATTTTCACAAATTAAGAATAGGTAAAGATATTTTCATATGTGAAGGGATACAGAAGTCAATATTAAAAACAAAACGTGTAAAGTGATAGATGTTAAGTAAACTTATTTTGGCATGTTAGTGAGAAACACCAATATATTTTTTAAGAAAAAATTATGTACAGAAGACAGAATTTCCAACAAAATGTTAATGGTCCTGAGTCTTGAAATAATGTGCTGTGCTCAGTCATGTCCAACTCTTTGTAACTCAACATACTGTAGCCCTCCAGGCTCCTCTGTCCATGGGATTTTCCCAGCAAGAATACTGGAGTAGGTTGCCATTTCTTCCTCTAAGGGATCTTCCCGACCCAGGGACTGAACCTGCATCTCCTGCATTGCAGGTGGATTCTTTACCACTGAGCCACCGGGGAAGTCCCTTGAAATAACAGGTAGTTTTATATTTTCTTTTTGAAATTACATATATTTTGCAAATATTCTATCATCAATAAGACTTTTAATCAGAAAACAAATACTATTAATATGTTCAAAGGTGAGCATGAATAACAAAAAATGTTGTAGAAATAATTTATTTACAAGGGAGGAGGCACCAAATAGAGAAAAAGACAGTACTTAGTATATAACTTCAATTTTGTTACATGCATGCAAAAGGATAAATGAGGTCACAAAAAAAACTTGGAAGATATATACTTAAATATTTATAGTGACTTCTAAATGGTGATAACATTATTGGTAATTTTTCTTTCTTTTTGCTTATCTGTGTTCTAAGTTTATCATTAATGAATATATTGCTTATGCAATAAAGAAGAACAATATCATTTTATAAAGAGATGCTTAGAGGAAATATAAAAGGAATTTAAGAGAATAGAGTTTGGCCATCTTGAAGATGTCTATAGAGTTAGTATGTTATAGTTCCCCAGTATTGAAACCAAAAAAGCAATCAAGCTTTCTTTGTCTGGGCATTTCTGCAGCCGAGGGCTCTCAAATAGTATTTTCTAATAACTAATTATTTAAAAGGGAATCCCTAACCAACTAAAATCTAGATTTCTCATGATTATCAACAACGGTTTCCTGTCTGCCCTCAAAAGATACACAAAATCAATCTACTTCCTGTTCCATGTTAAAGTTGTTCAAAATATCTTAAAAGAGAAATTAAGCTAATAGTCCTTTTTTAGATGAAACTCCTTCAGTTTCAACACCTATTTCCCATTTGACATGGTTTCCTGAGCCTTCATCACTTTCCTCAGATATAGTCCAGTCTCTAGATGTTATTCTAAAAATGTGTTGCCAAGAACTGTGTACTGATGTTCTACATTTTTGTTTTTAGCAAGAAGAAAAGTAACAGTCAGAAGGTTATATGGTTTTCCCCATGTCACACAGGTAGGACTGGCAGAGCTGAATTCTAAATGTAGGTTTTCTGACACCCAATTCAGTGATTTTCCATTCCACAGAGCTATACTAAAATCACTCTCAAGAGTAAAAGATGCCATAACTTCAGTAACTCCTACATTCTAAATCTTTTCTTGCTTTACATTTTCAGACATGAGCTTTACATACTTTTGAGACAGGAATTCCAGTTATTAACCCAGATTCCAAAATTTCCAAGATACCCTATCTTAGTTATCTACTGTATAAAAATGATCCTAAAATTTAATGCTTAAAACAACAATAATGATTTATTATCTTTAATGATTTCTATGGGTCAGGAATTCAGGAGCAACTGGACTGGGTGGTTCTGTCTCAAGATCTCTCATGAGGGTGACATTAAGTTAGTGGCCAGGAATGTAAGTTCAAAGGCTTCTATATTCACAGAGTGAACACTTCAAGAGCTTGGGGTTAGAAGCTGGGGTTCCTTGGACATCTTCCTCTATGTGATCTCTCCACATGATCTTTTCTCTTCAGCATATATGCTTCAGAATAGCTGGATTTCTTATATGGTAGTTCAGGCCTCCAAAGGTGTATGCCTCCAAAAGAGCCAGAATAAAATTATATCACTGTTTCTAACCTAGTTTGCGAAGTCATGCCCTATAACTGTCAGTGAAATCTATTCAACAGTAAGTCACCATGGCTGATCCACAGTCAAAAGAATGGAAGTTAGATTATGCCTTTTCATAGAATGGAGTTATTATAATATCCTCAAATAGCTGATGTGAGAAATGAATAATGAAAAAGGCACTTAGGGAAGTATCTATCATCTAAGTACTCAGTAAATGATACCTACTCTTATTATTAAAATATCCTTTGTCCAATTATCTTTGGTTTTAATTTTTAATTCTGAAAATAGTTATGATAATCATTGGCACCAGTTTTAGGCTTTTATTTATATTCATTCAACTAAATGGAATAATAAATACTGAACTATGTTACTCTCTTTAATATCAATGCTCAAAATCACCTTCTTTATGAAGTTATCCCTAAGTAATTCCACTAAGATCTGGCTCCTCACGAAGCTCGAATAACCTCAACATTTGTAATTAGCTTTGTCTAGGGATCAATCTGGAGAAGGCAATGGCACCCCACTCCAGTACTCTTGCCTGGAAAATCCCATGGACAGAGGAGCCTGGTAGGCTTCAGTCCATGGGGTCACTGAGTCAGACACGACTGAGCACCTTCACTTCACTTTTCACTTTCATGCATTGGAGAAGGAAATGGCAACCCACTCCAGTGTTCTTGCCTGGAGAATCCCAGGGATGGTGGAGCCTGTTGGGCTGCCATCTATGGGGTCGCACAGAGTCGGACACGACTGAAGCGACTTAGCAGCAGAAGCAGCAGCAGCAGGGATCAATTCCTACTAAACCTAACTGCATATGGATTATCTCCACTCTGTCCAGGAGCAGCTACTGTATGTGTGTGCATGTGCTCAGTCACTTCAGTCATGTTGGACTATTTGTGACTCCATGGACTGTAGCTTGTCAGGCTCCTCTGTCTGTGGGATTTTCCAGGCAAGAATACTGGAGTGGGTTTCCATGCCCTCATCCAGGGGATCTTCCTGACCTTGGGACTGAACTCACGGCTCCTGCATCTCCTGCTTTGCAGACGGGTTCTTTACTGCTGAGCTAGTGGGGAAGGCCCAGCTACAGTATTTTTGGTTGTTCAGTAGCTAAGCCATGTCCCATTCTTAGAGACCCCATGAGCTAGAGTATGCCAGGCTTCCCTGTTCTTCACTATCTCCTGGAGTTTGCTCAAACTCATGTCCATTGAGTCAGACATGCCATCCAATCATTTCATCCTCTGCCATCCCCTTCTCCTCTTTTCTTCAATCTTACCCAGCATCACGGTCTTTTCCAATGAGTCAGCTCTTTGCACCAGGTGATCAAAGAACTGGAGCTTCAGCTTCAGCATCAGTTCTTCCAATGAATATTCAGGGTTAATTTCCTTTAGGATTGACTGTTTTGATATCCTTGCTGTCCAAGGGACTCTCAAGAGTCTTCTCCAGCACCACAGTTTGAAAGCATCAATTCTTCAGCGTTCAGCCTTCTTTATGGTCCAACTCTCATATCCATACATGACTACTGGAAAACCATAGCTTTGACTATATATGGACCTTAGTTGGCAAAGTGATGTCTCTGCTTTTTAATATGTTGTCTAGGTTTGTCATAGCTTGTCTTCGAAGAAGCAAGTGTCTTTTAATTTCATGGCTACAGTCACCTTCCACAGTGATTTTGGAGCCCAAGAAAATAAAATCTGTCACTGTTTCCACTTTTTTCCCATCTATTTGCCATGAAACGATAGGACCTGCAGGTATGATGTTAACTTTTTGAATGTTGAGTTTCAAGACAGGTTTTTCATTCTCCTGTTTCACTCTTATCAAGAGGCTCTTTAGTTCCTCTTCACTTTCTGTCATTAGAGTGGTATCATCTGCATATTTGAGGTTGTTGATGTTTCCCCCAGCAATCTTGATTCTAGCTTGTGTCATTCAACCCGGCATTTCACATGATGTACTCTGCATATAAGTTAAATAAAGAGGATGACAATATACAGCTTTGACATACTCCTTTCCAAATTTTGAACCAGTCTGTTGCTCCATGTCCGGTTCTAACTGTTGCATCTTGACCTGCATACAGGTTTCTCAGGAGACAGGTGAAGTGGTTTGGTATTACCATCTCAGCCAAAGGCCTTAGCATAGTCAGTGAAGCAGAAGTAGATGTTTTTTTGGAACTCCCTTGCATTTTCTATGACCCAACAGATGTTGGCAATTTGATCTCTGATTCCTCTGCCTTTTTTTAAATTCAGCTTGTATATCTGGAAGTTCTCAGTTGATGTACTGTTGAAGCCTAGCTTGAAGGATTTTGAGTATTACCTTACTGGACATGGAACAACAGATTGGTTCCAAATAGGAAAAGGAATCTGTCAAGGCTGTATATTGTTACCCTGCCTCTCTAACTTATATACAGAGTACATCATGAGAACACGGGGCTGGAGAAAGCACAAGCTGGAATCAAGATTGCTGGGAGAAATATCAATAACCTCAGATATGCAGATAACACCACCCTTATGGCAGAAAGTGAAGAAGAACTAAAGAGCCTCTTGATGAAAGTGAAAGAGTAGAGTGAAAAAGTTGGCTTACAGCTCAACATTCAGAAATCTAAGATCATGGCATCTGGTCCCATCACTTCATGGCAGATAGATGGGCAAACAGTGGAAACAGTGTCAGATTTTATTTTTCTGGGCTCCAAAATCACTGCAGATGGTGATTGCAGGCATGAAATTAAAAGATACTTACTTCTTGGAAGGAAAGTTGTAACCAACCTAGACAGCATATTAAAAAACAGAGACATTACTTTGCCAACAAAGATCCGCCAAGTCAAGGCTATGGTTTTTCCAGTGGTCATGTATGGATGTGAGAGTTGGACTATAAAGAAAGCTGAGCGCTGAAAAAGCTGATGCTTTTGAACTGTGGTGTTGGAGAAGACTCTTGAGAGTCCCTTGGACTGCAAGGAGATCCAACCAGTCCATCCTAAAGGAGATGAGTCCTGGGTGTTCATTGGAAGGACTGATGTTGAAGCTGAAACTCCAATACTTTGGCCACCTGATGCGAAGAGCTGACTCATTTGAAAAGACCCTGATGCTGTGAAAAATTGAGGGCAGGAGGAGAAGGGGACGACAGAGGATAAGATGGTTGGATGGCATCACCGACTCAATGGACATGGGTTTGGGTGGACTCTGGGAGTTGGTGATGGACAGGGAGTCCTGGCGTACTGCGGTTCATGGGGTCGCAAAGAGTTGGATATGACTGAGCGACTGAAATGAACTGAACTAAAGTGAACTTGCTAGCATGTGAAATGAGCACAACTGTACGGTAGATTGAACATTCTTTGGCATTGCTTTTCTTTGGGATTGGAGTGAAAACTGACCTTTTTCAGTCAGCTACAGTATATTACAGCTCTAATTTAGCTGGGTTTCCAACTGCACCTTAATCAAAAATTGCAAGGAGGTTAGAGAAGTGAACTCGGGTGACAAACGTCAAATAAGATGTTGGAAATTGAAACAGGCCAATTGACATATATACACTACTATGTATAAAACAGAAAACTAATGAGAAACTACTGTATAGTACAGGGAACTCTACTCAATGCTCTGTGGTGACATAAATGGGAAGGAAATCCAAAAAAGACAGGATATATGTATAACTGTTTCACTTTGCTGCACAGCAGAAACTAACACAACATTGTAAAACAACTATACTCCAATTTAAAAAAAAAGAAAAAAAATACAGGCATAGACCATAGGACAGAAGTGCAATCTTGCCCTACATAATAGAGTTGAAACCCACACACAGGTGGAAGTGATTGCAGTTGGGAGAAACGAATGGTAAATGGCTTCTCTAAAGCAGCAACATGATCAGCTTCCCAACCTACTGCCAATGAAATTGTAGAGACAGAATATTATCTTTTATCCTCTCCTCCACCTATTAACAAGGCTGAATTAAGTTTGTTTATTCTTATTGCCTTGCATGTTGTTATTTTTGTCTTGTTTTGTTTTCTATTTTAGTTATATTGCCTCTCCAGTTACAGCTTTATTCTTATTCTTGTCTGCCCTCCCTATAATAAGATTTAATGAGATATACAATCACAAATTTGTCCTATTACTCAAGTCTATAGCAAACCTCTTTTTCCTTAGACCCTACCCCAAATCACTTAAAGTCTAAATTCTAAAAAAGTTATTTTGAATATTCTCTTACTGAGACACTCCATGGTTTTCTATGGTATGAATACTCCCTACTGCTTCAGTAATAAACCCAATTTGTTCAACTATGGGTATGTTCTTGGTATTCTTTGACTAAAAGGAATTAAAGGGATGCAGTGTCTGTAAAGAAATTAAAAATAACAGTAAAACCAACTAAAAGTTGCTTCTGTTTGTTTTAAATCACAATGTACTGGCAAGTCAACCATGTCAGTGATCAATCTTCTCTACTAGGACAGAGGACTCCACCTTCCTTGGTGTGTATTGCACTTATATATTTTAAGTTTCAAATTTATGTAGGACCAAGCTACGACCAACCTAGACAGCTTATTAAAAAGCAGAGACACTACTTTACCAACAAAGGTCTGTCTAGTCAAAGCTATGGTTTTTCCAGTAGTCATGTATGGATGTAAGAGTTAGACTGTAAAGAAAGCTGAGCGCTGAAAAAAAAGATGCTTTTGAACTGTGGTGTTGGAGAAGACTCTTGAGAGTCCCTTGGACAGCAAGGAGATCCAACCAGTCCATCCTAAAGGAGATCAGTCTTAGGTGTTCATTGGAAGGACTGATGCTGAAGCTTTAACTCCAATACTTTGGCCACCTGATGTGAAGAACCGACTCATTAGAAAAGACCCTGATGCTGGGAAAGATTGAAGGCAGGAGGAGAAGGGGATGTCAGAGGATGAGATGGTTGGATGGCATCACCGACATGATGGACACAAGTTTGAGTAGGCTCCAGGAGTTGGTGATGGACAGGGAAGCCTGGTGTGCTGTGATTCATGGGCTTGTAAAGAGTCAGACACGACTGAGCGACTGAATTGAACTGAACCATCTACTATATATGTACTGCTTCCTTCTGATTCCTCACTCTAAACAACATCTTTCTGATGAACCAAAAAGTACTTGCCAACTGTGCTTCATAAGAGGTATTCTACCATACTGGTATTGTGTAACTGACAATAAAAGCTTTACCTAATCTGTTCCAATAATTCCCTGCTAGCAAAATATATCTAACCTTTTTAACATGCTGAAAACTAACTGCTAACTTTTATAGGTTCTTTCTCAGAGGAAAAAGTATGTTTTCTCTCTGACATATTTTAAGGAAAAGCACTGGTTTATGGAATTCTGCAGGCCCAAATACTGGAGTGGATAGCCGTTCCCTTCTCCAGGGGATCTTCCGAACCCAGGAATCGAACCAGGGTCTCCTGAATTGCAGGCAGATTCTTGACCAGCTGAGCTACCAGGGAAGCCCCTTAAAGAAGATTACATAAATGAAAATACTAAATTTGGTTCCAATCGTTGTTGTTGTTCAGTTGTTAAGTTGTGTCTGATTCGTTGCAATCCCATGAACTGTAGCTTGCCAGGCTCCTCTATCCGTGGGGTTTTCCAGGCATGAATAGTGGAATAGGTTGTCATTTCCTTCTCCAGGGTTCTTCCCAACAGATTATTCCTGACAAATTTATCACTGACTCTAACATTAAAACAAAGTATATTCTTTTCTTCTTTTATTAAAACTGATATTTGGTGTAATATATGAGATTTACATAGCATTCTCAAGTTTGTCATTCTATACTATCACTATAATTTTAAATAACAATCATAAATTTATTCATGCATGTCGATTTGTTACCAGTATTTGCTGAAGTGTCATGATTACTGAAGTCATATAAGAAAAAACTTTTGTTTTTAAAATGCTATTTTGATTCAAAGAAAAAATTACCAAAACTTGTATAAATAGTCTCATTCCATGACATTTAATAAATGCATTTAAATAATACAGAATAAATATAGAAAAAAAAGTTAAAGTCCCCAAATTTGTCAAGGGAAGCACAAAGAAAAGTCTAGCATCATTTATACACTATCAGAATATAGAATCAAAATCTCAAGATTCAAGAGTCCTTAAAAATCCAATTTCTCAATGACATCTAGTATTGATTCCCTTGTGCAAGACAAGGTAGTATAATAGTAAACAAAGCACAGGTTCTCTGAGCCAGATTTTCTGGTTAAACCCCAGTTTTCCATCCACCTCTCATATGGCCCCAGAGTTCATTAACCTCTGTGCCTTACTTCCTTATCTATAAGATGACTTTGATAATAATAGCAGCACAGATTCTATCTCAGAAGGCTGTTATGAAAATTAAATAAATTAATAAAAATAAAATACTTAGACTAGCAAGTGTTCATCATATGATGATTATGGTGGTGGAGGTGGTGGAAGTGATGGTGTTAGTGATGGTGGCTGCCACAATACCCATGAGAAGCGACTTTTTGTTCTCTCCTTGAACTAATACTAATATAAGATTTAGCACCTCCAACGTAGTCCATTCCATGTTTGGAGGGTTCTCTAATATTCTTATTTATAGGAATATGAATCCTATTCTTTCAGCCTATAGTTCTTTCATTCCATGGAAATATTCAAAAGTGCTATGTACAGCTATTACAGCACCCTTGTATCATCTCTTTTTCTAGGTAAAATATGTTTCCTTAATTTCTTTCTTATAAGAAAAACACAGTTCAGCTATCCTGTTCATTTTCCCCTGAGTATGTTCCACTTTGTTTCTCCCTCTTTTTTAAAGAATAGTGCCCTGAACTGAATATACTCAGTATAATATAAACAACAAAGAACTAAGGCACACTATCACAGCCTTAGAGGTATCAAACTTTAAAGATCTAATGCTATAGGACAGACAGCCTCAGAGATGAGAATACTTTATAACTTTTTGGTAATAGAACAGTAAGAAGAGCTTTAAGGCAGGCAGGCCTAATAAGTGAATTCCCCAACAGATGAAGCAACATTCTAACAAAGTTCAGCTGATTCATGTGCCTAGCAAAACCAGCCAGCTATTTTCACCTGGAAATTCATTACTGTTTGAACTGCCATATGATATTCAACCTAAACAACACTACCAATTTATACTGGATTTGCTAAAACAGTTTTAACCTTGAAAACAAGAAAATAAAAAGTAGCAAGAGGCTTGGTGAATATAGTTCAAATCTTTCATTTTTTATCACATGGGCATTTTAAATATTATTAGGAAAAAACTTTTAAACACTCAAAAAACTAGAAAGACTAAGATAATGAATATTATTATAATGAGCAGCTGGATTGATTGACAATTATCAATATTTTGCCATATTGTTCTCTATATATGTATTTATCTCTCTAATTATATTGCTTGAACATTTTAGAATATATTATTGACATCACTGCCATCTTACCCCTAAATACCTTAGCAAGCATCTGCAGAAAATAAGGATGTTTTTCCACATAACCACAATATGAGTCTCATACCTAAGAAAATGAACAATACTTCATTTAAGACATCTAATATACAACTCATATTAAGCTTTCCACAATTGTCCCTAAATATTTTTTTCAAAACTGATTCCATCAAAGTTTATGGTTATATTTGGCTATACTCTTAAGTTTCTTTTACTCTAGAACAAAATCCCCCTTTCTTTTCATTTCATAACTAGTTATATTAGATGTTTTTTTAAATGTTTCAGGTGTATAGCATTATAATTCAACATTTGTTTATACTACAGAGTGAAAATCACAAGTCTAGTTACCATCCATCACCATACAGTTAACTTGCTTCATCCATTTCACCTACCCCCTCAACCTATTTCCCCTCTAATAACCATTGATCTGTTCTGTGTTTCAGTTTGTACATATATACAATGGAATATTACTCAGCCATAAAAAATGAAATAATGCCATTTGCAGCAACATGGATAGACCCAGAGACTGTCATACTGACTGAAGTAAGTTAGACAGAGGAGAATTATATGATATTGCTTATACATGGAATCTTTAAAAAGTTGTACAAACGAAACTTATTTACAAAATAGAAATAGAGTTACAGATGTAAAAATCAATCTGATGGTTACCAGGAGAGAAAGAACAGAAGGGATAAGTTGGGAGATTGGGACTGACATAAACACACTACTATACAAAAAATACATGATTAATAAGGGCCTACTGTATAACACAGAGAAGTCTACTTAATACACTATAATACCTCTACCTATATAGGAAAAAATAGTGGATATATGTGTATGTATAACTGATTCATTTAGCTGGACAGCAGAAAGTAACACATTGTAAATCAACTATACTCTATTAAAAATTTTTAAAAAGTTAATTAGCGATGTTGAATATCTTTTCATGTCTCTGTTGATGAGCTGCATAATCTTCTTTGGAAAAATATTTATTCAGATCCTCTGTCCATTTTTTGATCAAGATGTTTGTATGAGTTTTATGTATATACACACATATATATATAAAATGTGTGTGTGTGTGTGTGTATATCCAATACTTTGGATATTAACCCCTTATCATTATCAGCTGTATGATTTGCAAATATCTTTTCCCATTCAGTAGGCTGCTTTGTTGCTTTTTCATTTTGATGGTGGTTTCCTTTACTGTCTAGAAGCTTTGTAGTTTGATGTAGTTCCATTTGTTTATTTGTGCTTTTGTTTCCTTTGCCTTTGAAGTCAGATCCACAAAAAAATCACTAAGACTGATTCAATGAGGTTATCACCTATGTTTTCTTCTAGAGATTTTATGGTTTTAGGTTTTACAGTCAAGACTTTAATGCTTTTTCAGTTAATTTTTGTGTTAGGGTAGAATAGTGGCTTAGTTTCATTCTTTCGCATGTAGCTGTCCATCTTTTCCAATTCCATTTATTGAAAAAACAAATCTTTATCCATTGTATGTTCTTCACTCCTATGTCATAAATTAATTGTCCTTATATGTGTGGATTTATTTCTGAGTTCTCAATTCTGCTCCATTGATCTATCTATCTTTTTTTTGTGCCAGTACTATACTGTTTTGATTACTGTAGCTTTAAAGTATAATTTGAAATCAGGGCATGTGGTATCTCCAGCTTTGTTCTGTTTTCTCAAGATTGTTTGGTGGGGGTAGAGTCAAGTGGCAGAGTAGGAGGACATGAAGTTCACACCTCCTCATAAGTAGGGCACCTACTAGGCACTGGAGGGGGACCTCAGACACCTAAGAGGATGGGAGGAATTCCTATGCAACCAAGCCAGAGGTCAGGCCTGAGTTCCTGTGGTGGCAGCATAGAGTCCAAGCTGCTGGACTAACAGAGAACTTCAGGTACCAGGGAATATTAACCACTGTGAGATTGCCTAGAGATTCTCGTCACAGCACCAAGACCCAGCTCCACCTAACTGTCTGTAAACTCTACTGCTGGACACCTCAGGCCAAGTAACCAGTAAGACAGGAGCACAACTCCATTATCATCAGACTGGCTATTTGGAATCTTTTGTGGTTCCATACAAATTTTAGAATTGTTTTCTCTAATTCTGTGAAACATGCTATTAGAATTTTGATAGGGATTGCGCTGAATCTGTAGATTGCTTTGGATTTTAACAATAAAGGCATACTTTGGAGATAGTGTGAGTTTAGTTCCAGATCACCATAGTAAGGTGAAAATCACAAAAAAGCAAGTCATACAAATTGTTCTCAATGCATTTAAAAGTTATTTACACTACACTATAGTCTATTAAGTGTGCAATAGCATTATACCTAAATAAATGTACATACCTCAATTAAAAATATTTTATTGCTGAAAAATGCTAACCATCATCTGGCTTTCAGCAAGTCATAACCTTCTTGCTGGTGGAGAGTCTTGCCTCAGTGTTGATGGTTGCTGAATGATCATGGTGGTAGTTGATAAATGTTGGGGAAGCTGTGGTGGTTTCTTAAAATAAGGCAACAATGAAGTTTACCACATCAATTGACTCATCCTTTAATGAACGATTTCTCTGTAGCATGCAATGCTCTTTGATAACATTTTACCAATAGAACTTCTTTCAAAATTGGAGTCAATCCTCTTAAAGCCTGATGCTACTTTATCAACTAAGTTTAGTAATATTCTAAAGCCTTGGTTGTCATTTTAACAGTCTTCAGAGTATCTTCACCAGGAGTAGATTCTATCTCAAGAAGCCATATACTTTGCACACCCATAAGTAGCAACTCCTCATTCATTAGTTTTATCATGAGATAGCAGCAATTCAGTCATATCTTTAGGCTACACTTCTAATTCTAGTTCTATTGCTATTTCTACCACATCTGCAATTACCTTCTCCACTGAAGTCTTGAGCTCCTCAAAGTTACACAGTAGGGTTAATAAATTTATTCCAAACTCCTATTAATGATATTTTGACCTCTTCCCATGAATCATGCATGTTCTTAATGGCATCTAGAATGGTAAATCATTTCCAGAAGGTTTTCAATTTACTTTGCCCAGATTCATAGAGGAATCACTATCAATAGCAGCCACAGCCCTATAAAATATATTTCCTAAATAATAACTTTAAAGTTGAAATTACTTCTTGATCCATGGACTGCAGAATGAATGTTGTGCTAGCAGGCATGAAAACAACATTAATCTCATTGTACATCTTCATCAGAGTTCTAAAATGACTAGATACATTGTCAATGAGCAGTAATATTTTGAAAGGAATCTGTTGTTCTGAGCAGTAGATCTCAACAATAGGCTTAAAATATTCAGTAAACCATCTTGTAACAGGTACACTGTCATCCAGGCTTTGTTGTTCCACTTATAGAGTACAGGTAGAATAGATTTAGCATAATTCTTAAGGGCCCTATTATTTTCAGGATGGTAAATGAGCACTGGCTTCAACTTCAATTTGCCGGCTGCATCAGCCCTATCTTTGAAGCTCTGAAGTCAGGCATTCATTGATTGGTGTCTTCTTCCAAAATAAGGCTGTTTCATCTACATTGAAAATCTGTTGTTTAGTGTAGCTACTTTTAATTATTATCTTAGCTAGATCTTCTGATAACTTACTGCAGCTTCTACACCAGCACTTGCTGCTTTACCTTGCACTTTTGTATTATGAAGATGATTTCATCAACCACTACTATGATCAGTGAGCAGCCATCAGTATCCCTGCTCACAGTGGCAGAGAAGACGAGTGCTTGGAGAAAGGCACAAATAATCTTTTGAAATGTTGTTTACTCCAGCTTCTTGGAAACCTGTCTCTAATTCATGACAGAAACGGAGGCCATTTTAAGAAAGGGGGATTTGACAATCATTCAAGGGTATTAGAGCAGTTTCAGCAAAAATAGAAAATAAAATACAAAGCTTTTAGGGAAAAAGTAAGGAAGTTGGGATCCACTAGGAAAATGAGTAATAATTAAGCCTCCAGAAACAACTATCAATATATAATAACTACCTATGTCTTAGTTGCATATTTAAAAATGATGAGGCTGGGGTCATACACAAAAAAAGAAATAGCCCAGAGTATGCTCTTCATTCCCCACAAATCTTAACATTACAGAGCCCAGTCATGGCCAGTCAAATCCACTTGTTCCTTAAGAGAGATTACACTCTTATTAACAGTGAAGTTCTTTCACGGCCTTGTTTGCCTAAGGAAGAGAAACCAGAGAGCAGACTGCTCTTGACGTCATCTCACACTGAGCCCTCCCAGCCACGCCGTGAACTCAACAATCTCTTTTCTCTAGGATCTTGCCCAAATAAAATTCCCAATTTTGAGAATTTCACCACAAAAACTTTAATTTCCTTTTAAAATGTCAAGTAAATGTACATAATAGCATAACAAGACTCTTTGTAGTCTAGAATTTTTTTTATCTCTAGCTCTCTGATCTAAGTTTTCACAGATAAAGCAAGTACAGAAATCAAAAATGGTTTTTCAGTGCCTACATTGCTTATAAAACCATCTATCTATCTGTATTTACATTTCTAGAAAAAAGGAAAACTATGCACAAAACTATTACTAATTTACTACAAAGCAGCAAGTAAAAGTCTAATTTGGTGGCAAATATCCCCACTGGAGGTTGTGATTGCTCTACCTGAAAACAACACACAACCTTAAATTGATGGCTCAGTTACGATCATAAATCCCATCCTTTCTCTCTGAGTAAGAGAGGAGTGTAAATTTTTATTGTTCTCTGTTAATTTCCCCAAATCCAAAAACTCAGATTCAGATTCATTCCTTACCCTGCAGTGTCATTCCTCATGGATCCAAGAGACTAGTAGCCTAAAGGAGATCTAAACTCCAATTTTACTGTCAATTTCAGAAAGCAAAATATATAATCATCTTTAATCAACTTCATATACAAAATATATCAGTGTAACAACAAAAAACAAGAAAGGCATTGTGGTAGAAGCACACCAGCACAAAAAAATTAATACAACTGAAAGCCAGATATTAACTCTGAATTTAAGAGCAAAATTTTTCTCAATCTGTTCATGAATTACTTTAGTTTAATTCTGGCTGGCCCACAGTTGGGCTTCCCTGGTGGCTCCGATGGTAAAGAATCCTCCTGCAATGCAGTAGACCCAGGTTCGATCCTGGGTCAAAGAAGATCCCCTAGAGTAGGGAATGGCTATCTATTCCAGTATTCTTGCCTGGAGAGTCCCATGGACAGAGGAGACACTAGAAATGAACCAAATAATTCCTAAAAACACTAATTTTCAAAAAAAAGAAGTCCTAATGCTTTGTGTTTCAAGGTAAACTAATCTCTTCTATTCTTCCCTGTAGAACTCCATGGACAGAGGCACCTACTTGGCAGGCTAAACTCCTTGGGGTCGCAAAGAGTTGGACAAGACTAAGCGACTAATGCACATACCACCATATACTATCTATGCTTGACTGAGAGCACATTTGTTCCCAAAAGTTTGACGAACTTGAAGCTATTGTATTCTAGGTATTCTCAGTACACTGGCAGTAAAAATTAGATTAAAACATTTCTTTGACTAAATTATAATCAAAGCAAAAGTTTACAAAATAATTTCTAATCATTTTATTAAATAGGGTTTCCCATTTTCTAGGGCACTAATGAAATATAAAGAAGATAGATGACATGCATAAATATTCATTTCTAATTTTTACCTGATTGTACAATTTTTATTAGAAAAATCTGTAATTCATACTTTGGATTTGAATATGTGGTTTACACAGAGATATTACTATTGAACTTAATTTGCATCACCTAGAAAAATAATGCCTAGAGGTCATGGAACTATTGTAATGCCAAAATAATACTTAAAAGGTTAATAGTATAAAAAATAAATATGTCATCACATTGAAATCTATATTAACAAAAGCAGTAATAGCTTGAAGTTGTTCGTCTTTTAAAAGGTTACATTTCTCTTGGAAAGCAAGGAAAAGTTCTTACTGCAGAGGACAAACAATGGGAAAGTAACCCTCTTCAAATTAAATTAAGAAGTTTGATCTGGAGGAGTGCAAACACAACCCTACCTTTCTCCTCCCAAAATAATATGCCATAATATTCACCACCATCTTATTCATGCTGATGTAGAAAGACTTTAACATTCATATCTCATTCTAATCTTGAAAAAGTTCAAATTGGTCATGTAAATAGTTAACTGCATGCTATATACACACATGTATATTTCTTTCCATACCATGCTGCTTAGAAGTATTATAGAAATGTGCAGATTTCATTATTCAAGTTATGGTGTTTCATTATAGTGATGTATCCAAATTGTCACTGGGCAAGAAGGAATTCTGCACAATAAAGTGTACATTAATCAGAACCACCTATAGACTGAAATTTGTTTGTGAAGTTCTGCTTTAATCAGAAAATTACTGGTGTCCTAAGATCAGCTTCCAATGATTAATACTGATCAATTTTAACAAGAAGCTTACTTTTCAAATCTTCTACTATATTCAAATGCTATTTAAATCCATCAAGAAAATAAAACCTGAGGAGAATAGACCTGTTCAATCAAGCTCTTCTGTTAGACTAGATTATACCAGATTTTCTATTAGTAATCAATTACATTTTAAATAATTATCCAAAAGTGACTTTTCCTAAGTGTCTGGAAATGCTATAAGCCCTAAGCTACACTTTGGTCATGAAGGAATATTTGCCAATGGATAATGGACAGGAAAAAATCAAACCATAGGAGCAGCCCTAACATCACTATGAGGTGTACACTAACAGCATATTGGTGAAAGAAATGAAAACAAAATATTTATGAGACATAAAGGTATGACACAAATAAAGTAAATTTGAGGAATATTGGCTGAATCCCAGAAAAGATAATCCTTATGAACATGAAGGAATGCTGCAAATTGTAAGTGAATGTTGATGATGGAGTTCATTAAGAGATTCATGTTACAGTCAGAGCTCTGCAAACCCCAGTCACTGGATCTTATACAGCCTCAGAGATTAAAATAGAAATAAACATAGCATATCCCAACTCCTTGAAAACATTATATACACACAATTTTATTATACTGAAAAAAATATATACAGGGGTCTGATTTTCCTTGAACTATCAAAATACAAAAGAAATCCAAAACACAGATGTAGTAAAGTACTGGGTTTTTATATTTTGGCAGGTGCTCAATATGCAGCCCATATAATCACACGTTAATGACTGGAGTGTGTTAATCAGCATGCATACCTGATTCCTTCTTGCCCAAGGGGGGAAAAGCCAGCTATTCCAGAGCATGTCAATGTTTCTACTTTTGATAAAGATTTTGATAATAGCTAAGTAAGAAAACTTTTCCAAAAGGTATATTTAGAAAGATGTATTAATAATCATCTTGTTTAAATGAGTCACTTTAGGAAAGTTTTTTTTAATACACTTTTAAAATTTTATTTATTTTTTAATTGAAGTATAATTGCTTTACAGTATTTAAATATATATATTTTAATAGCAGGAATGAAACAGTGTATATAAACAAAGTGTGTATATATAAAGGTGATCAATGTTAATACATTGATCTAGTATTAACACTAGACAGCATTAGTTGTCTATTTCACTATTCACACCATGCCATAAAATATAGCTTTATTTTTTGGTCCAAACTGTAAGTAAATTTCTGTCATTATGTTTCTGAGATACATTCAAAGATGGACAATACTGTGTGCTAATATAGTTTCAGAGTTATAGAAAATGGGAAATCTTCCATAGGGCTTCCTCAAAAATGTTGTTTCACAACTCAGGGGCAAGGAGGAATATTTTCACTTATTAACAGAAGTCTAGGTTTGAATTTTACTTAAAGTGAATGGATATCCAAAATCCCAAAATGAGAGTGGTAATAACTAAATTTCTCAAGTCTAAACCTTACTAGTGTATGGATTTTTTCCCCAGTGCTTCATAGACCCAATCAGGTACCAAATAGATGAATATAAACCTCACACATGGTTTGAACTAGGTGAACTAGTGGGTTTCACTACATTTTCTAAAGCATAGTCTCAATGAAAATGAGGAAATAAATTTTGAGTGCTGCCTACTACCTTAAGTTACTAAATCTTACCAAAAGCGTGACAATTCAAGTTTTTAAAATCTTTTAAAAGGTAACAAAATTAGAAACCTTCTAAAACTCCGTCACAATATAAAGCATGACTGGAAAAGATTAAATCCTCACTTAAAGTTCCTAGACTATGTTATCATGTAATGGCAACAGCTCTGTTCTAGAAAAGGTACAAAATCCACACCAGAATTTTTATGACTCAAAACAAACTATATAGAATACTTTAGAGTTGATTAGCAACTTCACTGAACTGAAAGCAAGAAAGACAGAGAGGAGAGATTGTTTGCAAGCAGGGAAGTATTATTCCCAACAGTTATTTATTAAATATCTCAATATGTCTATTATTTTCTTTAAATTGCAACTAAGGATTTATTGACATCTTTTATTTATAGTGGAAAATTACTTTTAAAACTTACCTAGGAAATAAAACTTTCAGAAATTTAAGTAGGTCTCTAAAATAAGGAATTCTGATATCTGGACCTGAGGGTCCAGTATGATTATTTCTACCTAATTAGACTAGTAATTAAAAGCCAAATGCATATAATCCCATTTGTCTTAAGATATATATCAACATGAGAATGCATGCAAGTGCACAGGTACACATGCATGCAAGAGGTCCCACTTATAATCCTGTCAGTTTGGGGATCTTCTAAGAGATAATGTTGGTATCTAGACCACATTCCCATAACCTGCCCCAGAAGTTACCTGTAAACAGCTCATTGTTAGGCAAAAAGCTTCTGTCCTTACATGGAACACTCTTGGTGCAGGAGCATTGCCTAACCCTTCCCCACGCCCTGGTCTCATCAACTTTACTTTGTGTTATAAAATATTATTGACTAAATTTCTACCCAAGTATATATTACATAAAACATCCTACTCACCCTCTGTGTGAATCTGGTCATCTCCAGACTCTATGGAACTCTTCAAAGAATGACCTCCCTAACTGCCCCCTCTTTCACTCATCAACAAACTCTTACCTGCACTACTGCAACAGTTTTCTTAATAAGTGCCCTTGTTTCTGCTGTCATCTCTTGCAATCCATTCTGTACACAGCAGCTAATATGATCTTTTCAAAATATAATAAATCAAATCATGGTAGTGTCCTACTTAAAATCTTCCAGTGGCTTCCTCTATCACTTAAAGTAAACCAAACACCTCACTGTAGCCTATGATACCCCATAGCACCTGTCATCTGCCTGCCTCCTAGATTTGATATCATACCATTCTCTCCCTCACCCATTCCACTCCAGACACTCTGTTGTTTCCTATTGCTCCATGCTGATTTTACGAGGTTCAATTACAATGTATAACAAATACGACCCACTGAAGAGAGTTACAAGTTTCACTTAACTTCATAACAACTACTCCAGATTTAATTTACTTGAATGTAGAATGAGGCAAAGTGTTTATTAAATTTTACTCTAACCAGTTACCCTACCCCAGCACTCACATTCTCTATATATAGGTTTGCAAGACTGTCCAGAAACCTAAAATCCTTCTATTGTTTTCCTTTGCTTGGTTGAGAAAACTTAATCAGGGATATGATCCTTGGGGTATAAGTCATTACAGGTCTGATGTTACACTTGTTATACATTACTGAATCTATCAAATGAAAAGAGAGCACAAAAGGGAATTTCCAAATGCAGCTGCTATTTCCCAATTGTTAAATCGTTTTATTATACCATGTAAGTACACAGCTGGGAAATACCACAGAGTGGGGGCTAAAACAAAATATTTTGGCTTCCAGACATTCAGAATACACAAAGGCTCCAGTGGAAAGTAATGACTGATATCAGAAGAGAATGAAAGTTTGAAAACATTTCCAGCAAATATGATTTCTTTTATGTTAATATAACATATTTGTATATTTAAACTATTTTATGCTACCATAAATCCCACTTAACATAAATTTGGTAAGCAAATTATTAATACCTATTTTCTGACAAAATATTAGATCATAAAACTTTGAGACTAACCCACCAAAGCAATTTTGCACTTGCTAATATACAAACTAAATTTTACTAAGAAAAATGTAAAGAGAGCTCTAAAGAAGTAAAATCTGAACTGTTTTATTTCTGCCTCAACCTGTATTTTCCAGTATAGTTATTCTGATTTGTCCATAAGTATATTTGGCATAAAAGTTAAAATATATTTTGAACCCATCCCTTCTCTTTATCTGATCTGCTTCCACACTGATCCAAGCCACCATCATCTCTACCTGGATTTCTGAAATAGCTTTCCAGCAGATCTTCCTCCTTTCATTCTGTCTCCCTCCCATCTATTCATAATACAGTCAGAAATTCTCTTTTTGAAGTTCTTAAACACTTCAAGAACTTCCTATTCTGCTTAGAATCAAATCTCACTTCCATAAAGTTACCTATTAATATAAGATCTTGTTGGATAACTGGTCCCAAACAATCTTTCCAACCATATCTTTTCTTTTCCCTATGCAAGGAAAACAAATCTTCCAGTGGGTCTAATTGTATAATGATGATCCCCTTTGAATCTAAAGTTGGTCTAGAACAGTTAGTCTAGTCCAATTCTCTATTTCTCGCCTACTGCTCCAGAGTACTAATTGTTACTGAGAAATCATTTGAAAAAGAAAAATGTCTGCCTTCATAAATTATGGAATTAAGCCTTTGAACTGGTTTTGAGACAATAGAGCAAGAATTTTTAAATATGTTATTAAAGGCATTTTTAAATATTACTTAATTTTTTATTAAGGGATAAAGCTTTTCTTCATTTCCCACTTAAAATATTTTTCATTAATTTAACCAAGAGTTAAGACATGTAAAACAGGGTTTAAAATTCCTAATCTAATATAATATGTTAAGATTTCAGTCAGTTATAAACACTAAAAAAATTGAATACTTTTGCTTTAAACTAGATAAGTAATGTCACTTATTATGGTACCTGTTTTAATGGTTACAGGTAGAACTCAACATGAGAAAGTAGGCTAATACATTACATGTATTTGATGCTGTTTCTGCCTTTAGGGCAAACTCCTGCAGTTTGACTGAATGATACTCAGGAGCTTTGCATGTCCTTTTGAAATTAATATGTAGGCACGTAAGTGAGAAAAGCTATATTATTAATCAAGAATGACTGTTAAAAATGATAAATACTTGCATTTCCTCACTGAAGATGTATTCACTCTACTACTTCATTCACATAGATATGTTTGCTTATTATAATTTTTCCATATTAATACACAGCCACACTTTATTGGATCATACCTATTTTGTGTTATTATTAAGTTCACTATCTTAAACACAGAGAATCAGAGAATAAGATAACCAAATTTTCCTCAAAATTAAACTAAATCCCTTTTGGCAAGTCGACCTAATAATGGACAAAAACTAAACCACAAACCATTTTCCAATTTTTCCCACTAACTAGTAGTATATTAATAATAGACACGGTGGCTGTTTTCATGTGCTGTGCTGTGCTTCGTCACTCAGTCATGTCGGACTCTTTGTGACCCCATGGATTGTAGCCCACCAGGCTTCTCTTTCCATGGGGATTCTCCAGGCAAGAATACTGGAGTGGGTTGCCATGCCCTATCCAGGGGTCCTCCCAGTCCAGGGATGGAACCCAGGTCTCCCACACTGCAGGTGGATTCTTCACCATGTGAGCCACCAGGGCCTGAATACAAATAACTCTAATGCTACAGATTTTGAGCTTTCTCTAAAACACATATTTGTAATGAGCCCATAATAACAGACACATTTAGGGACAGTGACCAGATTTTAAAAGCTCACCATTCTTTGCTGAGACGACAGAACACTGTCCCAGTCAGCATCCTGTTGAATGGTATTGACAAGTGTTGGTAGCTCCTCAGAGTGAGGTTTGTTGTGCATTATGGGGTGCAGAGGCAGATGGGAGGCCACATGTTGATCACTGCCCTCTTCCTTTTCCCTTGAGGTCAAATCTTGGGTCATTGCTTCCTCTCCATCAGCTGCACAGGCAAATGGAGAGGTGGCTTGCTTGGAAGACATTCTTCTACAAAACAAGGAAACAGCACAGATTTTTAAAAGGACTGTCAATGACAAAAGAATAAACCATCACTTATATTTGACTAATTCAGAAAAAAAGGAAAGTTGTCTAACTTCAGAAATATTTATGATCTAATCTAAATCACTGAAAAAGAATTCTTAGCTTATCTGTTCCACTTTCCTCTTTGCTTTTAACTCAGCAAACTTCCCAGTAATTGCTGTACATTTTCTTCTTTACCAATCCACAAATGGCATTATTATGGAATGAGTTTTCATAATGTATAGTATATGTATGTGCACATTTTTCCTCTCAGTTCTCCCAACTAGATTATTAAGAGTAATTCAGTTGATGGCTAGCAAAAAAAAAAAGAATAGAAAAAATGAAAAAAATGAAATAAAAAAAAAAAGAAAAGATAAACAGCAGATGAACCAGTTGGGAGGATGAATTTAGAAGCATCCAAATTTCTCTTATGCTTTACATAGAAACAAAGGAAGTCTATGTAAGAAAATATAATCAAATAATCAGGAGAGTAAGTAATCTATGATGAAAATCCTACACAAACTTGGTCCAGACATCTTTAGTTTACACCTTATGTTAGTGAGCACTAGGCCTAACACTGATTAGTGCCAATCTGATCTTTTTGTAAAGACCTTCAAGGTGTCTCAACTGCTATAACTAAACTTTTAAGTGACATATTGATTGAGTGGCTGATGGTGCTAGATTAGTCTTAAGGCAATTTTGTGACATTTTAATTGAGTACATGAAATAACTATGCCTCTGTTTTATATTAGAAAGTATATATAAAATTCAAAGCATTTACTATGAACATAGTAAAATGCCTGCGTGCTTGCATGCTAAGTCATTTCAGTCATGTCTGACTCTTTGCAACCCCACAGATTGTAGCCCACCGGGATCCTCTGTCCATGGGATTCTCCAGGCAAGAATACTGGAGTGGATTGTCATGCCCTCCTCCAGGGGATATTCCCCAGCTCAAGGATCAAACCCTTGTCTCACGTATCTCCTGCATTGGCAGGCGGTGTTCTTTACCACTAGCACCATCTGGGAAACCCAGTAAAGTGCCTACTACGCATAATATTTTCAAAACTCCAAAAACAATTACTGAGCATTCTATATGTATCTACAAGTAAACATCAACTGCGATCAGCACAAGGTGTTCTTTCTGTACTTTCATATACAATCAGAAAATCATGATTATTAAACAGAATTTCAAACCTTTTAAAATATTTCTTTATGAAGATGATTTTCTTAGCTATTATGCCTAGAAATAAAGTCAGTAAAAGTTTATAACTTAAAAGAAGAGGCAACTGAATATTTTTCTAAAACTTTACAATGTTTATGTTTTATAGCTTATTTAGCTCTAAAATTGCTGTGTAACGAAAGGAATAAAATCTCCACCTTAATTGCTCTTTAACATTAATTGATTTCATACCATTTTTTAAAAAATGCACAAATCAGTTAACATAGGAAACCACATGAGCATTTTCCAAATTAGCAAATCATTAACTTGCTAGTACTGTTTCTACAGACAAATAAATACTGATTAAAGGGTCTAGAAATCTGAGATTAACGGTTAAATTTACAAATCTGTCACATGCTTTCATGAATATTGCAGTGAAGGAAATATCAAGTGCAAAGAAAAATAATTAAGTTAATTCCAATTTAAACAGTAGTTTTTATGTAGCAGCCCATGTTTCACATAGGATTTAACAGCTAATGCTAAATTTCTCACAATTAATGAGGGGGCTCAGATTTAGTATCCTACAGTGAAAAAAATTAATATAAGATCAGCTAATCTAATTATGCACAGTTCTAAATAAAAGTATTACAGGCTTTTGAAGTGCTTTGAAACATATTAAAATGCTGATACCTACTTTATTAATCATTCTATAAATGGTAAAAAAAAAATCTATTAGACTTGATACTAGAAAATAATATGGAGAAAAGAAAGTACAGAAATATATCTATCTTTTCTTTAAGGAGAAAAAAATGAAATGTTCTAAAGAGTAGTTTATCAAAGAATTAGTTAAGACTATCCTTGACTAATTTCTTTCAATACTGACAAATGGAGAAATGTATACAAACTTACAGAAAATGATACCACAGGATGCTTCTTAGTATACAGGAATTTCACTAGCCTCATAATCACTATAGTAAAACCAGGCAAATTATAACTGTTCTGCAAGTTTATCAAGAGCTTGCCATTAACAAGAGTGTTTTCATAGTTCAGATAATAACAGTATCAATAATGTAATCATTCACATTAAAGACAAAAGAATGAATTTACTGCTGCTTTTTAAAACAGCTAAATACAATTGAAAGTCATAATCCAAAACTCAGAGTGACTTTAGTTCCCCAACAAACATCCTCTTATTATAAAGTGACTTGGCTCCTTCCAATAGCAATATCTGTGATTGTTGGTTTAGTATAAATTAATCACAACACAAAACCCAAAATGAAAAGTCTCTTAAGAATAATTTCAACTATAAACTGCACCAATGAACAATAGTGCACAATCCTAATTAAACACAACCATGCAGCTGTAAAAATAGACGAAATCTGTCCAAAGCCATGGGTTGAGTTTAAAGGCTGGTTTGTTAGAGTGTTTTCTTAAGGAAGGCTGGGCCCTCAGTCTTAATCAGCCAATAAATTATTTCCTGCAATTACATTAAATAGAAAATTATCTTCAAATGGGGAGTGTTAATTGAAAATCAAAATTCTGAGGGAAGTTTAGAAATTACACGCTGAATACAATTAGTGAGGAAAGGCTTCACCTCTACTTCATCAACAGTCTTCTGGTGATTCCTCCAGTGACCATTCAGGAAAGCTACCAATTTATAACATCACACAATCTGTGTTTTACTTTGCACCTACAAATACAAATGTGTATCAGGGTTGCAAATAAAATATAGGCTGCCAACAAAAAGCAACATTAAATCTGACTGTTCATCCTCAGTTCACAACTTCATTTAAGGGACAAGGAGGAGAAATGGATAGACCATAATAGTTAACAACCGAGGCAGGCTTACTCAACTTCAAAATCCCTCCCTTTAGGAAAGAAATTAACATTTTTTGTTCCAAGAATACTTTTCCATATCACATTATATTTAATTTCTTGTGTTTCTGTAGTTCTCAATATGTTGTTAGCAGAGAAAAAAGATGATTCTTGTTCTTTTAGCTAGGTATTGCCTCACTATAGACATTTCTTTTTGATAAAATTGTTGGGCTTGTTTCAGGTTTGTCTTTTACTGACAGTTTTGTTAGAGTGTTTTGTTTTAGATGGTGATTTTGTTGCATTTTTAAAAGGAAAATGTGCACAAATTCTTTTTAATGAAATTTATTAAATGTCTTAGATTTACTGATTATCAGATTCAATTTACTGATTACTTTTGCACAAGTATTTTGTTATAGAATCCTTCAATTTTCTGATTACATTCTCATTTATCTCAGTTCTTTAGCTTTCCCTTTCACTAGACCAACTAAACTGTATACAGGAAGCTGCAGAGATACTTTACTTTTGGTAATGCCTTCACTATAATCAGTGCACCATGGCTACTCTTCTTTAGAAACTCATAGATCAAATATACACTTGCTTTAATGTTTTAAAATATCACATGGGATGCTGATTTTTATTTTTAATCCTCATATCAGTAATTTTCCATTACATAAACTTCCACCCCCATAGTGTATTAGAATAGTATCTTACTTTAGCTGCTGCCCATATACAACTAATGGGCTTCCCTTGTGGCTCAGCTGGTAAAGAATCCGCCTGCAATGAGGGAGATCTGGGTTTGATCCCTGGGTTGGGAAGATCCCCTGGGGAAGGGAAAGGCTACCCACTCCAGTATTCTGGCCTGGAGAATTCTATGAACTGCATAGCCCGTGGGGTCGCAAAGAGTCAGACATGACTGAGTGACTTTCACTTTCATATACAACTAATAAGCAAAATAATTAAAATCTTTGTGAAAATGGTCGATTTCTATGTGACTTAACTTTGTTTTATTTTTGCACTATTATAACTTAAAAATCATTCAAATGAATTGTTTTTTTAATTTGTATTAAAAAAAAAAAACTCCCTAGCTATATACCCCCTGAAAACAGGGGTTTATAATGGAAGTGCTGACACAACCCTAACTAAAGCAGCACAAATGTTGCCGCTATAATACACAAAATCAAGTTCTATTATTCTAAACTATCCTCGCTCATGGGATTTTTCTTTACTGTGCTCCCAGCCAAACTGCTGAAGCATGAAAAATTTAAATGCAATCAAATGCGCCCAATTCTACTTTACTAGAACAAGTGTCTACAGTGGTACAATCTTAAAAGGAGATGCAACAGATTTGTTTGGTGTTTTTTTTAACTGTTTATTTATAATACAGTGCATTGGAGATAAAATAAAAGAGGAAATTACACTCACATGGTACCAGTGTATTGACTACACAGAGTACATTATAATCAGAGAGAAAAACTACATTGTCAACTTATCACATTGGTTAAACAAGATGGTTTTCTGGGGCATAGCTATTATCAAGTAAAACCTCCAAAGAGAATTACATATCTTTGGGACACATAAAACTAAATTCCCATCATGTGTTCCCCGAGTTTGAAATGTCTCTGCCCAGCAGATCAAGTGAATTCCCAGGATGCCAGCCACTGGGAAGAACTTCAGGGCTTAGGACTTTTGAAAATGAGATGGTAGGAGATAAAGTCCCCAGTAATTGATAAAGTTTTCTAGGAAGCCAGCAAGAGTGCTTCTAGGAAGATTATTATTTTATTCCAAAACTCCAGTATAAAATCTGAATGCTTAGACCATTATCAACCTACTCAGACAGTAAATTTATTTTATATTCTTTAACAAGAAATCAAGATTAGCTGGTCCAAGACTGGGTAAAATGGTGAGGACTGGATATCTACACATTAAGTACTCTATCTCAGACAAACTTAACTTTTTAGAACTTTAAATCTTTCTTACTTGGTAGTGCTATTCTGTAAAGTCATTTTTATGTCTAAAAGTTAGGAAATTTTTAAAACAACTTTCTCATAAGGCACAGTCACTTGAAATTACTTTTTTCTCCCTTTTACCATTGCTTGGAAAAAATTCACTTCAATACTATCATTTGGGACTGACATAATTATCCAAAGAAGCCACTGAATTTATTAGAACAATATTTTAACCTGTTTTTTTTAATGTTTTCATTACTTCTAAGGTTATTATCAAATGGCATTCATTTCTTAGGTGTGCTACATTTACTCAAAAGAAGCCCTGTTTTTAACATAAAGCAACATTTTAATAGTTGGTTTATTTAAAGAAAAATTAAAAATTCAGGCCAACATTCACATTTATTTTTGCAACTCAGCCCCAGGCTACCAAGGTAGACTTATTTCAGTCAGGTACTTCACTGTTAATTTAATGCTGCAATTGATTTGATACTGAGAAATAAACAACTAATTTTCCAAAAATATAACACAGTGCCTCTCATTTTAAGGAGCATGAGTAACAGATATGTTCAGCTGCCAAAATGCACAATACCCAGAAACCCCTACAAAAGATGCCAGTCCACCCAGCCTAGGGCAAAGAGTGATTTAAAAACCCTCTTCCTGAACCTCTAATTTCCACCTTTAAGTATTGGGACAGGCCGAGGGAGGGCCCCTTTTCAGACATAAAAATTAAGATAAACCTTTTTAAACTTTTCTCCACCCACCCGCAATTCACTCATGTAGAGCCTGAGGGCTGTTTTTTATTCTCTGTATTATTTTATCCAGCACTAGCACCTGTCCTTTACTCCACCTCCAAACTTCCCTATGCTTCTGCCAGCTTTTTCTCCCTCTTCCATCTCCTTAATAGCAAATCAGAAAATTCCATGAAAAAGGATACTGTTTTCAGAGCTACACTGGAGAGTTAGAAACCTATCTTTTAAAGTTTGTAGTGGCTCTTTCAGAGTATATATGGTAACGTATACAGAAAATATCTGCTAGAAGAAAACTCACTAATTTGAGTTAGCTGTCAAATCAGTAGTGATGAGGCAAATGAAAAAGGCTTGAAGCCCTTGAAGTATGTCTAAGAAGGGGCTTAAATTAATGGAGTATGACTTATCTAAGGCTTCTAATTTTTCACACCAAAGCTCCAAAATTGTCTTCAAAGGCCTTCTGAGGTTCTTACAAAACAGGGACTACCTGGAACAGATTCTTCTCAAGTCATCAAAGTTTGTGTTTCTAGAGTTTATATTTAGCTGACAATATTGCTGTCACTTTATATAGCTTAAGACTGTTCTTTGGACTAGAGCTCATATGTCTTGGAATGCTTTGACTCATGAATTGTTTCTCCTGATAATGTTACATCACGTAACCACCTCTGTCTAATTGGTTAGTATCTGCTGGAAGAGGCAGGCAACCAGCCTAATGACTGGCCTGCCTGACGGATTGCCTATGGAAAACCTATAATTATTACATGTGTCTCTGAGTATCCAGTTTCTTCCTGGGATCAAAACAACTTGCCTTCATGTAACCTCTATACTTTTTGCTTGATAGAAATAATATTGAATTTTTCTCAAAGGTAATCTACCAATTACTTGTTGAGATCTTTGCTTTGGAAAGCCAGGCCCAAAATACATAAATAAAATCAGTCACCTAACAATAAGAGAAAAAACAAACAATGGCTACTATAAATATACTTACTAAGAGGATTTTAATCACACACAATGACTTTATCCCTCAAATGAAAGACTTCTACTTGGCTTGAGTGAAAGAAAGCTGTCTAAAATAATAATAAAATGAACTTATTTATATACATTCACTTTGAATTTCCTTTTCACGTGAAATGAGAACCATGATTTTTAAAGTAAATACCAAAAATATCTTTGTCAGCTTGAAACAAATCCACAAGTATGAAAGCCCAGTTACGGATATCTTATCCAATTATCAATAAAATTATAAACCAGAACAATAACTTCTCAGAGAGAAAGGGTAGGTAGGAAGCTGTCACCTCTATTTTCACTTTTCAGTATTGCCAGAAAAAAGAGAAAAATGAACATTGATACTATGTAGTTTTGAAAAGTGAAGGCTCACAAATGGTATCAGTGAGCAAAATTATATAAGGGAACTAATCTCTGAGGTTCTCCTTTAGCTAAATAAAGCAAGCCAGCAATTTCTCTCTTTCATGTAATGAAATAAGGTATAAACTTCAGGTTCCTATCAAATAAGAGGAGAAAGACGAGGAAGAAGAGGAAGCGGGAGGGGAACAGGCGAGGGTGGGGAAGGAAAGGAGAAGGGGGAGGGACAACGGGAAAGGGGAGGAGAGAAACAACAGTGGCTTTGCAGTTCATTTTCAGTTTGTCTACTTAATGAAAACCTCATTGTACAACACTGAAAACCATTTCCAGCAGGCAAAGTATTTCTGATTCAGCAGAGGTTACACAAGCATCAAAGCAGTTAAATATAGGTGCCAAGCCACATTGCCAGGAGCTCTTAGTACTGTGAGTTAGTGTTACCTGACAGCTTAGTGAATATAAAATTACTTGTTTCTCCAATTGAAGACAATCAAATTGTCACCTTCCATTGTAATAATGCACAACTAGTGATCAGCAAAGTACAAACATAATTACCACGAAGAAAACAAAAAATCAAATCTAAATCTCTCTACAGAGTAAACACATCTATCTGGCTTCCCCCAAAAAGGAGTGCATTTTAATGCTGACTGCTGTGATGCACTCTGTTATTTAAGAACAAGATTTATTAGTCTTACAGTAAATTAAAATGGAGAACAATAAGAAAGACCAATTAATAAAAAGTGAATACAAATACTAACAAGAGCACTACAACTTTTCCAGAGTATAGAAAGAAAGTGAAGTCGCTCAGTCGTGTCCGACTCTTTGCGACCTCATGGACTGTAACCTACCAGGCTCCTCTGTCCATGGGATTTTCCAGGCAAGAATACTGGAGTGGGTTGCCATTTCCTTCTCCAGGAGATCTTCCCTACCCAGGGATCGAACCCCAGTCTCCTGCATAGTAGACAGACGCTTTAACGTCTGAGCCACTAGGGAAGTTAAGGCCTTACAAACTGTTATCACTGACATCTCTGCTGATAATGTTAAGTATATGTTAGCAGTAAGACCATTATAAAAACTACCCTTTCAGATATTTCTCTCTATCCTAGAAACCTTTCAGCAGGTTGAAAAACACAGGTATTATTCAAACTTCAAAAGCTTTTGTCTTATTTTTTCCTAAAAATAAAAATGTTATGCCTTATTATTGTCTTCTAAAGTGATATGTATTTCCGAGGTCAAAAATTCACCTCACAAAATTGAATTAGTATCTATCTCTATCCAAGTTAACAAAAATAACCAACCACTGGGTACATGTCCACAATTTTTATTTATGCTGAGACACTCAGCATCTGGAATTCTTATCCAAATTTGGTGGCCAGATTGGCCCACTATGAAAGTGATTTCAGTAACCCAAAGCTGGGTTAGTATTAAAGCCCTGAAAATTTGACATGTTTTTCCCTCATACTGAAAACTCCTAAGTAATCTATATAAATATAGGTGTTGCTCCAGCCAAACTGCTTTTTTAAAAGGTATTACTAAAGTGATTTTATATCTAACTCAAAGTTTAAAGCACTCAGATTTACACTATTCTTTCCAATATGGCAGAAACTATCTTTCCATTTCAAAACACTCCTAACATAGGAGTTTTCTTCCTCATCAATAATGTCCTTCTTTGCATTTAAATGTTCATCATTGCTAATTATTAGAAAAAAAATGTGTATCAAAACTACAATGAGGTATCACCTCACACTGGTCAGAATGGTCATCATCAAAAAGTCCACAAATAATAAATCCTGGAGAAGGTGTGGAGAAAAGGTGGGAATGTAAATTGATACAGCCACTATAGAGAACAGTATAGAGGTTCCTTAAAAAACTAAACCTAGAGCTACCATATGATCCAGAAATCCCATTCCTGAGCCAGAAGACAAAAACTTTAATTCAAAAAGATACATGCACCTCAATGTTCCTTGCAGCACTGCATATAATAGTCAAGACATGAACACAACCTAAATGTCCACCAACAGGGGAATGGATAAGTAAGACATGGTACATACACACAATGGACTATTACTCAGCCATAAAAAATGAAATAATGCCATTTGCAACAACATAAATTAGACCTCGAGATAATCACACTAAGTGAAGTACGTCAGCAGAGAAAGGCAAATACCATATGATATCACTTATATGTTAAATCTTAAAAACAACACAAATGAACTTATTTACAAAACAGAAATAGATTCACAGACATAGAAAACAAACTTATAGTTGCCAAAGGGGAAGCAGGGAAGGGACAAATTAGGAGTTTGGGATTAGCATACACACAGTACTATACATAAATTAGATAAACAACAAGGACCTACTGTATAGCACAGAAAATTATATTCAATATCTTGTAATAACAAATAAGACAAAATAATCCCCAAAGAATACACACAAACATATATACATATACATGTATATATATATGAATCATTTTTCAGTATACCTGAAACTAGCACAACATTGTAAATCAATTCTATACTTCAATAAAACAGAATGTCCTTCTTTTTATCAGAAAAGTATATTTTATATATAATGTCTGATATTTCCAGTCTTGCTTTTGCTGACTGTATAGAGCTTCAGCCTTTCAGAAAACTAAAATCATGACATCTGGTCCCATCACTTCATGGCAAATAGATGGAGAAACAGTGGTGATAGTGACAGACTTTATTTTGGGGGGCTCCAAAATCACTGCAGATGGTGACTGCAGCCATGAAATTAAAAGACGCTTAGTCCTTGGAAGAAAAGTTATGACCAACATAGACAGCATATTAAAAAGCAGAGATATTACTTTGCCAGCAAAGGTCCATCTAGTCAAAGCTATGGTTTTTCCAGTAGTTATGTATGGATGTGAGAGTCGGACTATAAAGAAAACTGAGCACTGAAAAATTGATGCTTTTGAACTGTGGTTTTGGAGAAGACTCTTGAGAATCCCTTGGACTGCAAGGAGATCCAACCAGTCCATCCTAAAGGAAATCAGTCCTGAATATTCATTGGAAGGGCTGATGTTGAAGCTGAAACTCCAATACTTTGGCCACCTCATGCAAAGAACTGACTCATTTGAAGAGACCCTGATGCTGGGAAAGATTGAAGGCAGGAGAAGGGGATGACAGAGGATGAGATGGTTGGATGGCATCACTGACTCAATGGACATGAATCTGAGTAAACTCTGGGAGTTGGTCATGACAGCGAGGCCTGGCATGCTGCAGTCCGAGGGGTCGCAAAGAGTTGGACACAATTGAGCAACTGAATTGAACTGATATTCCATTTTTACCTGACACTTCTGTTCTAAATAATCTCAGGTATAATCCTCTAGATTAAAAATGGATCAGGTAAAGGAGAAGGGGAAGCACAGCAAAGAGTGAAAGTGTAATGAATTAGGGACCGTCAACAACATATGATTCCCTGAGCTTGAATCTCAGCATTTAAATTCAGATATTTACAGATCATTTCTTAGAAGGATACTTTCATCCTTTATAAGCCTGAAATGGCCACCATTCCTCCATTTTATTAGTAAAGAGTGGAGAAAGGGTGAGATGAAGGTACTGGGTTGACTTCATGGCAAAATTAAAACCAGAATACAGATGGAAGAAATAGGAGGAAGGGAAAGTCTAAAGTCCAGTTACAAGTTTTATTATGATTAGAAATAAATTTCTTATCATTAAGAGAAATCTGAATGTGAGAAGTAAGATTTTTCTAAAAGGAAAGATCTTTTTCCTTCATCTTGCCAAAAAGCTCTTTTCCCAAAGGGTCTTACTTATAAGCTTAACACAATAAAAACCTCTCTGCAAAGAGGGTGGCAGGAGGTGGGAGTGGGTCATATGGTTCAATCAGTATTTTTCAACTTCAGTGATGAGTAATATATTCCTAAAATTATGATCCTACAGAATATTCCTCACAATATAGTAGCAATAAAAAGTGTCCACAAAAAGAAGACAAATCTGTTGTCAGAGAATGTCTTTTAGACCCATGGAGACAAATGCTTATATAAATGTTACCAAAAGCTTAAGTGGAAGAAAAACAAAAAACATTAAAAGATTTCATTTTATTTTTTTAAGTTTATTCTATATGTTCCATGAGCATAGGGGTTATGACTACCTTGTTCATTAATGGATCCCCAGTGCTCAGCATATTGCACAACACATTGCAGATAAATGGTAATATTAGGGGGGAAAGAGTGAGGGAAAATTAAGGATGAAGAGATGAGAAGATAGTTTTTTTTTTTTAATTAAGGTACCTCTATAATCACAGAAAATGCCACTCACATGTTAATGCTGCCAACCCATATATTATTCTTTGTCTATATCCCTTTTATCAAACATCTCATTCCTTGATATCTAAATTATTATTTTTATATCTATATTCCCAACAATGAACTCTCTCTCATCTCCCTGAAATACAACAATCCTCAAATGACTGCTAGAAAAGTATATCAAGATTATGCCAAGATGTACTTGCTATGTCATATTCAACAAAACTTAAAATTAGATTCATAGGGGATTTCCCTAGTGATCAACGGTTAAGAATCTGCCTGCCAAATGCAGGGGACATGGGTTCGATCCCAGGTTCAGGAAAATTCCACATGCTGCAAGGCAACTAAGCCCATGTACTACAACTACCAAAACCTGCTCACTCTAGAATCTGTGCTCTGCAGCAAGAGAAGCCACCAACCACAATGAGAAGCCTGTGCATCACAACTAGAGAGTAGCCCGCCTCGGTTTGCCACAGAGAATGTTCATGTGTAGCAACAAAAACCCAGTACAGTCAAAATAACAAATAAATAATTTAAAAAAAATTAGATTCATTGTTTTCCTCAACATCCTCCCTCATTCATTCATACCCAGGGAAGCATCGTGCTCAGAATCATCCAAGTTCAAAACATGAACACCAAATCTACCTCCTCTTTTCTATTCTTGCTCATCATTGCCAGCCTGTCATTAAGCTCCACCAACTCTTCTTAATAATGTTTCTCATGCTCATACCTTCTTACCATACTCATGATCACCTTCATACAGGGCTTTATTACACTTCATACCTTGACTCTTACAACAGACTGTAAACTGATATCCTTAATTTCAGTATCTCCATCTCCAAATCAGTCTTACTGCCACCCCCAGTATTAAGCCATTCCCTTGATCAAGAAAAATCAGTGGCTCTCCTCTGATGACAGAAAAAGTCCAAACTCCTGACTCTGGCATTCAAAGCCCTCCATCCAGATCCAATCAACCTTTCTAAACTTATCTTCTAGTAGTCTACACTTTAACCTTCTACTCTACTAGACCGATACACTCAGACTTCACTTAATTGCTACCTCCCAGCCTTTGCTTTGCCTGTCTTTCCCTATTTCCTTAGCCTTCCTTTCTTATCACTAGGAGACTAATTGAGCCTATTCCAGGTAACTAGATCCACCCATCTTCTAATCACTTCTAATAAATACCCTGAAACTTTATATTTTATATAACCCATTCAACACAATGCAAACTATCTTAAACAATCATTTTAAAATATATACTATAATTATATTTTTATGCATTAGTTGCTCAGTCATGTCCGATTCTTTGCAATCCATGGACTGCAGCTCACCAGGCTCCTCTATCCATGGAATTCTCCAGGCACGAATATTGGAGTGGGTAGTCTTTCCCTTCTCCAGGGGATCTTTCTGACCCAAGGATTGAACCCAGGTCTCCTGCATTATAGGTAGATTGTTTACCACATGAGCCAGTAATCCCAATCAGATTACAAACTTTTCCAGGGAAAGAACAAAATATTAGACTTCTCTGTATTCCCACAGCACCTAGTACATATTTTACACAAAGAAAACACTCCATAAATATTCGCCTAATTATAGAAATGTTATTACATGAACTGGTGGAAATAAATTTAGGGTATTCATTTAGCTGGAGGATTTAAAGTAAAACTTCTAGATCTCTGCACATAACTTGGTTCTTCAGGGCTGTCTCCTCTTCCCCCACCCCCTGGTCAATTAAATTCATTTTATACTTCAAAAGTTCTACATATTCTGTGACAAAACAAATCATCAATCTATGTTGTTAAAAATATTCAAAAAGATGGATAGATGGACAGACAGATGAACAGCTATGGATGGATGGATAGATGTTGAAGAGATGATTGAAAAGATACACAAATAGTATTTGCTAGATGTTTAGAAAGTATCAGTCCCTTTTGCTGAGCACTGTTACATATATTATCTGAGCCCTCAAAACAATTACAGGAGTTAGGTAACGCACATTATCACTGTTCTACAGAAAAGGAAACCAAGGCATGAAAGTGTTTATTTTAAAAATATTAAAACTTGCCTAAGGTTACACCTAGTAAATACAGAAGGCAGAATTTAAACTCAAGTGATCTAAATTCAGGGAATATGCTACTAGAATTAAAGGTAACTGATAATAAATCTAACTTAAATGAATTAACTATTTTCAATTATCTGAATTTTTACTAGTTCATATGCTTCCTATAGAACTTTATTTTTAATATTCAAGTTAGATATTCTAGATATTCATTTAATCCAAGCATAGTCAAATAATTTTCTGTCTTTCCTTTTTCCCTTTTTCCTTCCTTTCTACTTCTAGGATTCAAAGTACTTAATTACTGATTGACAGCTATAAAAGGAGAGCAGGAAGCAGAAAGGAGAGCAGCTAACCTTCTAACCAATCCATTTGACTCTTTGACAGTGAAATTGGTTACAGAAGTAGTCAAAGCTATTGGAATACAAATCTTAAAGATTTACTGTCATTTTCATACAGTAAATCTTAAAATAAATATTTGTTGGTTATTAATGATCTATGCATCACTGACTCAATGGACATGGGTTTGAGTGGATTCCAGGAGTTGGTGATGGACAGGGAGGGCTGGCGTGCTGTGGTTCATGGGGTCGCAAAAAGTCGGAAACAACTGAGGACTGGACTGAACTGAACTGAATGATCTATGCTTCCCCTGAAAGATCATGGTCCTGACAACTATGGTGTTGGAGAAGACTCTTGAGAGTCCTTCGGACTGCAACGATATCAAACCAGTCAATCCTAAAGGAAATCAATTCAGAATATTCACTGGAAGGACAGATGCTGAAGCTGAAGCTCCAATACTTTGGCCACCTGATGCGAAGAGATGACTCATTAGAAAAGATTCTGACGCTGGGAAAGACTGAAGGCAGGAGGAGAAGGAGATGACAGAGGACGAGATGGTTGGATGGCATCACCGACTCAATGGACACGAGTCTGAGCAAGCTCCAGGAGATGGTGAAGGACAGGAAAGCCAGGCTAGCTACAGTCCATGGGGTCACAAAGAGTCGGACACGACTGAGTGACTGAACAACAAAATGCTTGCCCTGGCATGCTTTTTCTGATTAACGTAGATGAACAGCATTTAACTATATTCTAATACAGACAACTGCGAGATAAAATAAGGATGTCAATTCCCATTCATTTCAAAGGTCCAGATAAGTATGAGACCCAATTTCTACCTTACAGCTCTTACCAGAAAAGCCATACCAGAAGCATCATATGTAACTGGAGCTGTTTCACTGCAAAAGTAGGTATTAAGGATAGCCTTGAGGGAAAATTAGATGAAGTACTTGAGTGGTATAC